>CM033720.1:55887695-56258018 GCA_019671005.1 Hibiscus mutabilis
ATCTTCTTTATATTTTTGTTTGCCGCCCACTTGCTCCATTCATTTTAGCACGATAGACTATGGAATTATGGTGTGTTATTTTGAATTGAGTGCACACGCCCTTTATTATTTTGTTGTTCGATTGGAAGCATTGTTGTGATGATCCTCTCGCAACCCGTATCGACAAATAATTTCTTTCTTTAAGAACTTACAAACTGTAGTCCTGTGATATTGGCGTAAGACGCTGCCTCTACCCATTTAGTGAAGTAGTCTATGGCGACCAAAATGAAACGATGCCCATTGGAAGCTTTCGGATGGATCTGCCGATAACGCCCATGCCCCACGCCGCGCGAAAAGGCCACGGAGAATTCATGGTGTGTAGAGGCGATGGGGTGTGCATGAATTTTGTCAGAATTTGGCATTTGTGGCATTTCATGCCGTAATCGATGCAATCTCCTCCATGGTCAACCGTAAATAATCAGATCTCATAATTTTTTGGGCTATAGACAGCCCGTTGGCGCATGCCCACAGATCCCATCATGTACTTCGGCTAAGATTTACTTCGCCTCCCGGGCATCCACACATCTCAAAGAATGTTTGATCATGACTTTTCCTATATAGGATTTCCCATCTAGGATATATTTTGTTGCCATTTTTCTCGAGCGCTTTTCTTGTCGTCGCTTGCCCTTCTCGATACTTTCAAGTTTGACATATTGTAGGATATCATAGTACCATGGATTCCGTCAATCTCTTCCTCAGTACATTACAACAATGAGCAGGCTTTTCAAATGTTTGCATCTCAATAGGTTTCATTTCTACCCGTGTGTTTGTTTTAAACATGGATGCCAAGGTTGCCAATGCATCCGCCAACCGATTTTCTTCTCGGGGTAGGTAATTGAAGCTGACCTTTTCGAACTCTTTGACGAGCTCTTGATCCATTCGTGATATTTGACCAACTTCGGTCTCTAGTTTCCCACCCCCCGCGTAATTGGTAAATGACTAGGGACGAATCTCCAACACTCGCTTCCTTAACCTTTCTTTCGATGGCTGAGTTCAGTCCCATGATGCAAGCTTCAGATTCAGCTATATTGTTTGTGCGTAAGAATTCCAATCACTGGTGAAAGGATAATAGACGCCCTCGTGAAATTAGCACGCCCTATCCCATGTCCGAGGGCGTTAGGGCTCCATCGGTAAAGTTTCCATGACTTATCATCTGAAATCTCTTCTTCGGTTGTAATGCACATCAAGTCTTCGTCTGGGAAACTAAAGTTCAATGCCTCATAGTCATCCGGCAAGCACGACTAGCCAGAAATCTGCTACGGCACTCCCTTTACAGCTTTCCGATTAACATATACGATGTCGAATTCGGATAAGAGCATCCGCCATCGGGCCATTCTTCCCGTTAGCGCCGGCGCTTCTATTAAGAACTTTAATGGGTCTAGCTTGGATATCAACCGTAGTATGGTATAACATGTACGTCCGAGCCGCTTGGTAGCCCAAACTAGAGCACAACACAGCTTCTCAGATCAAGGGGGTACCGTGTTCCGCAATCATTGAATTTCCGCTAGGTAATAGATGGCTTGCTCCTTTTTTTTGACTCATCGTGTTGCCGCAAAGACACATCCCATTGAATTCTCAAGACCATAAGTAGAGAATTAGTGGTCGACTGTGCACTCAAAAGACTAAAATTGGAGCATTTGTCGTACTTTTTATCTTTTCTAGGGCTTTTTGACATTCTTCATCCCACACGCCAGATTATTCTTTCTAAGAAGTCCAAGACCGGGTCGCATTGATTGGTTAATTGGGAAATGAAACGAGAGATATAATTCAGCCTCCCCAGAAACCGCGAACTTCCTTTTTTATGCGTCTGGGGTGGTGAAAGGTCCTGGATGGCTTTCACTTTATCGGGATCAATTTCAATCCCTCTTCGCGCTACTACGAACCCTAGGAGTTTTCCGTATAACGGCGAAGGTACACTTGGCAGGATTGAGCCTCGCTTGGTACTTCCGTAGTCTTTGGAATAGTTTTCTCAAGTTCTCAGAGGTGCTCTTCCTCCGCTCGAGACTTGGCAATCATATCGCCCACGATACTTTTATTTCTTTGTGCATCATGTCATGGAAAAGAGTCACCATTGCTCTTTGGTATGTTTCCCCTGCGTTTTTTAGCCCAAACGGCATCACTTGATAACAAAAAGTGCCCCACATGGTTATGAATGTGGTTTTCTCCATGTCGTTAGGATCCATTTTTATCCGGTTGTACCCTCGAGAAGCCGTCCATGAAGGAAAACCATGAATGTCCCGCGGTGTTGTCAATCAATCGTCAATATGTGGCAAAGGGAAGTTATCTTTTGGGCTAGCTCGATTTAGATCCCTATAATCTACACACATACGAACTTTCCCGTCTTTCTTTGGTACTGGTACAATGTTTGCAACCCACTCGGGGTATTTGGCTACCTCCAAGAATCCAAGATCAAATTGCTTTTTCACTTCTTCTCGGATTTTTAACAACATCTCCGCCTCATTCTCCGAAGTTTTTGCTGACTTGGTTTGCACTCCGATTTTGTTGGCAATTTGTGCACCACTATGTCGGTGTTCAATCCCGCATATCTTGATAAGTCCAGGCGAAGACATCCTTGAATTCCCCAAGCAGGGCTATCAGTTCATGCTTGGTTTTTGAGGAAATAGTCGCTCCTATTTTTATTTCTTTTCTCGCTTCTTCAAATTCCCAAGTTGACAATTTATGTTTCTTCTTGGTGGGGCATAATCGCCTTTCTTCGTCGTCCACCATTCTCTTTAACTCTTCCGGGATCTCAATTTCTATTTCATCATATCCTTCCTCAATTTCCTCTCGAGACCTCGTGGCATTCGAATTTTACTCCAGATTGATCCGGTATCATTCATATCACAATCATGAGCGACCGCATTAAATGAGAATGAATTGTATTGGGAAAGAGACGGCTTTTACATGAAGGGAATGAATATGAAGAATGCATGAATGGAATAAATGAGACTTTGGTCATTTTTAAGAAAGTGGGGATATTTTCATTTCAATCAAAAAGTTAACATAGGTGCCCCATACAAGAGATCCCCATTGTCTATGGGCAAAAACAAAAGGTTGATTCGGAGCATTACTCTGATCTATTCCTAAAAACTACAGGTAGATCAATGCAGCTCCAGTTATCGAGTGTCTCCCCGGGATGGCAAGGGCGGATGTTGGTCAACATTTTGCTACCTCGGTCCTCTTCAGCTATCATGTTGATGTACATCCCTTCAAATATTTCCTCCTGGTTAAGTTCATCATTTTTCTTCATTGCCTCTCCAATATCTTGACCTGGCTGGTAGAACCCTCCGGAGATGAAAGTGGCTTTCAAATTAGGAAAGGATATCGACCTCCACAGAATGTCCTCTCCCTTAAATCTGGCTTTTCTTTGCTCCTCCATCCTCTTATATTCCTCTTTCTTCTGTTGTACACTTGGTTGATAACCCAGCCCGAAACGATCCTTCTTGGTTATGATATTCTTGGGTCTCAGGTTTCCTTGTAATTTCTTTCCCAGCCCTTTTTCCTATTTTGGCTCCTCGCCCAGAGTTTCAAGCGACGGTCATCTTGGTACAATTAGATAACCTAGGGTAGGGGATCCGCTTCCTCTCAAACGAATGTGGCATTTACTAGTTCTAATGCTCGAACGAGCATTCTGCAAAGATCTTCATCATTTTGAATGTAGGGGTGTCCGATGTCACGGAAGCAACAAATTCATGCTCGCTTCTACGGTGACCAATTTGCCTTCAACTACAAATTTTAATTTCGATGCAATGATGATGGGACAACTCATGCGGAGTGGATCCAAGGTCTTCCCAATAAACAAATGTAAGATGGTTTTATGTCCATCACCACAAAATCGATCACATATTCAGTTGGTCCGATCAATAGGGCACCTCAATTTTCCCCATTGTTCCTTTTTATGCCATCAAAGGCTCTTACCGAGTTGTAGCAAGGCTTTAGGTGCGAACCATCTATTGGCAATTTTTGCAGGGTTACCATAGGCAAGACATTCAATGCTGACCCGTTGTCGATCAAGACGCTGTAATACATACCCTTTGCAAAGGGGTAGTGATGTTAAGGGCTTTGGTAGACCCCATTCCTTCCTCCGGGATCTCATCATCACCGAATGTGATATGATTATAGGCGATAATATGCCCTACTATCATGTCCAGTTTTGTTACAAAAATGTCCCGGGGCACAAAAGTTTGATTCAAAGACTTTCAATAGCGCCTCCCGATGCTTCTCTCAACTCAAGAGCAATTCCAAAGACTGTGATCCCGCCGGTTGTTTCCGTAGTTGTTCCACTACGCTGTACTCGCTATGTCTCAAGAACTTTAGAAATTCTTTGGCCTGGGTCTCGCCACGGTTCATTTATCATTTGGGGAGGTTCTTCTCCAAATATCTCGCGTAGGCTAATCACTGTATTCTTCCCCTATCTTTTTCAGCCGCTCTCAAAGCCTCGGAGGAATAACATCGGCCGCTCCTTGTGAAATGGCCTCGCTTCACCAACGCTCACATTGTTCTCGCTTTGTTGATCTTCCAAACAGAGACTCTTTTACCTGTTTGTGTTCTGATTTTTCTGGCATGGTCACATTCGCGGCATAATTCCAGGGAATTTGTCGCATGTCTTTGAATGGGAATGGAGACGGTGCTGAAATGACGATCTTGGGATTTATCTTGCTGGTTTCTCCTTGGGAGACACCTGCATTCCCTATCATGGGAGAGATAATAAAAGGTCTATCCTTCCCGTATTTAGTTTTGGGGCTATCCGTCATGTGTACGTCTGACCCCTTCCCCATGGGTTCCTCAAAGAATTCAATTTGTTTTTCATTCATCAACTTCTGCACCAATTTCTTGAACTCTTCACATTCTTGGATATCGTGACCTTCAGTCTGATGGAATTCGCAATATTTTCCGCATTCCTTCTGCCTTATTATCATGCCTTTATTGATCACACGAGCCATGCATAATTGTTGAAATACCCACCGTAAAGGAGACTTGACTTCTGACACGTCATCCTTTATCCTCCTGGTAAAGCATTCTTCTATGACGCTTTACCCTCTCGCTTCCCATGATTAGGCAGCGGGTTGTTGGCTACACTTTGCTTCAAACTTCAATATCCCGTAATCGATTAAGTTCTGCATGCTTTTTGAAGGCAAGGCGCTTCTCGGTGGGATGTCCAGGGGTACCGCCGTGATAGTCGCAAATGTGCGCTTGGATTATACCAAGGCGGGAAGGGTGGATTGACAGATTAACGATGTATGGTCGGACCAAGTCTGCTTCATACAATTGGGAATAAAGCTCGAGTATGAAACAGGTAGGGAGTGAAAGTTCTCATCTCTTTATCCTTTCGGTGACTCTCTCATCTCTTTGATTCGAATTTTGTGTTTTTCCCACAGGTGCTTGTGGCTGTGAGACTGTGAAGTTCTTCGGGCGGTATAGGTGCTGGTGGTGTTTACTTCATTTATCTTGTTATACTTTCGAGACCCTTCCCCACCATCAATTCTGCCGCTCTTAATTGCCGCCTCGAGACTCCCACCCCGATTAAGTCGGCGAAACATTGTGTTGTGTTATTGATGAGGCGGTCAAAGAGTGCTCCTTTCAGAGTGTTGACAAATAATGGCGTGATTTCATGCTCCGGGATAGGTGGCTGGATTTGGGCGCTGCTACTTTCCACACCTTTAGGCATATTGTCGCAAGCTTTCATTGACTTCGCCCCATATTTTCTAACATGATTCTGCTAGGGATCATGTCATTACATGTTTGTATTGCTCGGAAAATGCTTTAGACAAATCTTTCCATGTCTTGACATTTGCTTTGCTTAACCGAGTATACCAACGTAACGCTGCTCCAGCTTAGACTATCCTGAAACAAAGGATCAGTAGCTTTTCATCTTTATGGTAAGCCGCCATTTTTCTACAATACATCGTTATGTGTGCGTAAGAGATGTGGTTCCGTCATATTTATCGAACTCGTGTTTTTTGAATTTTGGCGGCAAGACAAGATCGTACACCAAACTTAGATCACTAGCGTCGTTTCCGATTCTTCATTTGATTGTAACGCTTTAAATTTTTCTTCCATGAGGCGAAATCTTTCTTCCCACTTTCTTTCTACCTCATTCCGGATCCTTTCGACCATGTTTAGGTCCGCACTTCTTCTTCATAAAGTGCTTCGTATCAAGGGTTGAGTCTCGTGCCCCTACTTGAAAGCCGGAAGACATTCCTGTAGGGTCAATATACACCTTCCTAGCCTGGTTTGGTGCAGTTGGTTGAACCTTGTAGTGAGCCGGGTACCTTCCGCTCGGGATATTTTCTCCTTCTACTGCTTTTCCAAGACTTTTTGCCAGAATGCCGTTATGTCGATACTATTGATGTTTGTGATCAGCAATCTGATCACTAAGGCTTCTCTGGGCCTCTTCAAGCCTTGTCTCAAGCTCCCTTTGCCCTCTTTCTAGACTGATTATTCTTTCTTCCATGAGCTTTCTTTGCAGCCGGTAAAGTATAGGTGATGAATGATTGCGGGTTAGCTACATACAATGCCACAATATTCATATTGTTAATATGGTTGTAAAAAAATAAATGCATGTACAATGATGCAAATGTTATGATGCAAATGCAAGAATGCATGCAGACAAGGTACTGGTTCCGCTGGTAATCACCCTTTTGAATTACTTTTACGGGAATTAAAGGGTCTTGATTACAACAAAATTCGTGTTACAAAGTAAAGATCCCTAGTACAAAAGATCTAATTATAACACAGAGTCCTATAGATAGATTCTAGCTCTATCTCCTAACTTTCCAATTGCCTTGAGCAGCTTGAGGAACCTAGGAGCTTCTTCCATTCCCGGGGCTATAAATGGTCGGAGTGTCTCAGCCTCGACAACTAAATCATTTACGTGTCTGGCGACTCGCTGTATGTCCACCATTAGATTTGCGTAGTACTGGTCTCTGTCATGTACCATTCGAGCAGCGTCGCGTAATCTCTTCTGCCAATAGGTGTCCCCTCCGGCTGCAGCTTCCTCGAACACATTAATTCTTTCCTTGTAATCCTCCACAACTGCTTCGAGGGATCCGATTCGTGCTTGTAACACACCCACTTCGCGTTCTCTTTCTTGCAGCTCAGCGAAATTATTCATGTGGCAGTACATTCGAAGTGAGTATTCGACTTCCGCTACTTTCCCTTTTAATTCATCATTTTGACTTTGGCTTTGCCCCAAACTTTGAATAGTGTCATCGTCGCATAGCTTTTCAGATCTCTAACAGTCTATTTCGACTACTTATGGATTTTCTTTTCCATACGGCGACACTTTCTCTCTCATGATGAACAACCTGTTTTCCCTTGCTGATTTCTTGTCTGAATCTTTTTCTCTCTTGATCAATGGCCTTCTTGGCGGACCGTTTTTCTTCCTCCATAGCCAAACGGTAGCTTTCAATCTCTTTCTCGATCGCTCTTTTGTTAATTTTCGTTCTTCTTCCACCAAACGAATGTCGCTTCATTCTTTCTCTTTCCACAGCTATGAACCCGACTCGCCGCCGCCTTTTGTATTTTTGCTCAGTAATAGGAGGGCATCTTTTTGATAAAGAGTATTCTTGTCACTCAAATCTGCATTTAATTTCTTCATTTGCCTAATGATCCCATCCCGCCGTCAACTTCTAAGCTTGCTTTATAGAGCTCGCTCGTATGTTGGGTCCGTTGGATGTCCATTTTCTTTTAACTTCCTCGAGTTCACTCCTTAAGATATCGGCTTTGGATGGTACCACCCTTGTAAGCTCTTGAGTGACACTGTTGGTCCTTGATCGATTCAGAATTGCATTATTAACCTCAAACGCCTCCAAAGATCGTAATCTGGGTAGTCATGTGCTCGGTATCTCCTTCCACCCCGTCCGATAACAATGATCCCAGTGCCCTCATGATGGTCTGAATTTTTCCTTTGAACTCTCATTTGAAAAGAAATTCAGTTTGACTTAATCCGCGGTATTGGGAATGAATTGTCGTGATCCGAATCACGAGACACTAAAAGTGGAGCACAAGCGATCCTCCCATGTAATCCTAACATTATTAGCCAGTTGAAGTCGCCACAATCAGATAGAAAATAATTAACTTTACCGAGCCATGGGACCCTCCATGCTATGTCTTCATCTTGAATGTTCCTGAAGAAACGGGTCCACATTTTTGTTTTCAAATCTTCTCGCCATTCCTTTGCTAAGTATTCTCGTAAAGGCGAAAAACCTTGGAAGGATATCCCGCGGGACCAGCGTCGGCGTCTTCCACATGTGACTCGATCCATACTTGTAATAGCTGTGCGCGCAGCCTCAAAACGCCCTTCTTCATGTTTCCGGCTAGCGTTTAAGGAAATGAAAGTCTCGACCAAGATTGCTGGTACCGGGTTTGCTTTCCGTTTCGCCCGCTCAAACAAATCCAGAATGGCTATGTCAATGTTCCCGAGTACTCTGGGAAAGATCACCAAGCCATATATTCCTAAAGCGAATAAGTCCATTTTCTTTGCCTCGTCTGGATGTGTCGATATGATGTCCCGAATACTTTCCCATGCAAAGACTGTATTATCTCCTCGGATTTGAAGGAGGCCACTAACCCAATCGTCACTCATTCCTGCAAAGGTTTTGAGTTTAGCAGTGTAATTCTGATTCCTTGGAGGCTTCGCGTAGATCCAATCTTCCTGAATATTTTTTTGGTGCCCATTGAAGGTGAAGCAGCAAAAAGCCAGATTCCAGAACTGGACTATAGCTCGGAGTAGGGGCTGGTTAATCCGGACATATAATAGCTGCGCGATGTTGCCATAACTATCGCTAAATAAGTCTTGTAGCCTTCGGTCCCATCTTTCCCAAATGCTTTGAAGATCCCACAAGTCGTTCTGCTGAAGACTCACATAAGTGTATCCTGCTATTATGCGTTCGTTTGGCAAACTGTCTCCTTGGATTTTCTGGCTGACCTCTGACCAATGCCTGACTGACAAATTAAGCTCTTCTTTCCTAAGACACCTTTTTTCCATGGTGAAAGACTTTCTGATCAGGCAAACCACTTGATCCAGTACCTTTATGCGATGCAAATGCAATGATGTATGAGAAAAAGAACAAAAGCGAAAAGAAAACAAGTCAGTACCAGATAAAATTGATAAATATATAAATAAAATGACAAAATTAAACAGAAATAAACACACAAAAGAACCCTATTTATCCCGTCTAAAACCTAAGGTTATCCGCATGTCTCTAACAGGGTAGGTTTCTATGTTCTCTACATGCAGTGTTGGTGCTAGGAGGTACCCGAATTGTCCTTGCTGTCCCCTACTAAGGGTAGCAAGGCCCCCGATCATCACCCATTATAGGCTCCTTTCAACCGGGTTCAATTCAGGGGGACCCATTCGCTTATGCCCGTCTTTAAGGAACGATATCCTTACGAAAAGCATAAGGTACTGAGCCCAAAGGTACTTGCTAGGCCCATACGGGAGAACGATATCTCCACGAAAGCATTAGCGTTTTCCCCCCACTTAAAAAGACGGGTTTATATGCCATATTTTAAATGCGTTAAAATAAACGCGCAATTATGATCGAATGTTAATTTAATAGTCACTTTAATCCGGAACTTCCAACATTAGTAAAGCGGTAATTATTTTAAAAGCTTGACTCTCATTTGTTTTTTTTTAAAAACAAAAATGTCCCCAGCGGAGTCGCCATCTGTAGCGAATGGCTTTTTCCAGATATATCGCTAAAATAAAAACGATGATTTTTGAAATGTTTTTTGAAAGGTGTTGGGATATAAAATATTTATTCCGTGGGGTTTACAAAAACCTTATAAAAATGGAGTCGCCACCGGCCACTTAGGTAGGCCGGACACCATAAAACCAGAGATTCAAAAAGACAGGGTTCGGGAGTCGGTTACGGATGGGGAAGGATTAGCACCCCCACACCGCCCAAAATTGGTACTTTAATAATTACCGCTTTATTAATATTGGATTTTCCGGATTAGAGTGACGATTATTTTAAATTTCGGTCATAATTGCGAATATATTTTAAGGTCCCGTTATCCGAGGATAAACGCCAACCACTATCACTACGCTTGATACCGCCCCGCTTTTACGCTCGGATAAAAGGACTCGCATTAACAAGTTATATCTCGATATGCAATCTTAGTGGCAAAAACGTAAAACATGGCAAAATATTTAAACATAATAAATATTGACATACCAGAATACTAATTTAACATGAATAATATTTTAGACTAAAACATGTATATACATATTCTAAATAATAGATAAAAACAACTATCATGTGTCAAAATAGCAAGGCAGGAATAAGTATATGCAGATGAATAAATATTTCAAAAAGACATGCATACTGATAATAAAACATATTTCAACATATATGAACAATATATTATACATGAAAGAAGGCACATTAACACATAACCTAAAAACCAAGGAAACATGCAATACATAAAATATACAAAACATGTTTTTTTACGAACCAACTAGAACATAACATGTTTCAATACGAATAATCAGATAAAAACATGAATGTCATACTTAACACATATATACATATAAACATAAAATACGAGTCATATACGAGAGACATAAAATAGAATGATATCAATATATACGATTACAATACGAACAATAATATTTACAAAGAAAACAGATCAAAATGAAAGAAAAACAAAAATCAGTGGCTGAAATTAAAGAACGATAATATGTAATTTAGGGACGAAATTGCAAAACAAACAAAGCCTAAAAGGACCAGCATTGTAATTAGACCAAGGGGCAGACCCAAAGTGAAAAATCCAAAAACGCGGGATGGTTAAGGACGTAATTTTACCATTCAGAAACTGATTCGGTGTAATTTAGGGACGAAATTGTAATCCTTTGAAAAATCAGGGGATCAATGTGATTATACCATGCGGCAAGACAAAAATGAAAATATTGAAAACGCGGTGGGATTAAGTGTGTAATTTACCCATTTCAAAAATAATAATAACTATAAAAGGCCCATTTTTAGACCGAAACCCATTTTCCCCTTCTTTGTTTCATTTTTCGGTTTTTCGAGACTTTGTTCTTCGCTTTCTCAAATGTTCTTGAGAAACCCGAATCCGGCGACCGGCCGCCAGTTCTTCTCCGCCGCCCGCCGCGCTAACTAACCGGCGCGGCGAGCCTCCAAAATAAACCAAAATGTCCCCCTTGTCGTCCTCAATACGGATCCGTGGTTGGATTCAGAGGATACCCTTTTTTTACCCTAGATCTAAGAAATACGAACCCAAAAAAAAATATTTTTTAGACCAAAACACAACTTCAAAGGGTCTTCTCTTCCCTTTAGTTCACTAGATCTGGCTTGAGAAGCCGAAAGGCTTGTCACCGAGAAGGAAGAAGACCACAGCACAACGCCTGTAAGACTACTTCTTTTTTGTTTCTGTTTTTTTATTTCTATTTCGTATATGCATGTAAAGAAATAAGTAAGAAAAAGAGATAAGTGTTTACCAATGGACCCATTTTTTGATTATCTCGACTGGTTACAAGTTTTTGGTTTTACAAGCTCTCTGTTCTTTTTTTTTGTTACTACTCTCTCTGTTTTTTTTTTGCTAATCTTTTTTACTCGCTAGCTCCCCTCCCGTTACAAAAGCCCCGTTTCATATATATCACTGCCTCTGCTTTTGTTGTAACTTGTATCTTCTTTTCCAGATCTGACATTTTGCTTGTTGTCTTTGGCATAATCTGAACGCGGGGACTGAATATCGGCGCGGTGGCGGTGTGGTCATTCTGCCAGAGGCCAGACACGTTTTCGGCCGTTAGATCAGATCTGATCTAACGGTCGAGATGGCTTGAAGAACGACCGGCCTGGATGAAGCCTCGATCTGATGAGACGGCTTGAGATTTTGCCACGTGGAGCTCCGCAATGAGAGTCGAACGCGCGTGGATCTTACGCGCGTGGGATATTAAAGCGTCCGCGCGGCGTGCACTCGAACGGTCCATACGTGTGGAGCACGCGCCTGGCAGATATTTTTGACTTCCATTGCATCGTGGCCGTTGGATCAGATCTTGATCCAACGGCCCACAGTTACCTGCACATTGTAATTAGATAAGATTCAGATTTGGGCCAAACGGGCCTTGTAATTGGATTTGTAATTGGACTGTAATTTTTTTATTTGGGTTTAATATATATTTAATTTTTTCATTTTGTCAGCCCAATAATAATAATAGTATAATTATAACAGCAATACATATACATACGAAAATATATACTTATATTATATGATCATTAATTAATATAATATTCTAGTATACGTACGTATAATCATACATATAATTAACATAACATCTATATACGCTTATACCCTAGATACATACGCGACATACATACACCCCTAATACGTACATAGCTTATACATGCACACATCACCTTATATTAGTAACATTCATATAATAAATATACATGCAATATTAATATATTTACAAGTAAAAATGAGTGATTACAATTACTCCCGCTTTGTGCAGGAATATTACGCTCAGCTCCCTGACAAGATTCCTGATGATCTGACATTTGTTAATGTCACAATCATAACTTATAAGTAAGGTGCAACAATCTAATTAATAGGCATCAAGGTATATTCATACAAATATCAATAATTTTTGACATTCTAGTGGCATGTATATAATTTCGACTTTCTACAGACCCGATTCGTATCCAGAACTGGCTAAACCTGTAGCTCTAATACCAATAAATGTAACACCCTTACCAGTATTCTATATTCATTACTAGACAGAGTGTCACATAATGATTTACTAACATTTCATATTAGTAACTTATTAGAAAATTATAATTAATTTATTTTACCATTTATTGCGTAATATCAGTTTTTAAAATTTTAATCATCCGAATTAATTTCAATCTCAGGCAGCAACTTAGCAGTTCATAACTATTATATATAAGAAACATAACTGTCTAAAAATTGCCTAAATTAAAAATCTACTCGAATACTCTATTTAATCTTTTCTAATCTTTACCCGGTTTTATACTAGCAATTTATCTAATCCTTTTTAAATATAATTTAACTACTCGTCATTCATTAATAGCATAACTAGATTATAAGATATTATAATCCATTTTTAAACTAGTATAAAACTGACTAATATTAACATATACATGCCATCTAGTACATCAAAATGCATCAAAAATTGTCATTACTGATACCGTGATTATACTTCTGACAAGTAGGATGCCAGCTGCTCCTTTCTCCGAATTCTGTTATTTACCTACTCGTGAAAACCATCACATGCTAAGTATATACTTATTGAAGCAATAATATTATTCAATGCAATATAAAATAACTATAATTAATATCATGTAACAATATTCATGCATCATGATCACTAAATATGTATCACCATCCTGTTAATCATGTATTAACATAATATAAACCGAATATAAATTTCTTACCAATATACTTGCCATTTACTTTGAGAGTTCGCACCCCTTTCACCTGTTTATCTATTATTTACCATAATTCATAGCCCAAATATAAACCTATGAGGACCCTGAGTACACGAGTCAAATATGCACCGAAGTGCTAATACACATAAGGTCGTGCCCACCATAATACACATAAGGTCGTGCCCACCATATACACTAAGTGTCCTTTATATACACTATAGTGCTAAACCGAGTATGTAGTGTGATGTTGGACTCTATGGCATGTCAACTATACCCTGTCCCTCAATGACATACTTGGGCATATATATTCCATATTTATTTCATCCATGGAAATGAATATCATTATAATTTAACATTGGGCAGTTCATATCCGAAATAACATTCACGATATAACATCATATATAACTAGTGATCCATGCATTTATATTCAACTTTTGACATATTTAAAACATGTCAAATATATGATTAATGATATAAATATCATGCCAATATAAACAAGGTAGACTCATCGCAAGTCTTCCTAATGATGTACAAAGCATCCATGTATCATGTTATGTATGCATTGCACTCACCTGGTGCCTCACTAGTAAACCTTACTATCGATTTTAGCTTTACTCTTGTACTTTTCCTTGTCTTTAAGCTTGCTCGTATTATGATCTCGATCATGATCACGATCTAGATCTATAAAAACATCATTTACCAACACATACGATTCAAAGCATATATTAGTATCATTCTAACATAGGCGCATATTAGGAATAAAATTCCTAAAAATTCTTTCGATATTAATACGTTACTAATTCTATTTCATAATATCAATGTTAATCTTAATAATTCAAAATTAACATTTCAAACCCTTTATTATTCATATCCATCACTAATTCACAAGACATTTTCAAATCTCATAATTTAACCATAAAATGAATTCTTTTAGAATTCATCTCAATATTTCCAAATTATTCAAAATGGTCCCTTGCCATTGAACTTCTAATCCAATCACTTAATTACATAATCAAGTATTTTAACAATACATTAAAGCTTCACACATTAACTCCTAGTAAATTTCCATTTCAATCTCATATTTCCCTTAATATGCTATTTGGTCCTCAACACTTTGTAAAATTCCAAATTAATCCAAATAACATTCTAAACCTTGTAGAATCATTCTTACGCCATTTCTAGCCTTAGGGAAATTTTTCATACTTTTCCCTAAAAACCGAATATTCACTATATTCAAAATTTCCAACTTGATTCAAGCATGAATTTAACTTCTAAATATCATTTCCAAACTTCTAAAATCATTTCCACATCAAAATCAATCCAAATTCAACTTCATATCAAAACCCTAACTCTAACCAAATTGGGATTTAACCCTTTTCAAGAAGTTTCAATCATCATACAAGCTTGGATATGATTCTACATCATCAACTTCATCAAAATGAAACATCCCCTTCATCTCTCCTATTCATGAAACTAAGGTTTCAAACAAGAAAAACATGAATAATTGGTACCAAATGATAGAGAATTTCAAGGAGATCAATTTCTATTTCATGCATTCATCCAAAAATCCAAGTAAAATGGCTTGAAAATCAAAAATAAAATTTTCCATACCTTGGATGAGAGTTTTTGGCCAAGAAGAGAAATGTGGAGAAAATTCTTGAATTTTCAATTCTTTTTAATTTAGGCCATTTGTCATCTTTTTAACGAAAATGAATTAAAAATTTATTTTATGACCAAATGACCATTTTGCCCTTATAATCTAATGCCTCTCATCTTGCCACATGAAAATCTACTCATCCAAAGGTCAAAAACAAACCAAGAAGTTAGTGATTACCAACTTTGCCCTTGAAAATTTCTAAAATTATAATCTTGCCTTTTTTCATCCAATGGCTCATATTTAAAATGGAAAACTTACTTTAATCCAATGGTCCATGATAAATCCTACCATTATAAGACATGGGAATGACATTTTAACCTTGCTTTATCATTCTTCAAAATATCTTAAATATTTGATTAGATCCGATCATCCGAATATTTTTCTAAACTTTCTCACTTTATAACCAAAATTACAAACTCCGTACGAAAAATTTGAGTAACACAAAAACATCATTCTTGGGGGGTAAACTATTCATTTACAGGACTAAAATACATAACTTTAGAAAATTACAATTTAGTCCTTGAACTTTTCCGAAGTTTATACTTTAGTCATCAAACTTTCATTTTATTCATTTTAGTCACTACCAAAAATTTTGAGGTATTACACAAAATGCATAGATTTCAAAAAGAGTTAAGAAAATGACCCATAAAATCCAGTCCCCAAACATCAAATAGCTCAATTTCCATTATTGGTTGTTGTGGCATCTCATTTCTCTTAAATATCGATCTGGTGCGTTGACATCTATTGCAGCATTGAGCAAACTCATGAGCATCTTTGAATAAAACTTGGCCAATAAAATCCAGATTGTAGGACTTTTGCAACCATTCTCATTCCACCAAAATGCCCTCTATAAGGAGCATTATTGACAATATTGTAGAATGGATTTCATCTCTTCCATAGGGACACAACGTCAAATTATATTATCATTAAAAACATTGAACAAATAAGGTTTATTCCAATGATACTTCGTAGCATCTCTAAGGAATTTAGCCTTTTTGTGCCCAGTAATACCAATAAGAGTCTTTTTCACAAACCAAGTAATTCACTATATCAGCATACTAAGGTGTTGCATTCACAACAAAAAGCTTATCATCAGGGAATGAATCTACAATTTGCAACTTATTACCGTCTTTACTTCTAACTTCTAACCTCGAAAGGTGATCAGTAACTTAATTTTCTGACCCCTTACGGTCTTTAATTTCAATATCTAACTCTTGCAGCAATAAGATCCTACAGACTAGTCTAGGTTTTGCATCTTTTTTCATAAAAAGGTATCTCAAAGAAGAATGATCAGTATAAACTATAATTTTTGCACCCACAAGATAAGAACAAAACTTATCAAAAGTAAAAATTACTGCTAATAACTCTTTCTCAGTAGTAGTATAATTGATTTGAGCTTCAGTTAGAATCTTACTAGCGTAGTAGATTGCATGTAATACCTTAGCCTTGCATTGTTCAAAAATTGTACCCACAACAAAATCATTGGCGTCGCACATAAGTTCAAACGGTTGCTCCTAGTTGGGTGCAATAATGATCTGCGCGTTCACGAGCTACGCTTTAATTTTATTGAATGCATCCAGACATACATCATCAAAAACAATTTTTCTACTTTGCTCCAACAACAGGCATAGAGGTTTGGTGATCTTTGAAAAGTCTCGAATGAATATCTTATAGAACCTAACATGGCCTAAAAATTATGGATACCTTTCACATTTGTTGGTAGTGGTAGTTTTTCAATTACATCTACTTTGGCTTTATCAGCCTCAATTCTAGCCTTCAAAATTCTGTGTCCCAGCATAATCCCTTTAGTGATCATGAAATGACATTTTCCCAGATTAGAACCACATTGGCGACTTCACATGGCTACAATACTTTTTTCTGATTCTCGATGCAATGATCAAAATTATTGCCATATATAGAAAAATCATCCATAAATATTTAAGGGAATTATCAATCATATCTGAAAATATTGCCATCACACACCTTTGAAATATGGTTGGTGTATTGCAAAGACCGAAAGGCATACAACGAGAGGCAAATGTCCCAAAATAGTATGTAAAAGTAGTCTTCTCCCAGTCCTCGGGTGCAATAGTAATTCGATTGTAGCCAGAATATCCATCTAAAAAGCAATAATACTCCTTGCTCATGAGTCGATCTAGCATATGATCAATGAAAGGAAGAGGAAAATAATTCTTCTTTGTGGCTGCATTGAGACGCATGTAGTCCATACAAATACGTCAACCCGTAAGAATATGAGCTTGAATCAACTCATTAGCATCGTTATGGACTACAGTGATACCACTTTTCTTAGGAACACAATGTACTAGACTCACTCATGCACTATCAAAAATTGTATAGATAAATCCTACGTCCAACCATTTGAGGATTTCCTTCTTGACCATTTACTTCATCTTTTTATTCAATATTCTTTGCGGTTCAATAGACTGTTTGTTCTCATCATCCAATAAGATAGACTAATGCCCTTGATATCAGTAATTGTCCAAGCAATAGCACGCTTATGTCACTTTAGAATATCTATCAACTTAGCTTCTTGTATTGCGTCCAGAGTTGCAGAGACAATGACTGAAAGTGTTTCCGCATCTCCAAGGAATACAAATTTGAGATTAGCTATTAATGGCTTAAGTTCTAGAGTAAGAGATTCTTCAATAGATGGTTTAAAAGTAAGAATTGACCGGTGAGCAAGATCTAAAAATTTGACTTGCCATTTATGATTAATTGCAGTAGTGAGAACTTCTACAATGTGGCCATAATTAGGAAGATCATCTTCTACCATTGTGAGCGCAGTATTTTCTGCAATGAGTATACCATGATGAAACAGGTCTTCTTGACTAATATGATCAAGAATGTCGATATGATGACATTCTTAAGACTTTCTTCCCATATCAGCATTGAATATCCCAAAACTAACTTGGTCATTTTCAACCCTCATTGTAAGCTCTCCTTTCGATACATCAATGATTGTCTTCCCAGTAGCTATGAATGGGTGACCAAGAATAATAGGTAAATCTTTGTCAGCCTCGCAATCAAGATTATTAAAATCAACTGGAAAAATAAACTTTTCCACACGAACAAGCACATTTTTATTTCACCATTTGGATGAGTCAAAGATCTATCAGCTAATTATAATGTGACTGTAATGGGCTTTATTTCTCTTATTCCTAACTTTTGAAAAGTATATAGAGGCATCAAATTTATACTAGCCCCAAATCACAAAGAGCTTTACTAAAGTAATGATTACCAATTGAGCAATGTATGATGAAGCTGCCTCAATCTTTCATATTTCTTAGTAGATGGGTAGATATTAACGCACTAAAATCTTTAATGAGGGCAATGGTTTCCATTGCATTAAGCTTCTTCTTCTTGGATATGATATTCTTCATGAACTTTGCATAGATCATAATATGTGTAAGAGCATCAATCAAAGGAATTTGAACTGTAAGTTGTTGCAAAGTATCATGAAAAAAAATGAAATTGAGTGTCTGACTCAGTATTCTTAAACCGTTGAGGAAAATGTAGAGATAGATTATTTGACTGTTGCGCTGATATGGGGCATTATGGCGACAACTGCGGTTGTACAACAAATGGAACCAGAATAATTACAAGAGGTATATTACTCATCTTGCTAGTGTTGTTGACATCCTGTACTGTATGATCAGGTACAGAAGACTCTCATTGTTCACTGGTAGACATGGGAACTGGTTGCATCTAGTCAGTAGTCTATTTGCCACTACGGAGAGTAACAACCATGCAATGTTTTTTACCCTTATGCACATTACCCTTAATGTTGCTGGTAATGTGTCTGGCTGTCTAAAATTCATGTCAGTAGCTAACTATCACAATTGAGCCTACAAAGTGCATATTAATGAAGAGTGGCCTTGCATTATAGCTTCAGTGCGAGACAAATGATTATGCATCATCTCTTCAAGAAGAGCAAATGGGTCTGAGATACTAGATGAAGCATAATAACTCATCGGAGACTAAGCTTGTGATAATGCTCTATATTGTGATTGTTGAGATTTTGAAGCAATATGTTGTGGTTGCATTCGATTCTATTGTGGCTGTACTAGCTTTTACAGTGTGAACTGTTACTGCGAGTAACCAAAATTTTCTTACCTTACACTAAAATTTCCTTGAAAAGAATTATTCTCATAGCGAAATACTCATTGTTGTTGTGTAGGATTAGAGTTACTCCAAGACTGTCTATTGTTGTGTTATAGGATGTACCCATATTGTTGCCTCGTATGTTACTAAAATAACTAGCATTTTCTTCATGTTGTGGGAAATCCTCAAAACTATGGTTCCTGCCACAAATCTTATAGGAAAACATAGAGGTGGTTGTTTGTTGAGCTAGCTGGATAGGAGCAACTTCATTTGTCCCCTCCATATTCTTGATTTTGTTCTCCAAAGTAGATATCTGAGCCTTTATAGAAGATAGATCATCAAGCTCAAACACTCTCGGTGCAGCTTTGCATGATGCAGCTCTAGAGATATGATATTGTGAATTGTTTTAAGTAAATTGCTCTAATACACCAACAACAGCATTGTAGGTGCAATCAAGTAATGGACCATTAGATAACCCATCGACAATATATCTTGTGGCTGCATTCAACCCATTATAAAATATCTCAATATGAATTTCCTGTTGAATGCCATGGTTGGGACATTATCGCAACAAAGATTTATATCTTTCCTATGTAGTGTGAAGAGTCTCATCATCTAACTAGTAGTAGGTTGTAATGTCATTCCTCAAGCGTGAGTTCATTGTCTCATTATTAGTGGATTAAAATGCAGAACAAATTGCATTGCAAGATCATTCTACGATGTAATAGATTATGCAGGTAATCCTCTGAACCATGTGCGAGCTCTACCCTGCAATGAATAGGGAAACAATTACATTCTTAAGGCATCATCAGGAACGCCTTGCTGGCTAAATGAGGAACAAATTAAAAGAAAAGATTGAAGATGTTCTCTAGCATCTTCATGTGGTAACCCTATATATTGCCCACTAGAGTTGAGCATTTGGAACATAATCGGCTTTAACTCAAAGTTCCCAGCCTAAATGGGAAATCTAACAATTCTCGGTTGTAAATCATCCAATTAAGGGACAACAATCTCGCGGATTGTTCTATTCTGAGTTGGTAGGTACAGTGGTGGGTTTTCTTGGGCGTGAGGAATTCCCTCATTTTTTACTGGTTTTTTGGCCATTCCACTATTATCTTGAATTATTCTTCAAAAAGTTCTCTCAACTTCTGGATCTCGTATGAAGAGTGGTGTAGTGACACTCTAGACATACAACACCTAAAAAGGTAAAGAAAAGAAAAAAAACAAAAATAAAACTATTATAAACAACTAATAACTTAAATAAAGAAAACTGAATTGCAAGCAGAAATATAAGGATATAATAACGACATCCTCGGTAGTGGCGCCAAAACTTGATTGGTGTGAAAATATCTCACTTTTATTGCAAGATACATTATAGATGTAAGAATAAAAACAAGGAATTCTTGTTTGAATATCGATCTCACAAGGATGGTGTATTATGCTTATACTTATGTGACTACAATACAATATTGCAAGAGTGGTAGTTGTGGGTGCAATGGTGGTTGCAATAACAGGATAAAAAGAGAGTAAATGATTCAATGTGGTAGCAACAACATAGTGCAATAAAAGATAGAGAAATATGAAAAATGATCCTAGATCTCCTTGGTTCAGCACGACAAAAAGATCAAATGCACTTCGAGGATAAATGATGGTTCAATCAGCGATGATGTGGTCAACTTGCATATTAGCTTCCATTTAACCTTCAACCATTGAATCAGGGATATAGATCTGCTTCAACTTTCTTCGTAAGTCAATACTATAGCCCTTAGAATAAGTGGACCAACTTTCGTTACATCCTATCAAATTTCGTTGTAGAAACTCATTAATCTGACTCGTCATTGCATCTATTGATGTCAGTGGCTGGTTTAACACTCTCATGCAAAATAAATAAGATCCAACAATTAAAGCTTAATAAAAAGCTAATACTAATATATATTAAATTGAAGAAACTGTTTAAATAAGTTCAACAAGCTCTATAAAATTAAACCATTGTCAAGATGAGCACAAATACAAGTAAATCTCCAAAACGATATCAAAATAAAGAGAGGTTTGAGAAGATAACAAGATATTTCCTCGATTCAGAACTTGAATCCTTATTTTCTTGGATAGATCTGCCTTACTTCACCTCGGATCTCTAGAAAATAAGCTTAAGCCGCCTTGGGAGGAGGATAAAAGCTCAGAGGTCAAAGATAGTGCGAAAAAATAAGAATAGCTTGACTCTCTCTCTCCTCCAAAATAGTCATTTTATAGGACACCTAAGGGAGGACACTTGTCCTGCAGATTATTTATGAGCCAGGCATCGTACAGAATTTGTTGTAACAACTTGGACAGCTGGCATATTCATTTTTATCCTTTAGCAGACTGGACAGCTGGCAGATGTAGTGTCGAACTAGCTGCAGTGGCAACAAGGCAAAAATAGGCAAATATGTACAAAACACGAGCCACTGGAACTAAGTTAGAAAAAAATGTAGAAATAGACATTAAAAATACAAAAATGGATGCAATGAACATTAATGTGGGGACAATAAGACCTATAAATCGAGGGAAAATTCATGCTCTTTAAAGTGCCATCACTTATCTTGTAGGTTCCGATTCAGTTAGACCATGTGATAAGTTTGAGCGTGTGAGACACCCTTATTGACGATAGAGCTATTGGCCGCCTAAGGCGTTTTTTTCTTGTTATAAATATTTTTGAAATGATGTTTTATACTTTGCATGATTTATTATATGAGTTGTGATTTGAGAATATCTTGAAGTATCATGCATAACATACTAAACTGTGTTTTTAAACCAAACATTGAATTTTCAGAAATGAGAACCTCGTATTTAATACAGTGAGATTGAGTTATGATTTATGCTTTTTTTCTAAAATCATATCGTTGTGTACATGGGATGTGTTGAGATAAATATTTTGATGTAAAATTTTAATTTAAAAAATGTTTTTGGACTTATTCAGTTATTCAAATATTGCAAAAAATAATTCAAAGTCCGTTTAACTTGGAAAATGTGTTTAAAATGTTTTCTAATTGTTTTTTACTTGCAAAAATATTTCCAATATTCTCAAGTGTCATAAACAACCTTTTAGTACAAGTACCAAACCCACACTACTAAAAATAAGCTTTTTGTACCAGTATGGCTATGCCGCATACCGATATTCAAAGTTTTCCAAAATTCTAGTAAGGTCAGTTGGTATCGATACTAAAAAGTTAGTGTTGATACCCAGCTACGGGTACAGGTACCCATCTGCAGCACCGATATCCTGAGTACTGATACTCAGTTGCGTGTGCCGATACTCAGCTACGCATACATATACTCTTTGTCATATTTAAAATGACTCTTTCTATTTGAAGTAGATACCGAGATGGGAAGACGTGTATCGATGCCCACTGTTCCATAACTACATTTATAGATGAAAACCAGCTCCCAACGACTCTAAAAACCCCTAACAGTAAAAAATGATCACAAGCTCATTAGAGGAGTTAAAAGGAACCTTCAAGCTAATAAAGAAGAACAAGAAAGCCAATGTCAACGTTCAATGTATAGAGAATTTATTTTAGAGTCTTAATTGTCATATTTCTTGTAGAAAATACCTGCGAGCTTCAATTGTCATATTGCTCAAGTGTTTAGGATTTGAGTGAGAGCTTAAGTGCACAAACTATTTGCGTTGTGAGGTTTTCATTTGGTTGCTTTATTTGTAATTCTCTTTGAGAGAGAGGTAGACAAGGTTTTAAGGTATAAACCTTGTGTTGTACTTGTGTAAGGTTATCTCTTTTGCCTCTAAAGAAAGAAAAATCTAGTGAATTGTGAAAATCTTTAGTGAGAGAGCTAAGATTGCGAATGTAGACTTTAGTTAAAAAGTCAAACTACTATAAATTTCTTGTGTCAAACTTTTATTTCTTAGCATTTTCTTCCACAAATTTTATAAGTCAATTCACACCCTCTTGGTGATATTCGGTTGACGTATTTGTAGTCACCTAATTTTATCCACCTTTTATTTATTCAGATTCGGTTTCATGATATATGTTATTATTGTACATAGAAAATCCACATAGAAAAGCCATAAATATAATTTATTATAATAGTCCAATTACAAAAAGCCCAAACTCGACCTGATCCAATTACAAAACCCTAAGGGCTAAAGCCGGTCATCTTCCCCTCTTTTTTGCACCGCACGATCCCATGTCGTTGGATCTAGGAGTGATCAATGGTCTGGACGGCTTCGAGGGAAGAGCACTCGGATCGCCACTTGCCCACACGCTGGAATTTTGGCTCTTCACTCGCGTATGAGAAGCCACGTGCTCAACCTTTCGACTTTCTCGACCCCTCGGCTCTCGTGGCTGTCGTCGGAACCAGCAACGACCATTGTTCTCCGCCATGTTCGTGCTTCATCCACTCGGTCGTGACATGCAAGCAACATAAAAAATAAATAATTAAAAGGAATTGAACCCAAATCAAAAGAACAAGTCAAGGAATCGGTCAAAAGTATAAACTAAGTCGAATCAAGCAAAGGCAGAAAGAATCAGAGTTAAATCGAGAAAGAAAATCCCATAGATGCTAGGGTTTCTTCGATTATAATCTGGGAAAGAATCCATAAAATTTATTCCTATAAGTTTATACCCTTGTAATCGGCTATAAAAAGTCAAGCAATTCAACATTTGTAACACACGGATTCAATCAATAACAAGTAGAGATATAGCTGATTTTTGAGGTATTTCTTTACCACACACACACACACACATATATATATATATATGTTGTTCGACTTTTAAAGAGGGGCGTGGGTTACCATTCAGACACTGGGAACGCCGTTGCCAGAGGAGGAAATCGTCATCACCATCGGAACCGAGAGCCAAAGTTGGAAAGAGTTATCATCGGTGAGCAGCCACTGGCGTGGATCCATGGCGATAGATGCGATGGAGCACGGTGGTCCACTGTCGAATTCTAGGCAGAGGCAGTGGTGTTCTTCATACTTATGAAGAACACCAATAACACTTCAAAGAATTTCTAGGGGGCTGTTTGATCCATTTGATCAAGGGGAAGAGAAATAATTTTTGTTTCTAGATTTTGGGCTTTATATGTGACCCGTGATCCGACCAATGGATCGAACCATACCCGCACAAGACCCGCACCCTTCTTCCACCAGACTCGCATTCTGACACCACTGTTTGAAATTCTTTCACTTTAGTCCTTTTTCACTTAATTTTAGTTCTTCAATTTTTATTTTCTGCAATTTAATCCTCTGTTTTATTTTATTTACCTTTTCATTTTGATCTATTTGTGATTTATGTCGTTCAATCTAATAAGTTTTAGGGTACTTTTAGTAGACTCATTAAGTATAACAATTTTTTAAAATAATTTAAGAAACTCTTCGTTAGGACAAAAAAACGTAATAATAAAAAGACAATCACTTAGGTTAGGTTCTTTTTAATATATTAGTAAATAATTTTTTGTGGGTTTATTAGATTTAATTGTTAAAAGTTTACACAAGCTTTTTAATTGTAGGGATTTAGTGTGTATGATATAGAATTTAAAGTTTATGGCTAGAATTTAGAGTTTAAGGTTTAGGTTTTAGGGTGCTGATGTTTGAGATTTAGGTTTTAAATTTTATAGAAGGTTTGTGTAGATTTTTTTTACACTGATTGTGTATCAAAATATAACCCTTTTAATAATGCTTAGTAATTAATACCATAGGTTTAGGTTCCCTAAAATAATTTATTTTTTTAATTAAATTGGTAATCTCTTTCAGATAATTTAATACAGTTTAAAATCTTTAAATAGTTTTTTAAGATTAGTTTCTCTAAATATGCATTAATTAAAATTCTAGACTTTATGAATCAATAAATTCACATAAAAGGTCATCCAAAAAAAATTTTTGTATCACAAAAACGAGGTATTTTCTCAAGTGGTGTTAATTTCGGATTTCCACTAACAGTTGGAGAATGTTTGAAACTAGGGGTGTGCATTATTCGGTTTTAACCGAATTAACCGATCGAACTGAATTTTTTCGGTTAATTCGGTCGGTTAATTTTAGGTAAGTTCGGTTAACGGCTAATTTTTTAGGAAATTCGGTTATCGGTTAATTTGGTTCGAAATCGGTTAATTAACTGAATTAACCGAAATTATTATATATTAAATATTATATATATTACATATATTTATTTTTGGTCATTGAACTTTTAAAAATTATAAAATGATCATTAAATTTGTTGATATATTATAAAATGTTCATTAAACTTTTATCAAATTAGTATAAAATGAAAGTTCAATAATTAAAAAGGTCATTTTAGCATAATTTAGCGATCAATTGTGCAATTTATCCAAAATTTTATAACAAATTTCGGTTAATTCAAAAATCGACTGAATTAACCGAAATAATTTCGGTTCGGTTAATTCGGTTAAGGCTAATTCGGTTCGGTTAAAGGTTAAGGTTCTAAAAATTTCGGTTAATTCGGTTATGACTAATTCGGTTCGGCCACCGACCGAATTAACCGAATGCACACCCATAGTCGAAACTCTCATGCGAGACTATGCTTTCGAATTTTAGGGATTAATGCCTTAATTCCCATTGCGTTTAAATTTGACCTTAGTTTCCTCAGCCGTGAGCAAATTCATATCACTTTTAGAATTTTATGGATTTTTACATTAATCTTTGCACGCATTTATCCGGGTTACAAAGAGAAATATTATTGATCAAGTAAGCGTCGTTCTGCGGGTGTTGTGGGTGTTAACTTTTCCCCACACGTAACCATGTCCTCGAACACTTGAGATTTAGTAATCTATGATTTGTTTTAAATTTTCGGTCCGTCTAATATAATAAAAGAGACCAGTGGCAACTCCGTTATCACAGTATTCGAGCCCAACATGATGGGAAGACGTGATCTTAAGGGATTACACTTAAAGTTAGTTGACTGTTTTGGTTGAGATTTGTTTTTCTTCTTTGGGTTGACAGTATTTCCGAACCAGCTAAGTTTGAGAGCAAAAGATAACCTTAAAAGAGATTTTATTTGCATAAATAAAATCTTTATGTTTAAGGTGATTCGCTTACTCGATCTTCAGGTAGCAAATTAATTTTTCTAGGGGCTTGTGCTTCAAAAAGATTATGAAGGTGAGACCATGACTAGAAAAATTCCCCGATCAATACAATTGCTTGATGAGTTTCGCACATGTTTATCCTTTAGCTAGGACTTATCTTTAACAAACAAATAAAAAAATATTATTTACATCTGAATATTTTTATGTTGAATATAAATGTGTAACATATTCCAAGACACCTTTTTTCACATTAGCTAACATAAGAATTAATCACTTTGAGCTAAATTAAGAAAGTAATCATATGTAAATGTTTACAAGAAACAAGTTCATGAGCTATAAAAAGAAACAAAGGCCTCAATAAAGGAGCACAAAATTTATTGCACAAAGACTTCATTAGCTTTAAGTAAACAACACCATTCGTCATCCAAATCAAATCAATGGGGCGGTCCTTACAAAAATAATCCATCTTTTTTTCACCCAAACCCTCCATTCTCATTCTCATCTCGACCGCTACTGTTACAAACAATTAAAAGATGAAAAAAAAGGAACAAAACCCAGATTTCGAAACATCAAAACACACCAAATCTTGACAAAAACATAGGTTCTTGTTATTTTTTTTTCACTTTTTAAGACTACCCCTAACACCAGGACGAGGCTTGCTAGACTCGACCACATTAGAAGCATGTAGATTCACAAGCTTTGACTCTTCAAAAGGAATCTTGGGATGCCTGGAATCATGATGAATCTGCATCGACTTCAAATCCGGAGCCGTTGTTTTGCAATGAGGGCACTCGAACTTGGCATGTCCACCTTTTTCCACACCCGAGCGATCGGCTAATCCGGCCTTGCCGCCGCCTCGATTGGTGGTGGCGGCGTCGATCTTGGCGGAGATTTCCTTGGCGGTGTGCTTCTTTGGCTTGGCTTTGCCAGTCATGATTGAGGTTGATTGATTGGTTGACGATAAAGAAGGAGCAAGTCAAAAGAACCAAAAACCCTAAGCAAACGGGGCCGTGGACTGGATGTTAGAATTAATGGGGAAAACGGGTGAGAATATATAAGCTTTATCTAGATTTTGATAGGCTTATAGCTTAGTGGGCTTTGTGTTAGAAATGATTGGGTTTTAGCTTAGTGGGTTTGATTTAGTGACCCAACATGGACGAGTTTTTTATTTTAAAAACTATTACTATATAGTACTTTATAATTTGAGTAATACGTATTGTTTTTTTATGAATATTTTTGTGTGATTATATGTTGTTCGAACTCAGATCACTTAGGTGGAACAATGTCATTCTTTACCATATCACTTCGTCTGAGTAATAAATATTAAGTGTAGTAATAAGATATATTGTACCCCTAATATAAATAGTATGGAACATAGATTATGAGACATACATGAAACTTCGAATATAAATAGTAAAATATGTATGATTGATTTTATAATTTTTAAATTTTAATTTCAAATGTCATTTTATGCAAATCTCATTCATTTTATATTTATATTTGTGAATTTTCATGCAAGTGCTTTTTGGGTGTGATTATATTATACATATTTTATTTCCTTTTAGTCTTTTGAAAAGACACATATCGTACAAACTATTTTACTCGAATCTAAGTCATCGAAGAAGAACAATGATATTTCTTAACATTAAGAACACTCAATCGATTCTCGAATTCTTAAATATTAAACTAAGAGTTACGTGAAATCATTGTGACCCCTCAAACCTACGTGCAGCTTAATTATAGTTAGTTGTGTATGATAATATGGGGATGATTTCGACACTAAAAAATGGAGTTAAAATCAGATTATAACGACCCGAATTAGGGTTAGTCATTCGAATCTTGAATCCGGATTTGAAATATTTTAATATTAAGGATTAATTCATGGAAATTGTGTTGTAGGAAAATAAGGATAAAAATTTAAAGAGTTAAAGACTATAAGTCTAAAGTGAAAATAAGGGAAGAGTTGGATACTTTAATGAATAATTTACCTAAAATAGTTATGAAAACTTTTATAAGCAAGTGTTTTGGGCGATTAAATTTTGAGAAAAAGTTTGATACACAGTCCGTGTAAATCAAAGTTTACACATGCTTTTCAAATTTAGGGGTTATGGGTTTAGTTTAGGGGTTTAGATTGTAGAGTTTAGAATTTAAGGTTTAGGGTTAGAGTTTAGGGTTTAGAATTAAGGGTGTTAGGGTTTTAGATTTTAGATTTTATAGAAGGGTTGTGTAAAATTATTTTACACGGACTGTGTATCAAAATAAAACCCTTAAATTTTTATGGATATTACATCTTTAATTTAGATCATTGGATTAAACTTATATGAAAGAATTTTTGAATTTATTTTAAGGAAAGTTGGCTTTATAACATGTGGGAATAAAGAAAGGAAAAAGAACAAGTTTCATTCATCATTTTTTCCCATTCCAACGTGAGTAGAGGAAGAAGAGAAAGAGGTAAGAGTTTTAAAATTTAATCTTCTATTTTCTTCATTTTTAGTTAGATTTTGACTTCATGCGTAAAATATAAAGTTGTTTATTTCTTCATTCTCTATAAGATGAGTATAATATTGAAGGTTTTTAGTTGAGTTATAGAAAACCCCCAAATTCTATGGAAACCTAGAGTGAGAAGATTTTGGTTAAGTTAGAGAAATATAAATTGAAGATCTATGTGAAGAATAAATTGAGTATAAAAGTGATTGGATGAGTTATGGGCAAATTTTAAAGTATACTATGGAGATTTTTGGGATAAAGTTTATTTGAGGGTTAAAGATAGAGGTGGCAAACAGGTTATTTGGTTCGGGTCAATTCGGTTTGGGTTAATTTTTGATTCGGGTTTGATTCGCGTCGGATCAAATTTGATTCAGATTTAGATCGGGTCTATGCAACTTCGGGTCAGGTCGGGTATCAGGTCTGGTCAATATCGGATCAGTTTAATTTTGGGTCGACTCAATGTTGGATCGTTTGATTTTTTGGGTCGGGTCAATATCGAATCAGTTGAATTTTAGTTCAGGTCAATTTCGGTTCGGTTGCTTTTTCAGGTCGGGTCAATATCAGATCAAATCTATTTTCGGTTTGGGACAATATCATATAGGTCAGTTTTTGATTTTAGTCAATCTTCGGATCTTTAGGTCAATTCGAGTTGAGTTGAGTATGTATTCAAATGACTATATATAGAATTATTGATATATTCACATAACAAATATATGTTTTTGTCAATCTTATCATTTAGGCTTAATTTCAACTCTTGACCGTTCAATGTTTCGAATTAAACCATCATTAAGAGATGATAATCTAAAACAAACTCAACCTATAAGTCTTGTTAACGTTTAAAACTTGAATTTCGTATTGTGTTCATTATCGAGTTTCAACTGATTGTTTTATATTTTTTAAAATAAAGTTTTGCATAATTTTTAAGACAGAAAAATTTTGATTTTATGAAATTAGAATTAAACTATTTGGAAATTATTTAATAAAATACAATTTTATCATATCTATTTATTTATGGATTAAAGTTAATTTAGGTATGTTTTAATTGTTTGAGATTTATTTGGAAATTTAAAATTTTGATTTGGATATTTAATTAATATCATAAATTAAATAGAAGACTAAATCAAATAAACAATTAAAAGTAAAAAGTGTATATATATATATATATATATGAAAGTTGGCGTGAAATAGAGTGACTTTATTTTATAATCCTTCATATCAATTTTTTTAAATGAAAGATTACCGAATCAGATATAAAGATTTTTCTTTTAAAGGATAAAAGATATGTTACACCATTAAACTTTTACTAAAGTTGGTTGCTAATCTTTAATCAGTAATATAATAAAAAAAATATACATATTTACTATTTATCATACTACTAGAAAATAAATAAAATAACTTATCCGTTCATTTTGGCTCAATTATCTAGTCAAAATCAGATTGATGTTCAATTTCGATAAGATTTGGGCAAATTAAATTCGGGTTGTTATCAATTTAGATTACTTTCGGTTCGGGTTGATTTTTGGTTTGGTTGATTTCGGTTCGGGTTGATTTTCGGTTTTGGTAACTTTCGGTTCAAGTTGTTTTTGGTTTCGGTTACTTTCGATTCGAAGTGATTTTCGGTTCAATAAATTTCGAGCCGATTTTGGTTCAGTTCGATTCGGTTTTTGTTCAGGTTTGGATCAAGTTTAAACCGAAATATTTAGGTCTATGTTGGGTCTCAAGTCGGGTAAATCGGTTCGGGTTTCGAGTCTCAGGTCAAGTTTGCCAGGTCTAGTTAAAGAGGAATTGATTTTAGAAAGAATTCAAGCTTAGTTGGTTAATTAAATTATTATAGTTACCTTTAGTAATTATTTGGAAGAATATTAATTCGTTTTTGCAATCGGTTGTGCAAGAGAATTGTAGACTCTTCTCATTCGATAAAGGAAGAATAGAAGTTGAAGGAAGCCTATCTAAGGTAGCATTTCAGGATTTTTGCATAAAGTTAATACACCTATAATTCCTTTGTTTCATGCACATCCTAAAGATGATCTTTGTTTGCTTAATTTGATGTGTATGGTTGTTTTTGGGTGTTTGGGGTGCTAGAGACCATCTTCAATGGTAAAACTCGAATTTGATGTTAAAGACATGTAAAATTGGTAGTAAACCACCATAAAAAACTTACATAAGATATAGGATTGAGGTTTGAGGTGTATGTTTGGGGGCTTGGGGAAAAATTCTCGAGCCTAGGAAGTCATTTTTTGGACTTCGGTACCGGTACACCGGGAGCCCATATTGGTACCCTAGTGTTCTGGGTTGAAGATCATTGTTCGATTGAGTTGAGCAAAGAGAAAGGGGTATCAGTTCGGTGTTCAGCCTATACTGGTACGCCAATTGAAACCGTATTGGTACGGGTCAGCCCATGCCAGTACGCAAAGGCTTGGTGAAATTTTAATAAGCCAATTTCGTATCGATACGCTATGAGTACCGGTACCCAAGGGTATCGTACTAGTACGCAAAGGCCAGTGCCTACTGGACATTCTGCCCAATATGTTGAGATGAAGGCCAATGGACTGAAAATTGTGGAATATGGTTTAATGGGTCCCTAATGAGGTAAAACGAGCTATAAAACTGTGAACCAAGATTTTATCCTTCTATATGAGCATGATGTGTAATAGCTCGGTAAACTTAAAGGGTGACTAGATAATTGGTAGAAACCATAGAGTTATGGTAATTGTGTCAATGTTGTGTGTTGTGTGGACACTTGTGTGGTTGAGTCACCTTTGGTTGATGGGATTCGGATACCTAGAGAGAGTGTTGCAGTACCATGAGATGAGAAACTGAATGTATGTTCTCGAGGATGCGTGACATCGAGCCTCATTTGAAGATACTCGAAGAGAGATTTCAAGTATGAGTGTACGTTCCCGAAGCTGTGTAATACCAAACCTCATCCAAAGTATGTTCTCGAGGCTATGTAATATCGAACCTCACTTCAAGTTTGTGGTATGATATTTATGATTGATGTATGAGATTTGTTGCATCCATTGATTTGTTTTTCTATTTGTTTAGGCGACTAGAGGTAGCATCGTCTGTTGATGTATATGCCATGTCATCATCTTTAGCTACATGCTCATGTTTATGATTTGCATGAAGTATGGTAGAGTGGAAGTGTATCCACTGAGCTTGTTAGCTCAGCATTCAGAACCGTTGTTTCCGTTCGCAGGTTAGTAGGTTGTCTCATTGCTTTGGAGGAGCACCATCGGAGTAGGATTTCAACATCGCCTCATCAGAGTACAATACTTGGATTTATTTGGGATAGGTATTCGTAGGTCCCCTATAGTTTTGTATTGTAACTCGCATTTTGGATTTTAACGTGAGTAGAATGTTTTTGTGATATAATCTTAAATGGAGCTCCCTTGTAAACATTTTCAAACATTTATCTATGTTTAAGTTATTGAAATAAATGGTTTTTATGGAAATTTGGAGTGTGGATTGGGCTGGACTAGTTTGAAATTTTACGGTAGTGGGTTGGGAGGCCCAATATGAAATTCGAGTTGAGGGTGTTACACAAATATTGAGAGATTAAATTGTTTTATATTAAAATTTTAATATTTAAATATAAAATCTAGGAAGGTTAAAATCAGTGATGGAATTCAATATTACTTATTTACAGAACCATTGAAAAATTTATGTATTTAGGGGACAAATTACAGCCACTAGAACTAGTCCCCTAATAATGGTAAAATTAGTCTCCTAATAACATGTATTAGAAAAAATAAGAATTTTAAGAGTATAACCCTAATAACAAGTATTAGAAAAAAATTAGGACCCTAATAACAAGTATATAAAAATTTGGGATCGTAATAACAAGTATTGGAGAAAAATTGGACCCCTAATAACAAATATTAGGAAAAAATAAATTTTAAGAATAGACCTCTAATAACAAATATTAAAAAAATTGGTCCCTACTAACAAGTATAAAAAATGATCCCTAATAACAAATATTTGAAAAATAATTGAATTTTAATAGTATACCATACTGAAAAAATTAGACCCTAATATCTAGTAATGAAAAGAAATTAATACATAACAGTTGTTCCTCATATCCAGGCTCACAAACGGCACTGGAAAGGTGTCCTTGGATAGTGGATACCCATCCTTCGATCATACGGACTAATACATAGACTTACCTTCTTTTTTATTCAGATTCACCATTGTTAGTTGTATCATCACAAGGTAGCCCTATTGTTATTATCATCATCATGACTGGCAAGTGTTGATGAGAACTGAAGTTGCAGTAGCCTTTGATTTGTTCCACGAACTCATTAAAAACCAATTCGCGTGTGATCTTCTTGCAATCCAAACTGACGAAGGAAGTGAAATGAAACTGCACAACTTTGTATTCAACACAGAATAACTTGTCCATACGCCTCCCAATAAATTGTGTGGTGGACGGAAAATATAGGAACATCATCGAGACAAATCTAACACTTCTAGCCCAAGCACACATACCTCTAAAGTACTGGTCATAGATTGTACTTGAGAAAGGAAGACAATGAGATTTTCCATATTAAGAACCTAGACAAATATCATCATAATGAATATCTTTAAAAACGGGAATACTATCAAGAAGTTGATTTGTGGATATCTTCTACAGCAACTAAAAACCCAAGTGAGCATGCCGGAGCGTTGAGCTTGCATTGTGACCAACCTTTTTAACATATTCATCACTTACGAATAGAACATACAATGATTCTTTCCTTTTTCCACAAAAGGAGATATCAGTAGCAATATGTTTCACATTTGATAGAATTTGAATGTCATTAGAACCAAAAAGAACATACCTTCATGAATATGTTATTTGTGAGACATAAGCAAGGTTTTTCTTTAGGCCAGGAACATGATAAACATCCTTGAAATGAACTCATTCATCACTCAAATCTCCTTCTTTCGTCACATGATGTAGTGAATTATCAGTTGTTACAATGATCTTCTTCTAACGATGCAGGCGAACATCTGATAAAAGATTGTCATTTCCGGTAGCATGATGAGAATAACCAGAATCCACAGTCCACTCATCATCATAGTTGATAAAAGCATGAGCATCAACTAACACATCATCTTAGTGCACAAGAAAAATCACATTTGTTGGATGATCAAACACCTCAATAGATAAACATTGCTCCTAAATTGGGAGTTGAAATCATTGATGTCAAGTAAAACATTTATCGCTTCTTGCATTTTGACTCAACAATTCGCCTCAATATGGCTTGACTTGCCGCATCGATCACACACCACTTTCACTCGACAATCTCATTTAAGATGTCCAAGTTTTCCACTCCAGTAATAAGACTTGGAAGATCGTTTGGGCTACTCCTCGCTTCTAGACTAGTTTTTGTCACCTGAGGAAGGCTTCGAGTAGAAAATTTTCCTCTTTTTATCCTTGACAAACAACACATCCTCTGACTTGGAAGAAAGCTTAGTGCTTGTCATTTGCTTTATCAAAGCTTCCTGGTCAGAGTGTAAATTTTCTAACTCAATAATTGAAGGCTGATTTGCCCACCCTTGTATTGAATAAAAAAAGGCATAAGATCTTTCAGCAGCCTATGAATAAGATAGCGACAAAAACGTGCATCACTCACTGGCTCCTCCATGTTAAATTCTGAAATTTTAGAACACCAATTCTTTACTTTTAAGAAATATTCTTCAATGGAAAAATTACCTTGAGTTACAACATCTAGTTCATTCTCAAAAAATTGCAATGTAGATGTATTTTTTTGGGTAAGCAGTTGTTGAAGAGTCTCCCGCGCTTGCTTCGACGACTTCAAACCACGAACATGGTCTATGTACTCCTTGCTGGTCGACCTTCGCAAAGCAAATAAAGCTTTGCCACACTTGATCTTTTATTTTTATCGTAATTCGACATTCTGTGAAATATCTGTTGGGATCGTTGTGTCATCACCTTCAATTAGATCCCACAAATCTTGCCCCTGTAAAAAAGCTTCCATATATAACCTCCAATAATTATAATTGTTACCAACAAGCTTTTCTACAACTATGCCTGAAGAAGCACTCTCACCATTCATCTTGGTTGAGTAATAATATAAAACACTTGGTGACTAACCTGGCTCTGATCACCAAATGACACAAATATGAACTCTCAAAATGAAAATAAAGATGAAATTCATTACTCAATTAGTCAAGATAATAGACGAAAATAAAACTGAAGTGCAGTAAAATTAGCTAAGAGTATAGTTCTATTTAAACTGGAATTTTTTTAAAATACCTCATCTAATTTGATTGAGAGTAACTAATGTATTCTTTTTTTATTTGCACAAATTAAGGAATAAAATCTGGTAATTAACTCCTAATAGAAATAAAAAACTTACCAATTTCAAATAGCAACAATAAGTTGCACTAACTTTTGACATGGTAAGCTTAACAAAATTGAAAACGTCAAAGATAACAATAAAAAGGAAATGGAGAAGTAATGCAAAATGAAAAATACTAAACATACAAAAAGAAAGTAAAGTTGAAATGAATTTCAGTTACAAGCGAAGGCTGGAAAATAAGATAGAAGTCATAAATCATAATCATAATTATAATTATACAACCCAGGTTTTTTTTGAACAATTTCTACCTAGGTAAAAGCGAAGGGAAATTTTGCTCATACTGAGTCTTGAACCCACAACCTAGGAGAAGGGAATAGTGTCAATTGAGAACTTTAACCACATGCTCTAGAGATTATTGACTACAACCCAGGTTTTGATAAGTCGTTATGCAATTTGAATATAAACACATGTCATGTTTATTAATCACATAATATTAAATTACGATTGGTTTCCGTCGTATAGGGCTGGATTGATGGTGCTGCAGGGCCAGTCGTACCCCAAAAATTTTTAAATTTCCTACAATTTAGATGTTTTCTTTGTATTTTTCATTAGCAATTAAAATTCGAACCTCCAAAAGTTTGTAATTTCACACCCCTACATTTCTAATATAGCTTACTAATAATTCATACCCCTTGCATAAAATTTTGCGTATGTCCCTGCTATTGCAGTTGCTGTTGCGGTATCATGGTTGCTAATATTACATAACGAGAAATGATTGTTGCAGTTGCAATTTGTTTCTAAAAAATCACCTTTCTAAAATTATATATATATATATAATTTGCAATCATATTTTAATTTTCTAATATTAATATACTATTTATATGTTTTATTTAATTATAAAAATAAAATTTTAATTCATAGATAAAAATTTATTTAAAAATATAAATTATACAAATATTATAAGGCTAAATAATGGATAACAACAACCATAATTTCAATGAATAACATATAAATGATAAGATGAGTCTACAATAAATGTCATACACCAATATACGCTACTAATGCCACACACCGATATACACCTCTATTTTCTCTTTTATTTAATTTTTAATTTTAAATAAATTATTTTACATAAATTTTTGGAATCCACTACAAGATTTAATCCTAAGAGTAAAATACACCATTTATCACTCAACTATATTCTCTCTTATTTTGGTAACTCAACTTTCAAAATTTTCAATTTAATAACTAAACTTTCAAATTGCTCCTGTTTTAGTCACTCTGCATTATGTTATTATTATTTCTGAATTTTTTAAATATTATTAAATTTAAAATAATTTAATGTATATAATAAATCATATTTTATTATTATTAAAGTTTAAAATATAAAAAAAGAATCACCGTCGTCGTATTGTCACCGTCGGCCTTCGAAACCAGTGGTCGTTTTGATCCCAAATTGCACCGGGAGACTCGCTTTGAGACGTTGAGTCCGAATATAGTGGTTGTTTCATCGGAAAATATCTTGAAACTCGCGAATCTCGACTGAAACATTTCGGTTTCCTCACTTTTGATCTCCTATTCGAGGATTTCGGAGCATTTTTCGACAAAATGGAGGTCGGATTCGAACTTAGGGGGACCGAGATGAAGCGACTTATGAAATCGGGGATCAAGATGAAGCGACTTGTGAAATCGGGAACCGAACGGCCACCATCTACGGCCATCGACAGTGGCGTTCAACGACGACGAACAGTGGATATGGTTTTATTTTTATTTTAAGTTATTTTTATATAAAATTATAATAATATATGCGAAAATATTTATAAAATAATACATAGTGACTAAAACATGAGCAATTTGAAAGTTCAATTAAATTGAAAATTTTAAAAGTTGAGTGACTAAAATTTTAAAATTGGAGAGAAGATAGTTGAGTGATGAATGGTGTATTTTAACCTAATCCTAATTTGAAAATGAATTTGAAACTGTCCTTTTCAAATTAGCGTAACAAAAATTTAACCCTCAACTTTTTAACTTTGTTATAATTGAGCCACAATCTCCATCACCCACTATTGCCACAATATCCATCATTCTTACTCCTCCACTGCTACAATTTTCATGAATATGAAAATGGAGTAACCTAATATATGTGTTCCACCGTTTAATTGTCATTGAAATTTGCTCATAACATTCTATCGTCAAAGACTAGTCATCACTCAAATTCTTAAATGAGATTTCGCCGATTCGAGAAGCAAAGAACTCAAATTTACAAATGGCTTTTTTAGTCTACATTGAGTTTCTATTTAGATGGATGATATAAATTTTCTTACAAAGCGTTGAAGTTGACTTGAACAATATTAAATTTCTTTGCAAATTAAGTATATTTTCCTTTGAATATTTAGAAAAACTGAAACACTTATTTCTTATCACTTTTACTTCATTAAGTTTATTGTGCTCCTCAGTAGAAGCAACATTTCTTATTTTGCTTTCAAATCCATCTCTGCTAAAACCCAAAGATGTGTCTTTGAGCATAAGTTTCTGTGGATGGAGATGCAAGACAAATAATTGGATAATTTTTTCAATGCAAAATTTTTAAATCTTATATGATTTTTTTCTTTTAAATCCAATAAGATTTTTTAAAATTTCAACAATCTTTTTGCTTTCTGTTCCCATATTCTTTAATTGAGTGACAAAAGCACCATCTTTATCATCATTGTTTAAGAACACTTATTTTCACTCAATTCTTTTTAAAATAAAAGTTTTCTTTTAGTTTTCTCTTGAGAAAAAATTTAGGTTTTGTTTCTTAAGAGATGGGGTTTCTCCATTTTTTAAAATTTTTGAGCATAAATCAAGCCGGTCGAGGTTAGAGAAAAAAAAAGAATTATCGGCAAGACATGATCACCGACGACGGTAAGGATTAAGGAAGAAGGCTAATTGGAAAATTTTGTGTGAATAATTTTAGGCATAAAGTTAATTTTAACCCTTAATATTTATAATTATTGGCATTTTGACCCTTATTTTTAGGATAAATTTGGCCCTCAATATTTTTGTCAAATTACTCATTCTTTAACTATCATGTAGATTAGATCGTTAAAAATTTAATGGTAACAATATGACATATACATGTGATAGTACATTTTAAATGACATGTAATCTAACCTATTACATACTTATATGTATAATAAAATTTTATTTTAATTTAAACTATTAAAGATAATTAAAATTAAAACAAAAATATAAATGTTGAAAAGAATTGTGTTAATCATAAATGGTGTTTGAATTTAAAATCCTAGCTAAAGATTCATGAAACCAGTCTACAATTTTCAAAGTAAATTCAATCTAAAATCCAACAGAACATACCATACAAGCAAATATGATTTTACCCTCAAATTTGAATTCACTTTGAATCAAATCTTGTTCTTTAAAATTTAAATCACTTTGAATCAATATATAAAAGATATCAGAGAAAATTGACGCAATTATTAAAACTTGTAGAAATCATTTATTATTTAATCAAAGAACAATTTTGATACTAATCAATTGGGTTTTTATTTCTTTAGTTCAGGGTTTTAAAATTTTAGTGTTTAATTTAATTGGATCGTTTGAGGTTTTAATTTGGGTATTTAGTATTTGAAAATGAATTTTAAAGATAATATCAGATGAAATTTTTATAAAATTTTAAAAATTCCGAAAACACTGAAAAAAATGACATAAAGTAGAAATTTATAGGTTTTGAAAACTTTGATATGAAAACTTAAACTGTGGTTTAGGAATTTTGAATTAGGTTTAAGAATTTGTTTATTAGCTTTGTGTTTAGGGGTTGAATTTTCCATGATTTAGTTGTTTGTTTATGCTTATTTTTTGTTAGTTTTTTTAAATAGCTGAAAATATATTTTTTAAATAAGAAAAATGACATGTCATCACCGTTTAAATTTTTAAGGTTTAATCGAGATGTTAGTTGAAAAATAAGTAGTTTGACAAACTGATATAGGTTAAAGGCTAAATTTATCATTAAAAAGAATAATAACTAAAATGACAAAAATTGTAAACGTTAGGGGTTAAAATTATTATTATGTCATAATTTTATATTGACATAAATTAAATAAATAAGGAGTAACAAAAATTGCAAAAAGACAATTGATGAGTCCTACATATTTATTTAAAAGATTTTATCTAAAACTGAAAAAAATAAAAATTAATAATATATATTAATATATGTCATTCATTATAAAATTTTCTTAAATGATATTATGATAAAAAAGCATATAAAGTCTAAATAATCTTATATTTTAACATGAAAATTTATTCAACATATCTTAGAAAAGAAAAAAAATAAGCATACAAATACAAAAACTCCACCGCTTATTATTCACGCCTAAATAAATGGCGTGAAAGATGTAAATATCTCTGGTTTCTTTATTGTCTTGATTTTGATCACTTTTTATTCCATACCAAAAAGTATATCATTTTATTCTAAAAAAACTCAAGATAATATATATTAGAATGAAATCAATATTCACGTGTCACTGTATGAATTTGTGTGAGATTTGGGATTTATCCATTCTAAAACTAAAGATTAAATTATAAAATAAATGTCTAAATTATGTCTTTTTTTTACAATTAATGCTTAAAGTATTTTTGATGAAAATAGTTGTCTAAAATTTTATTTTTGACTTGTTTTAAAGTTAATTGAAGCATCTACTTTGACACCTGTTTTAACTAAAAATAAAACTTTAAACACGTATTTCAGCTCAAATATATTTTAGACATCAATTTTAACTAAAATATACTTTAAACACTTATTAAAAAAATATAATTTAAACATTTATTTTGTAGTTAAAGCCAAAAATAAAACATGGTCAAAATGCGAGAGTGACCAACACCTGTCGATATCCAACCTTGCCCTGTCTTCACGTATCCCTGCTCATGCAAATGCAGCTTTACATTACAAGCGGTTGGTCGGATCATACCAAGTCCAAACCCATAAAAAATTAACTCACTTCATCTCAATCTCTCACCACCTGAAATGGAGGACAATGAACCACAAGTACAAACATACCATGTCGTACCAAAACCAGCAGACTGGCTCACTTCCCTGTTATCTCTTCAAGCTGATATCCTTTACAACTGTTTCATCACTCTTTCTTCCCCTTTCTTCACCCTCTTCTCGGCAGCCTTAGAATCCTACCACCGTGCCGAAGAGACGTCAGCCAGCGTCGAAACGGCGGTTCAAAAGCTCCCTTCCAACTTCACCCACGGCAGCTCCCTCTTGCTGAAGAGAGTTGGGTTGGGACTTCTTGGAGCTGCTCAAGTGTGCATGTTGTTGCTCTTTTTGTTGGTCTTGGCTGCTTTGGTAGGATTCGGTCTGGTGCAAATCTGGGTGGAGGAGCCGATTTTCGTTAGAGAAAAATTGTTCTTCGATTACACCGAGGTGAATCCTACGGCGGTATTTCGTTCCAGCGTTGGTGGAATCGATGGCGGCGGTTATAAGAAGAAGCAAATGGGTGTCCCAGTTGGTCATACCATCCATGTTTATTTGGTCCTTGTAATGCCTGAATCTGATTTCAACAGACATATTGGGATGTTTCAGGTATTCTGATTTTATTTCTTAGTTCTTCTATTCATGTTCGACAGTGATTTTAAAAAGATAAGTCATCCCAGTTCCTCTATTGAATCTCAGATTGTAAACATGGTTGAACCCATTTTGTGTGAACAATGTAAACATGACACATGATTTTATGTTAGGTGTTCGAACTTTATACTTAGAAAATTTATATAGAAACTTAAATTTTTCTAAAATATACGGGTAGATGTCTCTTAAACTCAGTAGATAATTTATGTTCACTGCTCAAATGTCTGTAATTTGTAAATATGAATTTGTCTATGTTTTCCTTCTCATATATTTGTTTGATCAGTTGACTGCAGAATTGCTATCAATTAATGGAGATGTAATGGCCAAGTCTAGCCAGCCGGTCATGTTGCGCTTTAGAAGTCTACCGCTTCGACTTGCACGGACATTTCTAATGGGTATACCTCTCTTGCTTGGAATTTCAAGTGAGACACAAAAGGTGAAGATTAAGATACTGAGGTATAAAGAAGGTCATCTCAGAAGTAAAGCCGTCAGGGTAACTTTGTCTCCGAGGGCCGGGACTTTGTCGCCTCCACAATTGTACGAAGCCGAAATAGTTATGAACTCGCAGTTGCCGTGGACGAGACAATTGGTCCACAATTGGAAGTGGACATTGTATGTATGGACATCGCTCTACGTGTACATGTTGTTCCTCATCGTTCTCGTTGTCGGCTGCTTTCGACCACTATTCTTTCCATTGGTGACGTCAGGTTTCAATAACCGACACCAAAGAGATGCAAGGGTGGAGGAACCGACAATCGGTGGCAGGAACAATCAGAGCGAGGTGTCTGATCTATTAAGGAAATGGCAGCAGAGCAGACGCAAGCGGAAGGCCGTGTTTCTGAACAAAGATTTCTCGGATGTTGCCGGATCATCAGCATCAAGCATGAGCCTAACTAGGGACGAGAAGAGCGCGGTTACTGAAGAAGATGTGGGAGATTCAGAATCAGTATGTTTAGGTGGTTGAATGAAATATTTAGCAAAAGAAATGCATCTTTACTGTACCAAGTTATTTTCACCTCTGTATGTTCGCTTTGTTTCAAGACGATAATAAATAAATTTAATTTCTCTTCTTCTGGACTCTGTATGAACAAATGTAGTTATTTGTTTTTTTTTTTTTTTTGCAATCAATTGTATGAAAATGTTTTTATATATATGCGAATGTGTTCAAATTTTCGTTTAGGTTTAAAAGATGGGATTAATATTGTTTTGGGCCCAACTTAATGTAACTGGGCTAGGAGCCATCGAATTGGGCTTAAATGTACGGACTAAAATTTTGATGTTTTCAGTTGTGAGATATTAATATTATATATAGAGAAATTTTATATAAAATTTAATTTACACGAGCTTTTTAATTTTAGGGGTTAAGATTATAGTTTAGCCTTTAAAGTTTAAGTGTTTAGGTTTTAGAGTTTAGAATTTAGGTTTTTTCAAACAAAAGAGTTAATTAAGGGTTTAGATTTAGAGTACGGAATTTAGAATTTATAATCTAAAACTGCAGGCATAGACTATGTATCAAAATTTTACCCATATATATATGGTAATTATATTATTTATAATGATTATTATAACAACGCTCCCCGCACCCGACCGTGCTCAGCTCAGCTGCACATCCTTCTGGCATACTCAAGCTCATCAACCTCAATCCTAATATAAACTTAGCCCAACGACAAGACTCAATCTTGGTAGCAACAATCACGAACCGCCACATCGGTGGTGGCAATAACGACGATCATAACTCTCGCTCGTGCATCATCCCAAACCTGCAAATCCAGTCGAAAGGATCTATTAAAGTTGGCCAGAAATGGGTGACCCGAGGGATAGAACAAGAGATAAATCCGACGAAGCTGGCGTTCGTGTCTTCCAAAGAATGAAGCGGAGATCTGAACGGTGAAGATACTCCACACGACTAGGAGAACAACGTATCATGGAGGTGGCAAAATGTTTTCAGTAAGGAAGAAACGCAGAATTTGTTTAGAAACATAGGTGCTGACCTTGTTCAAAGATATGACTTGAATTGTACAACAAACGAAGTGTTCAAAGATATGACTTGAATTGTACAACAAACGAAGTGTTGAATTTTGATTGCTATTGAAGACTAAGAAGGCCTTGTTTGAATTGAAGAATGCTTTACAAGAGCTCAAAAGGCCCTTCCTATGAAGCCTCAAAAGGGACCTGGGTGATGCATGTTCAATCGTTTTGGAGTTTGATCAATTTCTAAACAAGTTTGAATCAATGGAATATTTTAAACATGTTATGTTGGATTCAAGTCATTTTAGAAGTTTCAATTCAATCCCGTGTACTTCCTTTACTTCTAACTTTTTTTCCACGTCCCTTTAATTAATTTTGTAGTACCATTATCTTAATTAATGAATGGGTAATTATTTTATACACTGGCGGTGGAAACTAAAAGTTTTTACAAATACCTTAATTGTAGGGGTTAGGGTCTTAGTTTAGGGTGTAGGGTTTAGAGGTTTAGGTGTAAGGGTTTAGAATTTAGGGATAGTGATTAAAATTTAGGGTTATAATTCAGGGTTTATAAGTTAAAACCTAAATTTTAACCATATTACCCTAAAAACTAAACCCCAACCTCTAAACCCCAAATTCTAACCCCTATCCCTAAATTATAAACCCCTACACCCTAAACTAAGACCTTAAACCCTAAAATTAAGGCACTTGTGAAAACTTTAAGTTTTCACCGCTAGTGTATTGAATATAAATCTTTAATGAATTACCAATAATCAATTGGTCTAGTATTTGATACAAATTAATTAATCAATAAATTAAATACAAATAATTTTCAAAAAAAATAAATTGAATACAAATAATTATATAAAAATGTTAATTAATTAATTATTAAAAATTATTTATTGAGATGCATGTTAGTCCGTTTGTTTCTTGTAATTGGTTATATAGAAAATATTTGTCCTCTTTTTTCAGTGTTTGATTGGGGTAAAATGAACGTAAATAATTTTGCGGCCAACAGAAAAAAAAGGCTTGTTTTCTTGAAAAATGACTTGTACCTTTTTATTCTATAAGTCGTTTTCCCAACTATTCACTTCAAAACATAAAAACCAAAACAACATTATTTTATATATTTAGTATTAATATTATACTCTAGTATTATTTTTCAAAAGTATTAATTATTGGAATATTTAAAATATATTTATAAATAATTTTAATAATATTTTTTTGAATAGCAATAATATATTATTTTTATTTTAATATAATAGTTTTAACTATTATAATATATACTCAATTATATTATAATAATATATAATATATTATTTTTATTTTAATAATATACAATAATTTATTAATACAATTATTCATTATTTTTATTATAATAATATTTAATATTATACTATTATATTGACATAAATAATATTTACTGATTATTATAATATTTTAAATATTATATTATTGAGTTATTATTAATGAGTAATATTATTAGAACACAATTGTTGATGGCATGGCTCGACGAGCAAATTTTGAGGACTTGATTTGTCGACGTTATTTACATCCACCGGCAAATATAGTTTCGTTGCTTTATTCTGATGTATCTAACTGATTGGTTGTGTGTTGATTACTTTGTCAGGGTCATCCTTGGGTATGAACATTTATTATTAATAGGTGTACTCTTTCCCTCCACTTAGGTTTATGGAGGTTTTTAATGAGGCACCTATTAATAATCCATTATTAATCAAAAAATATTATTAGATGTATTTAATATTTAAATAATATTCTATTATTATTTTTTAAATAATAAATATTAATAGATTTGAAATAAGTTGTTAATAATTTTTAATAGTAAAATATATTATTCTTATTTTAATAATTTTTTAATAGTCTTAAGGTGACTATAAAGTAATATTTGTTCATTATTCTTATTTTTATAATTAACTATTATAATTAATAATATTTATTATTTTAATGAAATATACTAGTCTTAATATTTTTATTTATAAAATATAAAAATAATAAGTTGGGCTCGAATCGATCAACCAAAAACCGCCAAGAGGGGTTGAAAATGCTTCTTGAATGAATAATAGTGAACCGAAAAGAATGGACAATTTTGCACAATCGATTTACAGTGGTTCGAATTCTAAACAAAGTCTACATTCACTACCTTAGCTCACCACTAAGGATTTCCCAATTCACTAAAAATGAATTCTTGCCTTTAAGGACAAGGCGTAACCTTACAACCTTGTCTTTTTAATGCCTAAGATAGAATCACTCTAGTTTTTCTATGGCTAAAGTAGAACCACTCCCTTTTTACAAGGTTTGATTTGGGTAAACAAGAATACCTCACAAGATGAGTGTTTACAAAGAATTAAGCTCACTAGAAAGAGTACAAAAGATAAAACAATTAAGTACTCTACGCAAGATAAATGAAGGAATAAAGACTTGAAGACAATTTCTCTTGATCATTAAGCTTGGATGTATTCTCTAACCATCATCAAGTGTCCTTGGCTTGCTTTTATACTGTAGAATGATATTCTAGCCGTTGGGAAGTCATAAAATAGAGCAATTAATGCTCACCTGCACGATGTTTCAAAACCTTACCAATGGTTTCGAAACCTTAAAGACAATTTTCATAAAACTAGTCATTACTGGGCCAAAGGTATCAAAACCTTTACATAAGGTTATGCATAGTTTCGAAACCATTGCTATGGTATCGAAACCATGGCCTAAGTTTTGATTCCAAGACCTTACTGCCCAAAAGGTTTCGAGACCTCCCAATAGTGGTTTCGAAACCTTTATTAAAAATATGGTATCGAAACTATGGCCTAAGTTTTGATTTCAAGACCTTACTGCCCGAAAGGTTTCTAGACCTCCCAATAGTGGTTTCGAAACCTTTATTGAAAATATGCAAAATTGGCTATCTTTTGACTTTTTAAGGTATATAAACATAATATGATGAATCAAAACATTATGAAAGCATTTAAAACATATTTTTCAAGTTTTGAAGACTTCTGAATTATTTTTTAAATCTTTAAACAAGTCCAAAATATTTTCACACAATTTGTTATATTAAAATAATATCTCAACAACCTCCCCCTTTTGGTATAACAAAACCTCTTTAAAAAATTATTTTTGACAAAAACTCCCCCCTTAATTTTTCACTTACTTCTCCCTTTTTGTTATATAAAAAATAATTTCATTTTTATAGAGCACAATAACAAAGGAGAATAAGTTAAAATAAAAAATTTAAGTATAAAATATTTGAAAAAAAATAAAAAGCTTCCCCTTAATAAAGCATTCCATTTAAAGATTTGGCTTTAAATGCTTGACACTAAAGAAATTGAATTTCATCATAGGGTAAAATCATTTTAAGAACACAAAAAAATCAATTAATCCAAGTCTCTTTTTTTTTTTTAACTTTATGCACTAAAATGATTGAAACATGTTTAACTACATATGCATAAAAGCACCACATAATGTCATGCAATAAAAGAAATACTTTAACAAGTATATATGCATGAACATTTGAATAGCAAAATATGCAACCAAATATAATCAAAAGAGAATAAGTTTAGAGGTTACTCATCTTTCTTCATTTGTGTGACTAGAACATTCAAATGTCCTTACTTTTCTTACAATTACTCAAACACACCTACAAGAGACATTTATTTAATTTTTGGTATCCAATTGGTTTGGATCCATTGACATTAAATTCAATGTCTCTAGTTCCCTTAGGAACTCATACTTGTCGAATTTTATAAGTTTTTCTTTTCTTAATTGGACAAGTATCTAAGGAATGACCATGATAATGGCAATGTGAGCATTTTGCCATCATGGAACAAGATGAATTATTAAAAATATTTCCTTTTTATTTAGCTAAGCATTCAAACTTAACTTTTAAATCAAAATTTTCTTTTTCAAAAACTTCATATCTTGTTTTTGAAAGCTTTAAATCCTTTTTTCAAAATTTTATTTTGGCTTTCAAAATCTAACTTTGTTTTCAAAAGAAAATCATTTTCATTTTTAAAATTTGAATTTAATTTCTTATATTAGGAATTCATGGTCTCAAATTTCAAAAATAATTCATCTTATGCATCTTGTAACTCGTCAAAAGAATATGAATTTAATTCATTTGAGTTAGAAGATACCTCGGGCTCATTGAGACCCATTAAGCACTCCACATTTGGATTTGAGAAGAGGTTTGCACTTGATGAAGAATCATCTTTCTTCTCTTTTTTCTCATGGAGTTTCTCAAGCTTCTCCCATATATCTTTGGTACTTTTGCATAGGAGGCTCTCTTGGATATGTATTCATTCAGACCACAAAGAAGAATGTACATAGCCTTGGCACTTAATTGTGCATTCGTTGTGTCATTTGGACTCCTTTCATCTTCTTCTTAGGAATTTCTATGTGACTATCTTCGATTATCTTTCAAACATCAAGATCGAATGCTGGGATGAAATATTTTATTAAATTGCTTCATTGGAAGTATGAATCTCCTTTGAAGAGTGGAGGACACAAGATAGAGCGACCTTCTTCAAAATTTGTCAATCTAGACCCGATAGCCATTTTCTTAGAACGGTGGATTTCGAGCTTGACGATCTTTACTCTCGTTTGTGAGAACTTCGATAGAGATGAGTCTCTGATACCAATTATTGGGCTCGAATCGATCAATCAAAAATCACCAAGGAGGTTGAAATGCTTCTTGAATGAATTAGTGTAAACCGAAAAGAATAGACAATTTTGAATGAGTGAACGCATTGTCAAACAATCAGAGGATAACAATGATGGTTTCAAGAACTCATCACTAGGATGGATTGTTGGCTTCCTCTTTGCTGTTAGCTTTCTAGGCCTTTTCTCTGTGTGCCTCTTCGGAAGGTATGCCCTATGTTTTGTCCAGTAGCAGATCCGGAAATATTTTGTGGGAGAACGCACATGAAATCTCAAGGTGGACACAGATTAAAAAAATTATAAAGACTAATTCGTAAAATTTTAAGAAAATAAAAGTCAAATGTATGAAGTTTAGAAAATTCAGGGTGGGCAAGTGCCGACCCACTATACATGGATCAGCAACTTGCTTTGTCCCTAGACATCACATATATTTGCAAACTAATAGCCGAATGGACAAATGCATACTAGCTGAAATCATTTGGATGATGTTGAGTAATGTTCTTGCAAGGAAATGATGTTTGTTTGTCCCCCCCCCCCCATTTTATCAGATAATGGTTATAGACTTCAAGTTGACATATCCAAGTGGTACTGCAACTGCACATCTTATCAACAGCTTCCACACCCCTCAAGGAGCCAAGCAAGCAAAGTAAATCACTATCACTCGATATTAATTTCTAATTACATCCATGAATTAATTCTAGCTAATTGTTTCAAGCTTTTGGAACTTGTAGGAAGCAAGTAAAAGTATTAGGTAAGTTCTTTTCTTTCAGCTTCTTGTGGGGTTTCTTTCAATGTTTTTTCACTGCTGGAGATGATTGTGGATTTGCTAACTTCCCTACATTTGGGATTACAGCATATAAGAACAAAATCACTTCTTTAGTACTAATATTCTGCTTCTGGTTAGGGAGTATTTGGCTAATATAGACTTGCTCTGCTATTGTTCAGGTTTTACTTTGATTTCTCAGCAACATATGTAGGAGTCGGGATGATCTGTCCCTATATAATTAACATATCAGTGCTTCTTGGAGGAATACTTTCATGGGGTCTAATGTAGCCTCTCATTGAAAAAAGAAGGGGCAATTGGTATTCTGCAGATCTTCCCACAAGCAACATGCATGGCCTCCAAGGTTACAAGGTTAGTTCCTATAAGCTCGTCGGTATCTCTAGTTTTTTCGTGTTCTCCATTGACGTTTGATGCTCGACTTAATCCCGAAATACAGGTATTTATTGCCATTGCCATGATTCTAGGTGATGGACTATACAACTTTTTCAAGGTGTTTAGCAGAACCATCACGGGCTTGTTTCGTCAAGTCCGTGGCAATCAAGCTCTCCCCGTTGCAAACCAGACCATAACTCCTGATGTCTCAGAGAGGCTATCTTATGATGACCAGCGCCTAACTGAAATGTTTCTAAAAGATCAGATTCCCATATGGTTTTCTGTTGCAGGTTATGTCACAATTGCTGTTATCTCTACCGTCCGTCCGCACCTCTTTCCTGATCTGAAATGGTATTACATGTTAGTCATCTACATATTTGCACCAACGCTGGCTTTCTGTAATGCATATGGATGTGGACTGACCGACTGGTCCCTTGCCTCCACCTACGGAAAGCTAGCCATCTTTACGATTGGAGCTTGGGCAGGTTCACATGGAGGAGTCCTTGCAGGCCTCGCGGCATGTGGTATGATGATGAACATTGTTTCGACAGCCTTCGACCTGATGCAGGATTTTAAGACGGGATACCTGACCCTGGCTTCTCCCAGGTCCATGTTCATTAGTCAAGTGATCGGCACCACCATTGGCTGCATAATCTCACCTTGCGTCTTCTGGCTGTTTTCCGAGGCATTCGATGACTTTGGCCTCCCAGACAGTCAATATCCTGCTCCTTTCGCCGTCGTTTTTATCGCAACATGGCGATATTGGGGGTGCAGGGCTTCTCTGCTCTACTGAAGAACTGTCTATCGCTTTGTTATGGGTTCTTTGCTGCAGCCATCTTGATCAACTTCATTAAGTATATGATGGGTAAGAAATGGGGATCCTCGGTACCACTTCCAATGGCAATGGCAATACTGTAACACCCTAAAAATATATTTTAAAATCCTAACCCTAATTTTTAATTTCTCAATTCAAAACCCTATAATTTGGGAATTAAGTATTTAAAACACTGATTATTTTATTTGGGGATTGAGTTGAGTTAAGCCAATTTCAGTGACCTAATTGAGAAAAATTAAAACTTTAGAGCTTTTCTAAAACAAGTAATTTTAGAGGCCCTTAATTGGCGTTTTACCCATTTGAATTGGGTATTTAAGTATTTAACCCTCCCTAACAACCCTGAATCGCTCAGCTCCCTTTTCATTCTTTGCAGCCGCGCAACACCCTTCTCCCAAAACTCTTTCTTTCTCGACATACCCTTTTCCCTTTTCGTTTGCGTTTTTTGGTGAGACTCCGATCACCTCCTTGTTATGATCCGTGCTTAGTTCCTTCCTACCTTCCTTTGGTGGTCTCTATTGAGTCGTAAACCCGAGTTCAAAACCTTGCTAAGCAGCAGCGTATAATCAATCGGTGAACCAAATTCCACTTGTGCCTTTTTGCTGCCATTGTTATTATTATCATTATTGTTATTAAAAAGGAAACGTTTTGTCCTTACTTCATATCCATGCTTACTGTCATCTATTGCTATTAAATTGATTTTGTACAGTTATTGCTTTTATATATATATATATTACTTAATTATCAAATATATATAGTATATTTATTATAAATATTTCGAGGCTTACATGCTATTGAGTTTTTACTAAATATATATATGTATTTCATGATTACTATGTATGTAATTCATTATTGTCTACTTTATTTTATTATATAATAGCTAAGGGATTATTACATGATAGAATTATGGAAGTTACCCGAATCGCCATTTGATCTATAGTTTGTTTTACAGCTGTGTTAATAATGTGATTATAAACATTTTTTTATCATGCATGGGATAGGTTGTACGGAGGAAGAAGTGATTTGACCACACTGTGATTGAAAAAATAAGGGGTGAGGGAGAACTATATTTACTGTGACCGGTTGACTTTGTCACCACTGTGATTAGCGTTAGTAGTTGGGTAGTGTTTTATAATGACATGTTTCTACCTTATGTTATTTTTGTGAATCTGTGTTTTTTGATTGTTGCACTTAGAGACACACTGGGCTCATTAGCTCACTCCCCCATAGTTTCTTTTACAGGTATCTCGGTCTATAGGCGATTGGTACTCAAAAGGTCTCATGTGTTTTTCTACCTTATTACTCAGTATGAACTTAATATATTTCTAGAATATTTCGGCTTTATTATTATTTTGGGATTTTGATGTAACTTCAGACTTGTGACTTGTGATTGTTTATATTTTGGGGATTATTTTTAGCATGCATTTACGAGATTTGTATTCGATTAATTATTTAAACCATCAAACATTATTATGACATTAGGGTTTTATGGATTATAAACAGATATTAAAAATTATAATTTATTTTAAATTATAGTATAATTTTTAAATATGTTGATAGTAAAGTTTTTAATAGTGACCTCTTAAATTCGGCCTTTTCTTCTTGGCCGGGTTTAAGAGTTACAAGGCAAGGGCAGACGCATTCGCGCCGGCAGTCTCCTCGGGCCTCATCTGCCGAGCTCAATACTATCTCTTGCAGGGGTTGGACCACCTATTTGCATGAAATTCCTGTCAAGGGCCACAAATGCAAATGTTAATACCTTCTTAGGATCAAAAATTAAGTTGAAGGAAGTATAGGTATGTAAGATGCATTAATTAAGTATGTTATATATCTGTGATCTTTTTTTTCTTCTTCTTCTTAAGACAAAAGACGTTTGATCAACTATCAAATAAGTGTAGAAATAACACTAAAAAACATAAATGTACTAAATAAAATGAGTATAATCTTGGAAGCTAAAGTGATCACACAATATTTATACCTCACTGTTATTTCACAAACAAATCAAATTATTGCTGCAGTAAAAAAAAAAAATTGACTTGCACGATTTTCACTTACAAACTATGTTTTATTTTCTCTTGTATTTCATTATGCCACAAGTTACAAGCTTATTTATAGTGTTAGATAGACCGACATTTTAAATGTCTTACAAAACTTTAATGCTTTAACTTTCCCGCTCATGGACACTTGTTCATGTTATAAACTTTTGCTTAATTACTAAGCCTTTCTTAATCATCTAGTTTGCTGCCATATTTTGCTTTGCTGTAATAACCATGCCACCACTCTTTATGAAACTTCCACGTATTCAACTAGTCTTGTCGTCTTTATCCATTGCTTGATAATAAGGAAGTTAAATTGGGTTTGTCTTCTAACATATAATACATTAATGTTAACCTTTGAAAAATAATACTTATGATGAAAGAATCACATCAACATCATCAATTGAATATTCAAAATAGGGCAGAAAATTAAATGGTATCAAAATGTTGACAATAAAAAGAATAATATCGACTTATAAATTTTATTGGACATGATATGATCCAGATAATAAAAATACTTTGTTGATCACAAATTATTAAAAGTTAGAAAAAAATATATTATAATTCAATTACAAAATCTATTTAAAAGTTTGTAAAAACTAACAACTTCTAAGCTCTATAATCAAAAGCTACTTTGAGAAATTATATAACGAGGACAATTTAATAAGTACTTTTAGATAATATATATTCACTCGATTAAAATCTTATTTTCCGACTAAATGAATAAAGGAAAAATTACCTATTTAGTATTCTAATTATGTTCGTATTATTGTTTTAGTACCATAATTATTATTTTTAGTAGAATGGTACCTAAAGTTATTTTTTCTGTTTTAGTACTTCGGCCATTAAAAATTACGGAGATAATGATGTGGCTGGATATAATAATAATTTTAGTCCAAAACATTTATATATATTATCAATTTAGTCCAAAACATTTATATATATTATCAATTTAGTCCAAAATTCATCAATAAAATACATAGAGGAAATAAAATACCCTAGCCGCAATTAAATATTTCCATAGAGGTCAGTTTGGTTACATATGAATGATATAATCTTTCGTGGAATTTTGTGGATGAACTTCAATTGGTTTTTATAATTCATTCTCGACTGGCTTGGTGGTTTAAAGAAAAATTTCCAGATGCTCTTATTTCTATTGAGGACATTGTTTCAAACCTTGCCATCACTGATTCTTGTGGGACAAGTGTTCAAATGATTTCTAAGCCGATTCCATGGTGTCCTCCCCCTGATGGCAGCCTGAAATTCAATGTAGATGGTGCAATGAAACTAGATGGGAGTTCGAGAGGTATTGGGGGGGATCTTACGAGACCATGAGGGCAGTGTTTTACTCTCCTTTGCATCGAATATAGGTTCTGGTTCCCATGCGTTGGCTGAATTATTGGCAATTGATAGAGCTATTCAAATGTTTGCAGATTCACAGTGGGTTGGAAGAGTCAAATTGATCGTTGAAAGCGACTGCATTAGTGCAGTTCAATGGATTTTAAACCCTTCTAAGGCTCCTCCTTGCTTCTCAAGCTTTGGCGATCAACCTCTCTGGAATGGTCCTTAAAAGAGGTATCACTTTACGATATGTCCCTAAAGTATGCAATATAGAAGCCGACACCCTTGCAAAGGGAGTTATTAATTGAATCTGATTCGGTTTAATTAGCTGGCTACTAGGATCTGTTATTTGGAAGGCTCCAGCACTGCACTTATTGGTCTGACCTCGGGAGTGTGAATCTGGTAAGGTCTAGTAAGTGGGTTTGAATTGCTTTTGGAATGTTGAGTCTGTTGCCCTGGGAATAATGGATTAAAATGGTCTGCTTGGTTTTTTAGTATTTTGTGGTAGCAGGGATTGGATATGACCCTGCGGGTTGGCTTCATGGGGATTTAATTTTTGTATCGGCTTGAACTTGGCGCCAGGGATTTAAATCTCGGTTGCGGTTACTGTGGTTGTCGCGGTCGTGAATTTTTTTAAGTTTTGCATAATTTATTGTAAGGAAAAGATTTTGATACACAGGCTGTGTAAACTAAAGTTTACACGTGCCTTTGAGTTTTAAGGGTTAGGGTTTTATTTTAGGGTTTAAGGTTTAGGGGTTTATGTTGTAGGGTTTAGAATTCAAGGTTAGTGTTTAGAATTTAGTGTATAGGGTTTAAGGTTTAGCTTTTTAGGGTTTAGGGTTAGGAATTTAAGATTTGGGTTTTTATAGTGTAAATACACAGGCTTGTGTAAAATTAATTTTACACAGCATGTGTATCAAAGTTTTACTCTTATTGTAAAACATACTATTTATAATTATAATTTCAATGGTTTTTAGAGTATTTTTTAACACTTATGAACTTTTATTAATATGAATTCAAAAGTGAAAATGATTTTGTTTAAAGAATTATAGATTGTATTGTGATTTTGTTTAGTTTAGTTTGGATAATAAAATCATATGAATATTCTAAATAAACAATGTGCACCAATAAAAGGACTAAACATGTGAATAAACCTAAACAAAAAATAAAAAATATTAGTATAATAAAAATAATTAATAATATTAATAAATAATAAAAATTAAATAAACATATTATAAAAACTAATAATAAACAATAAACATATAAAAAATTAAATAATTATAATATTATTAATGAACAATTATACCACATTAAATATAAGTCTTTATTCTCATTTATTTAATTTTCTTTTCCAATATTTATATTCAATATATACTCTATTTTTATTATTAAGTAAAAGGAAAATAAAATTAATATAATATTTAAGGACTAGATTGAACAAAAAATCAAATATTTAAAGACTTAATTGAGATAAAATAAAAATTTAAAGGTTTAATCAAAATGTTTTAAAAGTTTAAGGAATAATGTAAATACGGGTTAAAGTATTGAGGCCAAACTAAAAACATTAAAAAGTTCAATGTCACGCCATATAATATACTCAATTTTTCTAAAATTTTATTAAGTAGCTTTCTTCTTCTTCTTCCTCGCGCAGCCACGCCATGGTTATCCGAGATTGGTAAGAACTCGGAAAAATCGGCCCGTTATTGCTACTAACGACCGTTTTAACGTTAAATTCTGGTCAAGACGAACCATTACAGACGTGAATTCGTTACCCACCGTAATTTTCGCCAAAACTGATTTTTGACTGCGGAGATTTCTCGACCGAGATTTCAATTTTGGTCCGAGATTTAAAACCCTACTTGGCGCACTCTTTTTCTTTCATTAAGTTTAGGAAGTTTTTTTAACGAAGTCTAGGTCTTGCTTCTATTGTATTGTATGATTTCTTTTTAATAAAATCGTACAATATTTTTTTAAAAAAATATTTCTATAGAAGCCATTTGTCATTGATCCTTAAACCTCGATTGAATTCACCCTCGTTGCATCATCCTCCCCATGAATTTCCTCTACCGTCATTGTTCCTGCTTCATAGTATCTGTTGAATGGAGAACACTTCCTCTCCTTGCCGCCAACCTTTTCATTTTCAAGAGCCAGCAACCCTTATGAAAACCAAACACACCTCTGACCCTCATTGCACTCTCGAAAGCAAGCATTCTTCATTCGTGCGTTCTGTTCACGAAAGGTCATACCAATAGCCCAGCATCACAATCCCTCACCACTCTTATCGGTTGGTCTCCCTTGCTCGTTGGTTGTCTGTTCCGCCCAACTTGCCCTATTGCGTAGAACCTTCGGTGTCTGCTCTTGTAAAGGCCGCAACGAGCCTAACAACTCGATTCTACCAAACCCCAAGCTTGCTGTAACCCCACTACCATGAGCAACTACAATTGAAGCGTAAGGGTTTGAAGAAACATTCAGTGCGGTGAAAGGCAACAAAAGTGAAGTCACGAGGGTACTCAACGTCGAACCGGCGAAGCTTTCGTAGAAGATAAGAAAATCCACGAGCACTAAGTCATCTTCTCGCATTTCGAGAGAGAAGACGTCATGAAAACTCGATGGCCGACAACGGTATAGGTGATGGGTTCGATTATTTCAATTAAATATAGCCGATGAAAGGTGTGAAGGTCTCCTTTAAATTTGGTAAGCAAAAATTGAAATAAAAATGATAACACAATCGATTTTAGAGATGTTCGAACTTCTCAACCAAGGCCTACATCTATTATCTTAGCATCCACACTAAGAATTTCTCAATTCACTCATTAATTCCTTTCTTTTTTACAAGCTCAAGGAGATAACAATTACATCCTATCTTTTCAAAAGTTAAGATAGAATCTCTCTCTAATTTTTATAAGGCTCAACTAGAACCTATCCATCAATTACCAGTCTTGACATTTGTAAACTATATGCCTCTCTAGGTGGGTGTTTACACTTTTTTGGCTCAATAGGATTGAAATAAAGAATTACAAGAGATTACAAAGAAATAAACAATGAAAATCTCAACTATCTTGATCTTTAAGTTTGGATGTCCATACTCTTATTCTTTAAGTGTCCTTGGCTTGTATTTATAGTGTGGAATATAAAACTAGCCGTTTATATTCGTTGGGAAGGTTTGGAGCTGTTGGAGGATGTTTCTCCTTCATAAAAAACAATTATATTCAGTGAGTATCGGTACTCGAAAGTGGGAATCAACACTCCTTCAAAAATAGTTGTTACATGATTAAATTTAAATTTTTGGCAGCTCGGTATTGGTACTTGAACAGTGCGTCGTATCGGTACGCGAACAACACGTACTTGTACTCTCTATTCATAAACAATGCCAAATACTATTTTTCATTTTTTTAAAACCTTTAAAAATATATTTAACACTTTACAAATATTTTAATCAACTTAAAATTATTTTATAATAATAAAATAATTAATAACACGTATTTTTAAAAATTTTAAAACTTTAAAACATATTTTTTAAATTTGTTAGACTTTCAATTATTTTTGAAATATTGTTTAAGTTTAAAAATATTTTTTATTTGTCATATCCAAATCAATATCTAAACAGCGTAAAGATGATGATGACTGGTGGGGATAGGGCGAGGGATGACCGGTGAAAGTTCAACAATTTTCATAGAAAAAGAAAAAGTGGGTAATTTACAAACGCATCTTAATCGTCATTTTCATTCTAATCTCAGTAGTTGAATTTAAGCACACATCCCACCAATAATTTTAATCTCATGCCTAAAATAATTAATTTTACCATCACTGTTGTTTTCATTCTCATGATAATTAATCTCACTGCCATTCAAAGGCCCCTAAAACCCAAAGGACTGGGCCGACTGGCTGCAAAAGTTAACAATTCAACTCCGACTTTCTCTTTCCTTCCTTTAAACCACAAACTCTCCTCCCTCCCCCTCCGTTTCAACTTCCACTTTGCATCTTCTTTGACGACCTCAGTTTCTAGGTAATAAAAAAATCTTACCACGTTGGGTTTTTTCCCCCGATTTTCAGTTATACGGTGTTGATTCAAATTTATGTTCTTTTTTTTTATTTCGATGTTGTTATACAAAACTAATCAATCCTTTGAATTGGGTTATTTGATCTGTTTATTTAGATTAAACGTTTCACTTTTTTATTATGTATAAATTTGCTGAATGATTGTTTACGGTAAACAAGATGATGATAATAAAGATAAGAAGGTATAGATTAAGAACCTGATAAGTATTAATACAGGGGAAATATTTCAAGTTATTAAACCGTGATGGGTTTTCTTATATTTGAAGAATTCGAATCTCTTTCTTATATTTTATTCCAAATATTGGATCTCAAGTCTTCCTTTTAGCTGCTTCATTTTTTCCTGCACTATTGATGGATTTGCTTGTGCTTTTTCTCTGAGTGGTTTGTTTTTTATTCGTTGGAACTTTTGTTCTGTTGTTTATGCCTTTCGATTTAGCATAGATCTGAATAAGTTTTGTCATCACCCCTAAGGCTTTGCTTGGAATGATGGATGAAAAATTAGCTAAAGATTTTAATTAAGAAAATGATTATGAATCTTAACCATTTGATTAACTAATTTTTCATCTTTCATACCAAGCAGCACCTAAATGTTTGTGGTTGACATTCATAATTTTATCTTTCTAGAGGTTCACAATCTGAATTGATTGTTTTGGTGAAGCTGAGATGTAGAGGAGAGTTGTTTTGGTCCTTGGATTGTTTCGAAACCTTTTTCCTTTTCAGAAGCATTCTAACATGGTTTTGGGGTTTATCTTTTTGTCCTATTGTAATTAGGATAAATTGTTGGTTTTAGTACTAGACACTACTAGTTTTAAATTCTTGTAGTTTTTAGCTAACCCTGATGATAAGATCCAACTTTCTAGTGTCTTCTTGCTTCGGCACCAAGGTAATTTTGAGAAAACGTGATTGTATCTTCATCTCTCTGAGCCTGAATATTTTCTTTTCAATTGTTGTTTTGCCTTGAAGGAGTGTCTGTAATTAATGGCTTTGGTTACAACTGCTGAAGTGTGTGATGCAAATCCACAGCTAATCGTGAGTGGTGAACTTCGGTCCCTCCAACCAATATTCCAAATATACGGTCGTCGCCCGGTCTTCTCTGGACCTATAGTTACAATTAAAGTGTTTGAAGACAATGTTTTGATCCGTGAGTTCCTTGAGGAGAAGGGTAACGGCAGAGTTCTGGTTGTAGATGGGGGTGGTAGTTTAAGGTGTGCCATACTTGGAGGCAACCCCGTGGTTCAAGCTCAAAATAATGGATGGGCTGGAATAGTGGTTAATGGGTGCGTAAGGGATGTTGATGAGATAAATGGTTGTGACATTGGAGTGAGAGCTCTTCATTCTCATCCTATGAAGGCCAATAAGAAGGGAATGGGGGAGAAACATGTCCCGATAACCATAGCCGGGACTAGAATCTGTGATGGGGAGTGGCTTTATGCAGACACGGATGGTATCCTCATCTCCAAGACCGAGTTATCAGTTTGAGTGCCCCTTGTCTACCTAAAGATAAGATGAAATCTGCAGGATGCCATTCCGCCCTGGTAAGCTATGTAATGTGTTTCTGCCATTCTGTTCCTGAGTCGAGATTTTGAACATCAGATAAAGATGTGTAATGTACTATTAACTCGAGACAATGAATGTATGCTAGTCTGTGACTATCATAGTGATCTTGATAAATGAGAATGGTTAATAATTTTGAGAAAATATTTAAGAGATATTAAGATGTTCTAAAGTAGCTTAGCATTTAAACTCTCTGGACTGGAATGCCATCTTCTTCCATATATTTGGACCTATCCAAGGCTGCTGAGACTTGGATTACAACTTGATTCTATGTGATTTGAACTATAATTTAGTGTATAGCACATGTAATTATTTAGTTTTTAAGTTTATATTATAAAGAGTTATATTAATTAAAAGAGTAAAATAATTAAACTATGACATAAATATTGCACAAATATATGACGAACCAAAATCTATATAAATAAAGGGTAAATTTATCTATTTGGTACCCAACCTATTATTGTGTTTCTTTTTTGACACTCCACATATTATTTTTGAAAAAATTGTACCTAATGTTATGTTTTTAAAATTTAGGAAGATGATAACTTGACTCAATTTTAACTTAGATAATAATAATTTTAGTTCCAAAACTATACATTTTTATCAATTTAATCACAATCTTAAATATTTTCGTTTAAACTACAAATTTACCTTCTTCTTTTTTCTTTCTTCATTCCTGAAAACTCTTCCCTCTTTTCCTCGTCAACCCTAAGCACTCTCCGTAAACTCTGCCTAGACCTCCATATTTACAAATTGATGCTCGAATTTATCCATTGTCTCTAACATTTTCTGCAAATTGCCTGCATTATACCAAAATCCTCATCGATTTTTATCATTCTCATCAAAATTAGTTTACGGTAGAGATGAAAAATAAATAAATTTTCTAAAAAAAAAAAACAAGGCTAACATCTCTATAGCATATTATTTCAAATAAACATCACTAAATCCCCAGCACGCCTCCCCCCAGAAAATTGGAACTTTTAAGGATAAACTATCTCTGGTGTTTCCGGGTGGTGTTGTCGGCGTAGATACAAGCGTCGTCTCGATGGCCTTATTCACCTTTAATTTCTCGGTTTAAGAGCTTCTCGGTATTCTTTATGGCTGGAGTCATGGTTTAGACAGAGTCATGATGGTCTTTATTAGGTAAATTCAATTACTTTAATTTCTTAACATATTTAAAATTTAAAGAACAAATGAAAACCAAATCTACTTATTTCAAATGAATATTAAGTATTTCGGGGGAATTAAATTGGAAAAAAAAAGAGGGGATGTGGATTTCGGTGAAGAATGAAGAAAAAAGGGGAAATTTACAGTTTAAATCCAAGTATTTAATGTGATGATTAAATTGATAGAAATCTATAAATTTTTGGGACTGAAACTGTTATTATCCTAATTAAAAATGAATCACATCATTATCTCTGTCATTTTTTAACGGTTTGGGTACCAAAATAAAAACATAACATTAGATATCATTTTGTCAAAAATAATATGCGGATACCAAAATAAAAACACAATAATAGATTAGGTACGAAATAGGTAATTTACCCTACAATAAATTACTAATATATAAATTTACATTGCTTTTGAACAAACAAATTATTAAGTTTAAAAAAATACGTTGGTTTGAAATTTTGAATCATAATTAAATCATATTTGGAGTGTAATATAAGATTTCATCATCAAATTATTAAGTTTAATTATTTTTATTAACATAGAAGAAAGAACTCAAACTAATGTTCGAGATATGGAATCTCCCTCACAAGCGCTGAAGGAGAATCCAAAGAGTACTTCGCCACGGCTCCAACCAGCAAGAGTATCTGCAAAACAGTTCTAATTACGATTAATAATTTGAAACAAACCTTCCAATCATACGCAAGCATGATGTAAGATTACTTTCTAGATTAATTATGTGTTATCTTCTTATTACAAGAGATGTTACATATTTTGTTTGATTAAGATTATGAATTTTGGTCGAGACAATGTGATATTGTTTAGAAGTACATTTCAATTGGACTACAATCGTTTTAAATTTAAACTGAGATAAGTCGCAATATAAATTATTTTTCAATTGATATAAGTCTCAATTATTAATTTACATTTATACAATGATGTATATTAATGTAGTTCATGGACTAACAAAATGATTTTACCAACAATAAAAGGGTTAAATGTAGGGTGAGTAAAATTCGACTCAATCCAATGCAAAAAAAAGTAAATTTTAATTAAAGTTTGAGTTATAAAATGAGAATATGAATAACTCGATTAACTCAAAATTTTAAATAATTAATAGATCATTTTTAAGCTCAAGTCGAATCTTTAAATTTTTTTATGATATATGTATATTCTATATTGTACTCATTTAATTTTATCCGGCCATGCAAAGAAAGAGTATAACAAAAGGGAAAGAGATCAATGACCAAATCAAACTAAAAAGAAAAAAATCGGTCAACAAATCAAATAAAAAAAGGAAAAAAATCAATCAAATCAATCAAGCAAATCAAGAAAAAAATCGATCAAACAAAAATCGAATCAAGTCAATCATAAAAACCAAATCGGTAGAAAATTAGGGATTTTATTTCTCATTATAATTTTGGTATAAAATTAGTTATATAAAGCCCAAGCATTTTATTGTAAAATACACAAAGATTATTCTGGCAATGCAAGGAAGAAAAGCAAGAGTTCTAGGTACTCTTGTCTTGTTTTTTTATTTATTTCTAATTTGAATTTCAAATAACAAGGAAATGAAAAATTCATTTTACCTTGTATGTCCTTCGAGTTGCCGTCATGTGTGATGTTTGAGGCCTCATCCCCGATGATGGATGCTTGCTTACCGGAATACCGAGATGTTTTTTAAAAAAGGAAGAAAAATTCAAAAGATTTCTTTAAATTTAACCTATAATTTTATTTTTTTAATTTTAATCGTTGTTTTACGACTAATCTAACTTCATTTTTGCTTCTATCACCATTTTAATCCCTTTTGTAACTATTCCAACTAATAGCTTTTTCTACTCATTTTAAATCTTTATACTATTGACTCGTATATCAAGTGTTAGCTCGATTTAGGGAATAATGCACATTCGAAAAATCTCTCGTTTTATCCATATCCTTTAATATTTTTTTGTTATACTTGTTTTAAATATTTTATTAATTTTAATTTATGTACATACTTAATTTTATGCAATTTAGATTTTTTTTCTATTATTTTATCTTATTTCAAATCTAATTAATTATTTTCTCTTTTTGTGACAAAGCTTTAATTTCTTTAAATGTTACCTTTAGGCTAGATTTTTAGGTTAGTTGTAAAACTTTAGGAATGGGTTCTTTAGTTTAGGCATTAATTTAATTTTAGGAACTATTTAGATTAGTTTCTTAATATAGTTTAGTTGCCTTTACACCGTAGGCTTAGTATCCTCTAATAAATCGACACATAATAAAACTTGAACCTTCTAGGTAAAATTTATTTAGATTGCTAAATTTCTTTAGTTAGATTAATTATAATTACATTAGATTAATTAGGGAAAAGATTAATTTCTAATTTAAATAAATTTCTTTCAATGTCTTTTTATGCCATGTTTGATTTATGTCTATTGGACATGTAAATTGTAATGCGGTGTTCTACTAAAGGGGGATAAACTTGATTAGCGCCAGAAGTGTTGTCGGTGATTAGTTGTTTATTTTTCAAATGGTGAGGCCGTTAAAATGAGTTCATATTCATAAATAAATAATAATCTAAATTTTATACGAACTTACAAATTCTGACATTAAGACCACTTGTAATAGCCTAAGTACCAAATTTGTGCATTGTGGGGTGCTCTCTCTTCTCCGCACGTAACCGACTCCCGAACTCGTTTTTTTTTGTTTTCGTAGACCAAAATTGTTGTTTTAATAAAATAAAATATTTTTATTAAAATAACTCTTGTTAGGTGATCCAATCACACCTCAAAAAAATATTGATGGTGACTCAGTTGTTATTTTATGTCGAGCTTGAAAATGTTGCTACATACATGAAGAAATATATATGTATATTGTATATGATTACAGAAACAATTTAAGTTATAACTAATTACTATCTTAAATCATGACATCATAAATATTTAGAATTAAATTTAAATAAAAACTCGAATAATTTAAATTTTATAAACTCTTAACTCTAAAACATTCAAATAAATTTAAATAGTAAAATAAAACTTTTAAATTCGACCAACTCTAACTTTTTCTTGTTTTTTCGATGGAATACTGTGTATAGTAAAATGGGTAAGCCGGGACAAATAATTCGAGTATGGCGGTATGTTATAATAGTGCAAGTTTAGGTCTATGTAATGGAATTTAACTTTCCAAAAACCGCAACACGAACTGCCTGCCTCTGTTTCCACCACAATCCGAAGCCGCCGACCCATATTTGATAGCCGGAAAATTCCCGATGAAGAGGTGGAAGCTGCGGAAAACAACTGTTTTTCTTTCTCATTTTCATCAAATAGGTAACATTTCTTCACTTCTTCATGTTAAAAACGAAAATCCTCCCTTCTGTTTTGGGTTTTGCTCTTCGTCTTCTTCTTCTCTTAGGAGCGTAGGTAGCAGAAGAACGATATCTAAGAAACCTGCCAAGGGGAATGGAAAAAAGTATGAGTTCCGTAATATTGTTGACGCCCTTACTATGTTTAATCAGATGGCTCATGCTTCTCCCAGGCCTTGTGTTGTGGAATTCAATAAATTGTTAGGGGCTGTTGTGAGAATGGAACATTATGCCATTGCTGTTTCTCTATGTAAACAGATGGAATTGTTGGGAATATCCCATGATGCTTATACTCTCAACATTTTGATGAATTGTTTCTGTCGTTCGCACAGAGTGGATTTTGGGTTTTCAGTTTTAGGAAAAACGTTGAAGCTCGGTTTTAGACCGAATTTAGTTATTTTCTCTACTTTGATCAAAGGGTTTTGCATCAAAGGTAAAGTTGCTCACGCCGCTAGATTGCTCATTGAGATGGTTGTGTCAGGGTTTCATCCCGATTTGTATATATATACTATAATGATTACTGGACATTGTAAAATAGGCGATAGCACCGGTGCCCTTAGAATGTTGAGAGAGATGGAAGAAAGAGGTTTCAGGCCCGATATAGTAGCTTATACTGCTGTTATTGACGGCCTTTGTAAGAGTAAGTTCTTAACTGAGGCTTTGGACCTTGTTTCTGAGATGAAGGGTAAAGGAATTCAACCGGATGCTGTCACTTACACCGCATTGATTCGAGGAATGTGTAGTTCGGGCCAGTGGAGTGAGGTGAACAGATTACTCAATGAAATGGAGGCCAAGAATTTGAAGCCAAATGCTGTGACTTATAATATTTTGGTTGATGGACTTTGTAAAGAAGGTAAGATCTCTGGGGCTCTAGGTGTAGTTGAAATGATGACTCGTAAAGGTATTCAGCCTAATGTTATTACGTATGGTGGATTGATAAATGGATATTGTTTGCGGAATGAAATAGATGAGGCAAGAAAGGTTTTCGATTCAATGGTTAACCATGGATGTGAACCTAATGCATTTAGTTACAATATCATGATCAATGGATACTGCAAAACTAAAAGGATCGATGAAGCACTAAAGCTCTTTCATGAAATGACTCAAAAAGGACCAGCTCCTTACACCGTTACATACACCACTCTTATGGGTGGCATGTTCCTAGTTGGGAGGCTTTCAGTTGCAGAAGAACTCTTTGAGGATATGCGTTCCTGTGGTCAAGCTCCGAATTTAACTACTTACTCGGTTTTGCTAGATGGCTTATGCAAACATGGTCGAGTTGATGTGGCATTGGAACTATTTCATGACATGCAAAACAGTGAGGTGGAACCCTATATTGTCCACTACAATATCATACTCGATGGCATTATTGAAGCTGGGCATTTTAAAGCTGCAAGGAAACTATTCTCTCACATATTTCTCTTTGGTTTAAAGCCTAGTCTCCCGACATATAACATAATGATCAAGGGACTTTGCAAAGAAGGACAACCTGAAAAGGCATATGACCTTTTCAGGAAGATGGAAGAAGAAGATTGTTTTCCGAATAACATCTCTTACAATATTATAATACGGGGTTTCCTCGAAAGAAGTGTCCTTTCAAGAGCTATGGAAATTCTTCATGAAATGGTAAATAAAGGATTTTCTGCTGATGCATCCACAGCAGTCATGTTAGTGGACCGATTGTCAATAAATGAAGAACATCAACCAACTTATGAAATAAGTCGAGCATTGTGAAGATAATCAGGCAATAATGAGGAAGATGTACAGTAAATGGCAACATTTTTGCAAGGTATGCAAAGTCTCTTCTATGTTTTTCTAGAACGTTAATTCATTTCCTCTGAATTAGGAATGAAGGCAATATTTACAAATTAGTTTACCATTCGGCAGTAACATTAATATTATTGAGCTGGTTTTTGTTGCTGTTGTACTAGGGCTTCTAAATATTGGTTTAGTATTTAAACCAAAAAGTTGGTTCTTTTTGGATCAGTACCTTTTTGTCCTTGTGTTGTTTATAATATAACCATAACCATAATTTTCTTGGTTGTAAGAAATGATGGTAGGTACCATAAAATCTGTGATGTGGGTGGAAGTCATTCATTTGTTAATTTGGGGATTGAAGTTCAATATCTGTATTGTGTTTTGTATAATACGATATTTAGACGTTGTCCCCAAATATTTGATATCAGTATTCCTTTGGCTGCGCCTGCACTGCACACTAAATAGGAAAACATGGTGAATTACTGAATTTTTTAAAACTCTGATCTCTGTTTTAGACTTTTGCATTTCTCTGTATTCTGTTTTCAGTAACTTTTGTTGGGGCATGGTATATAAGATGAGCACTGGTTGAGATAGGGAAGACCCTACCATCTCATCTAAGCCCGTGGTTTCTTTAATGAGTTATTATTCCATGCACTGGAAATAAAAAAAAAAGTACTCCACAAGCATGTATGATTTTACTTTAAAAACTAAAATCTAAACCATATAGTCTAAATTCTAAACTGAATTCATTTGTACAAAACAAATTTTCTATCGATGGCGCATGAAATATTTTTTTAATATGTGCAAGAAGCATAGTTATCTGTTTGGACCTCACTTTTGTGAATTATAATTAGAAAGTTGTTCAACAAAGTTGAGAGAATTGGATTTGAGTGCATGCAAGAAGTGATTTTTGATTCGCAACTTCCTTGGCTCTTGAGTCTGATATTTGTGGAAGTTCAACACGTTTTACATATGCGTTTGAGAACTTATGGTCAAATTTATTAGCCTATGAGAAATTAATATGATAAATTATGATCCACCAAATTAATACAATAAATTATATTTAATATTTATATAAATATTATTTTTATAAATATATATTTAATATTTTTATACTACTAATAAGTTTTTTTCCCTTTTTAAATTTAACTTTCACATTGATGGACAACTATTATCTTTTCCAGAAATTGGCCACGCCACCACCGTGTCAAATAACCACGTCAATACATGTTTCACAGTGAGCGTAGCCACACAAGTGCTGTGCATGCAACAGCAGCTCAAAATGTTTAGTTTTTTTATTAACGTACAAAATAACATTAGCTTCATTTGTATTTAAAGCAAAAATTCCCCTAATATTGGATTTTTGAGTGTTGCAAATTGAAATCTTGTTTTGCAATTGTTGTATAATTTGCAGATAAAAGAGGGCTGATTGGAAATATCATAAATATGATGGGCCAAGATTGTCCTAAAACTCTTTTTTTTAGTAGATTTTCCTAAAACACTTAAAATGTTATTTACATGGCAAATGAATATTACGAATTGCATCGAAATTTAATTTGGATATTTGAGTACATATTATTATAAGAAAAATCAAACTAGAGCGAATTCTATGACCCCCCCCCCCGGCTAAAACATTGGGGGTTCAGAAAATTGACATTAGGTTGGCTTCAAAGGCTCAAATGGTCCAACAAGCTTCTGCCAATCACAACGCAGAATCATTCCTATACTTGCAGAAAGGTCCCAGCAGCTTTCAACTAGGCCGTCACATTTTCAGATCAGCTTTGTGAACCATGGTTTCCTTGTGTATTTGGAGGCAACTCTTCTCAACAATATCAAGTAGTTTTTCCAACCTCACCGCCCATGAGTCTAGAATTTCATTGCTATCCTTTGCTACCTGGAAGCACACTATCCCCACTGGCCGGTCAATCTTTGCCACCAGTGTCTTTGACACTACCATTTCAGACAGATGCTTCTCAGCTTCCTGGATTAAAAGGATCAGTTTACTAATCAGGATGAAAACGGCATGGTGCAACGTCAATTTTTTTCCTTTTATTTTGCATTCTAACCTGGACAGTGAGACACAACAACTCTGCAAGTCTCTTCAATGTAATCCTTGAGTAGTACCTCGAAACAACAAGGATATTCTGAACAGCTCCAAATTGGGTTTCCAGCAAAAATTAGATAACAAATGAACAAAATCACATCACTGGAAGGAGGGTAGGAAATTACATGTTCAATAATGCGTTGTCTCAAATCTTCTGCAGCTTTGTCACCCAAAGAGCCTCCTACCATCCTCTCCTCTTTCTCAAATTCGTCTTTGTAACAACTCCAAAGGGATGTCCACTGGATAACCTCCATTGTAACTAGATGTTTCAATAGCAACCTAACACACAAGTTTAAACAAATTGAGATTCAACTCTACGTAGAGCTTGAAATGAGTACTAAATTCACCAAGGAAATACCTAAATTTCGGAATCTCGGAAAGAGTCTTTTTCTTCGATGTGGAATTAAGAAGGCTCGACTGCATCGGGCCATGTGGAGCCAGGATTAAGTACCAACAGACTTTTCTCAAGACCTGCAAGTAATAACATATATGAAAACAGCTCAATGGGACATGGAAAGGACATATATTGAGATGTGCTTTACCGGTATCCATTGAGAGGGGCTTTCCCTGATGGAATGAATCTTGTACATTGCCATGTAGCAACGGCAAATTTCAAGGTAGTCATTGTTATGGGAGTAATACCTATAGAGACAAGGAGAACACAAGGTAAGATAAATGCAACCACAAATTCATTTCACCTCCAACCACTTTGCACTTAGATGTGCCCTATAGTGAAATGAAGAGACTATGCTTCTCGTTCTTACATCCAATAACAGACAACTTACATCCCATAACAGTTTAAATTTTATGGATCTATTTTTCAAATTTCCATCACAACTTCCAATGACTTGAAAGGGCATTGGACATTTGATAAGATAACTACATAGAAAAACCAAGTTGAGAACACAATTTCTACATAGCCAGTCTATTGGGTTTTGACAACACCCACCTCAGTCCACCCTGCACACCCGGACATCGAGTAACAGAATAAAAGGAGAATTTGTGTGAATGGGTGTTTACATAAAATTGATACCGTTCTAACAGACTATAAAAAGTATTCAAGAAACTTTAAACCTTCAACAATAATTATCAAAACTAAACCAGAACAGTTACAAGAAAACTGACCATGAAAAGTTGATTGAGAGCAAAGAGGAAATACAGTGTAGCAATCATGTGGTTTGAATTGATAGTTCAGATTATCAAAGGGAGATTGAGAGCTTAGGACTCGTTGAAGAGATACTCAGATCTCTTTAGGGTTTTAATAAAATTTCTTCTAAAAGGATCGATCTTATCACATAAATAAAAACCTATTCTAGAAGGGAAATAAATAACCTGAAATAAAACATAATAAAAAAAGTAAAATTTTGATACGCGGTATAAAATTAATTTTATAAAAGTTTATATATTTATACTATAAAAATTAAAATCGTAAATTTTTAACCTTAACCCTAAAAAATTAAACCCTAACCTTAAAATCTATGCACTAAATTCTAAACACTAACCTTAAATTTTAAACCATACAACCTAAACATCTAAACTAAAACCCAAATCCATAAAATTAAAAAACACATAAATTAAATTTTATGCGGCCTGTATATAAAAAAAAAATTTGTAAAAAAACTAACGCAAAGAAGTGAAAGCATAATCTACAACATAATTAAAGAACCCTTTCCTGACATAGACGCTACCTGTAACGTTACTCCTAGAGAAAAAGCTTGTCCTCATCCTTGAAGTTAGGAAAAACTTGACAAAAGGTCCCCTCCAGTGCTAAAAGTCCAAACTTATCACCAGAATCTTATAGACCTCCAGAAACTTATTCTCATTTATCAAAACCATTGAATAAATCTTTTCAAACTTCTCACCAGCATTCAATATTTTCAAAAATAACCCAATAGGTATAGACCCATTGAACTTTTCTGATATGAAGTTGAAGGTTTCTTTCGGATTGAGTATAAAGAAAATGAGAGTTGTTGGATATGTGTTTAGAGGGGGTTAATGAATAAGACAAGCAAATTAAATCGGCTGTGATTGACAAGCAAATTAAAGCGTTATCTAAAATCATTAACTAAAGGACCCAATTTAACAACCTTTCTAACAGTAACATACCGTATCATCAATTTATAGTAGTCACGCTGCAACTCCATTAGTGAAGGTATATCAGCAGGAGGCTCCTCTACAACATTGTCACCTTCTTTTGGTTTCTTTTCTTCCTCTGAAGTGTTGACATCAAATACTCTAGGGCTAATCTTCCTTGAAAGAATCTGAGCACGAACATAATCTTGACAATCTAAGCAGAGGCGAACCTACAAAAATAATTATAAACAGTTTGACTGAATTATCATTGCAATCTAATCTAAAAGATACAATAATATGAAAAACAAAAAAGTCATGATCAAAATAAGATGCCCATACTTGTTCAAGAATGAAGGCGATTTTCTCAGTTTTTGCCATGGTAGAGAAAGTTTCCACCTGCAGTTCAGACCAATCAAATAGTAAGAAAAAGGGGGATAAATGTGAAGATCCAAGAAGCAACCATCTTATTATAGAGGAAACTTACTGCAACTTCCTGCATTAAATCTGCAGCTTCAGCAATACGGCCCTGCTCTTCTTTAATCTCTGCAAGTTTCTTGATCAATCTCGCTCTCTCAATTTCAACATAAATCTACAGAATAAAGAAGTTTGTTTAGCCAGAACATTACAACAATAGACAGATTACAGATAACCCAAAAGAAGATAACATCAGAACTCACCTTTCCGGCAGACACACTGTTCAGTGTCTTGATCAGCTCTATACGAGTTTCAAGATCTGGTGTCTCATCAATGTACTGCATTGCTTGCTGAACCATTGCGGTCACTACCTGCAGAGTGCATATAAATAAACAGCCGCATTAACAGTAGTAATGTTGATCAATATAACCTCCTAGATGTTGCTCTGATAGTAGGCGGAAAATTTTCAAGACATTGTAAAACACTTAATCAAATAGATGTAGCAATATGTCAACTTTTCTTCAAAACTATTTTACTATAATAAAAAGTGTGTTTGGGGTGAGGGAAGATCTAAATTTAGGAGGTTCAAATGTTCAATCCATGATGTGATTTCAATACAGTTCAGTTACCCTACAGTTCTAATTTCAAATGCAACCACCTCTAAAATAAGAGCTGAATCATAAATTCAAGGACATCAAATTTATCGGGTTAGATCTGTTTTCAATTGTTAAATGGCCACTTCCATATCCATCCAAAGAGCTATAAAAAAAATTTCCAGGGCTTTATAAAGACTGAAAATAAAGGTAGAAGAGTTTTCTTCCTCATTTTAGGACTCCAGAATCAGGGTATTTTTGGCTACATGAGCTAAGAGTGGAAATGCAAAACAAATAATGAGGATGATGGTAGTGCATTTCAACAATATTATAGAGAGGAACTGTGAAATAAGGAAAGCTATGAATGATAGAGTTGTTATGGATTGAGTCTTTTGATTAAACCGTGGTAGAACCGAGTCAAGAAGAAATGATAACGGTGAAGGGAAATATATAGTTTAGAAAAAAAAAGAGCAGCCACTCGTAGGCCATGTATTGTTGACTTATTGAAGAGTAATCCAACAGGAGGATGAATAGTGAGAAGGGCAGGTTGTAAAAGAAACATAGATTTCTGGAAACATCATAGCTCGAAAATAAGAAAATACAAATGGATTAAAAACATCAGAGCTTCCTACTACATGGCTGTCCAAATAAATAAGCATAAATACACATTTCATGTCGATAGATAGAAATTAAAAGTGTGCATTCAAGCAAGAACCTCTAAGAGATAAACAAAGATAGACTAATAAAGATTTAGAAGTCCCATTTACTATTTTCTTTTTATTAACTCTTATCCCTTTCATATCACTATAACAGCAGTTGCACATTCAAGAACGGAACTGTTTTACTAGTTAGGATTTTGAGAAGCTCACAAACAATTTAGTGGTTTAATTTTATATAATTTTCCTTCACTCTTAATCCTTTCATCTCAGTATATTACCAGACACAATTCCCATCATGAATCTATCTGGAACGAGACTAGAATCCACAATTGCATGGTTTTTCCCTTAACTTTAACTCTAATGACAAAAATAAGTAACAGATGAGTCATCTACTCTAAAGAAGGTTCACAAATATAAGAACAGCCTTCTCTTCCAATAAAGTGCGAATATCAAGTCTCGTGCCTACCCGCTATTCATTATAATTAAAAGCAACAAAACAAATAAGAACCATAAAATGTTCATTTAAATTGCCAAGAAATCAAAATAGAACCCTAGAAGTTCCGTGAAAAAAAAGATTAGAAGGACAGCCGCATCCACAATCAAATTTGGTCAAGAGAAAAAGTAAGAAAAGTAATTACCTGTTTAAACTGACCTCGTTTCTTGGACAAATTAATGATTTGTTCGTTGAGAAACTTCCAATCTTCAACGTCAAAGCAAATATTCAAAATGTCGGAAACCGCTTTCTTGGTTTCGGCGACATCACCGGCAAATCGCATCTGCTTCTCAACATCAAGCAAATGTTCGATCCACGTCTCAAGATTTACCATAGCTTCACTCTTCCGATGACAAAACCTAGCGGCAAAAGAAAGAAAATCGAAACTGTGTTTTTTGGTTTGTGAAATTTGCTTTTCATAAATTGAGGAGAAATCAAGAAAAGCAGATTTTTATAGCCGAACTGGACAACCATGTTAAACCGGTATTCTTCTTTTTCCCGCCAATACGAAGAGAAACAAAAGGGTAAAATACATTATAGGTTACTCAATTATTAGTAGAGTTATGATTGGGTCACTAAATTCTTAAAAGTTATGATTGGGTCACTCAATTAAATTTTAGTTAGGATCGAATCTATCCTCCGTTAAAATACGAACGAACATCTAACAAGGTGTTCCATAATGGCATTTTTAGTCCTCAAAACTTATATATTCTACCAATTTAGTCTTAATTCAAAATAATTTAATAAATTTAATCCTTCATATTTAAAAAATACATATCAATTTAGTTATTTTCTTCTCCCAAATTGCTTGTTCTTCACCGTTTATCACCATTCCTACTTGGGTGCTCTCGGCAATATGAGTTATATCAAATTTGATATTTTTAATTAATCATAAATTATTATTATTAGGGTAAACTACACCGGTGATCACTAAACTTTTAGAGCTCTTTCATTACGATCACTGAATTTTTATACCGATTTCATTACGGTCACCGACGTTAAGTTTTGTTAAGAACACTGACATAACACGTTATTTCTTCATTTTCTCTATTTTTTTCTCTCCTCTCTTTTCTCCATAATATAAGAATTGGTAAAAACAAGCATTTTATCTCTTGATTTCTTTTGTTTCTTCTTCCATAAACGTTAATTTTTCTTCATCTTCTTTTAAATTTTATATATGAGATCGCTAAATTTACTCTGAATCCAAAGACTGGGAAGATCAATAAAAGAATCTACAATTTTGAGTGAGAAATGAAAGAGAGGAGAAACATGATGATGCAAGAGGCTATATGAATTTACTATGGTATAAGAACGTTTTGTAATTATATTTAGGGTGAACTACATGAAATGTCACTAAATTTTAATTTTTGTATCGAATATAATATTAGATTAAAAATTAATACTATTATACCACTAAACTTTATTTTTTGCTACTATTATACTACCGAACTTTGTTTTTTTGCTTTTATGCCTAAGATAGGCCAAAACGATATTGTTTTGTTAGAAAAAATTAACTAAATGCTGCATTTGGGGAGACTCAAACCAAAAACATCTAGGATAAAATGTTTACATCAAACCACCAAACCAACTTTAAGAATTGATATAATCCTAACAAAAATAATATATAAATAATATTGAAGTTGAACTTAATTTCATTTATCTCATGATATAATTTTATAATATTTATAATATAATTTTATAAATATATTAACTTTATAAATAAATATTATTTATAATTTATATTACAAAAATTAAAATATTATTTATAATATATACAACTAAACCTTAAACCCTAAACCCTAAATCATACATATAGCTCACTAAACTACAACCCCTAAATATATATATAATTAAATCTAAAATTCCAAACCCTAAATATATATATATAACTAAATCACGAATCCCAAAACCCTAAATATTATTTATAATTTATATTACAAATCCTAATATATTGTAAATAATATTTTCATTTTAGGGTTTTGGGTTTGGGATTTAGGATTTAGTTATATATTTATGGTTTGGGTTTGGGATTTTAGATTTAATTATATATATTTAGGGTTTAGGGTTTGTAGTTTAGTTAGTTGTATGTATGGTTTAGGGTTTTAGGTTTGGAGTTTAGGATTTAGTTATATATATTTAGGGTATGGGGTTTGAGATTTCAAATTTAATTATATATATTTAAAGTTTAGTTTTGTAGTTTAGTTAGTTACATGTATGGTTTAGGGGTTGGGGTTTAGTTGTATATATTATAAATAATATTTTACTTTTGTAATATAAATTATAAATAATATTTATTTATAAAGTTAATATACTTATAAAATTATATTATAAATATTATAAAATTATATCATGAGATAAATGAAATTAAGTTCAACTGCAATATTATTTATATACTATTTTCGTTAGGATTATATCAAGTCTTTTAGTAGGCCTGGTGGTTTAGTGTAAACCTTTCATCTTGAGTTTCTTGGTTTGAGCCTCCGTAAATGTAGTGTTTTCTTAATTTTTTTTCTAACAAAACAACGTCGTTTTGGCCTATCTTAAGCATCAAAACACCTATGCCAAAAAGATGTCGTTTTGCATTTGACGGTCGAGTGGCATTTCATGTAGTTTACGATAATTTTGTGGTATAATAGTATCAATTTTTAGTTCAGTAGTATATTCGATACAAATGTTAAAATTTAGTGGTATTTCGTGTAGTTTATCCTTATATTTATATCTTTATTGGATCTTTAAAAGTGAGAAAAAAAAAGTAAGTTCGCACTGTAAAGAGAGATCTTTTCATTCTTCTCAATTATTTTGTATCTATACCTGGACTGCTGGACTCTGATAAACACACGAAACAATGTATCAATAAAGTACTATAGTTTTGAGAAATTTGTGTTAGATACACATATTTTGATAGAGATAAATACATTTTTTTTTCTTTTTAAAGGTTTACTTATCCGTATATTAGGAAGAACATACCTGGATTAAAAACTTCTACGTGCATAATGGATGGAATTGACAAATTATGTGTTCTTTTCACTATTTTTTTTATGGCACACTTGCATGAACAATTTTCCTTCATAATATAAGTAAAAGTTACCTTAATAGAGATGTCTTGAAAGACAAGACCTTGAAGATCTGAAACCATTCAATTCCCAGCAGTAGGGGTCCAAAAATGTCCCAAAACCGAAGGGTCTCGTCTACTCCAGCAGATATCACAGTTATTCCATCAGGGCTCTACACCAAACAAACATAAAAGAACATCAAATTTTCATGGAGTTTAGAGTTTTGTAAATAATCTTTTTTGAACTTAAAAAGTGAATAGTTAAAACCTGACATAGGTTGATATTTCTGAATTTGTGATTCCCTAACTCCCCCACGTTGGTAATTGAAGGGTACCTCCATAGGCATAGTTTGTTTTGATTCTCCCTTAAGCTGTACCCATGGCCACTCAATATCTCCTTGTGATGTCTGTTCCACTCCAGCCCACAAAGCTGGCCATTTAAATCGAATGAGTAATGCATATCCACGAAACATAGCTGCAGTTTCAATCCGAATGTAGATGGCTCGGTGAAAGGCGATCATCGGCAAGCATGTGGGGGGGGGGTGTATTGCGCGATCATTTGAGTACTATTCTCGCTCTATTTTTTGGTTCACTAGGAAACATGGAGGCAGCCAAGGCTAAAGTGAGGGCTTTGGCTCATGCTTTGGATTTGTCGGCAAAATCTAAGTGGAATCATGGTTTCGTAATTGTGGTGGAATTGGATTCGATGTTGGCTATCTCTTGGGTTCTACATTGGGAGCTACAGCCTTGGCATTTATGATATTGGTTCCATCAAATTGATGAATTCTGTGCTTCCTTGAATTGTGTGGAATTTCATCATATATATCGCAAAGCAAATAGTGTTGCGGATGCACTAGCAAAACATGGGGCTCATCGTGTGGAATGGTTTCAAGCTTTTACTTAAGCTTTTGTGCTATGGCGAGTTTTGTTGTCTTGACTTGAGTTTGAATTTGATTTGTGTATTTTTTATTTGGTTTAGCATACTACTATGTGTATTCTTTTCCTCCGACTAGACTTAGAGGTTTTTTAATGAGGCAAATAGTAGTATTTATTTGTATGGTTCATTTATTCTAATAAAACCATACTTATTCGATAAAAAAAGCAAGTTTCCCCATAATTTATGTGATTAATGCTTTAAAATTGAATTCGAACTGTTGGATTTGACTAGGTCTCAATACAGACTGCGGGGAAAATGATGATCAAAGGTAAAGGACTTGTCATTTTTTATTGAATTGTTGTAGTTATTGGATGTTGTTTCAGAGGCTGGAGCATTTGTTTTAAACCTTGACTTTATGTTTGATAATTATTTCAGAGAGGTGAAAGAAAGTGAGGATGCAAGTATTAAATAGCAAGACAAGAGCTTGAAAGTTGATGACGGAAAAGTTAGCGTCTACGGAAGAAGCAATGAAAGAAATCTAGAGATAAAATGTCTTGTTTTTATCAGGTCTTATATCTATGGAGGAAAGAAAAAAAAGAGAGAAAAAAGAGAGAAAAAATGAAAAAAGAACATGTCATGTCAGCGTTTTTAACGACATCTAACGATAGTAACTGTAATGAAAATGATATAAAAGTTGAGTGACCGTAATGAAAGTTTTAAAAGTTCGGTAACCCTAATAAAAGCATCCTAAAAGTTCAATGACTACTAGTATAGTTTACCCTTATTATTATTTCTAGCTTTATGTTTTTGAGTAATATTTTTGTTATCTAATAGTTCATATTATTAAATACAAAATTTAATTATAAATAAGGATAAAGTACACAAATGGTCACTAAACTATACCAAAAATACAAAATGGTCACCAAACTTTTAAAAGTTACATAATGGGCATTAAACTTTAGTTTTTGTTACAAAATGGTCACTGAGTGTTAACTGTCGTTAATTGAATAACGAGACAGCTACAAAATTTTGAATAATAACACATTTAATCTTCCATATTTACACATTCAATCAATTTATTCATAATTTAACCCTCATTATTGATGTCTAAATTGATTAAACGTAGAAATATTGAGGATTAAATGTGTTGTTATACAAAATTTCGTAACTGTCATGTCACGCAGTTAACAACAGTTAATAGCTCAGTGACCATTTTGTAACAAACTAAAGTTTAATGCCTATTATGTAACTTTTGAAAGTTTGATGACCATTTTATATTTTCTAGAATAGTTTAGTTACGGTTTGTGTACTTTACCCTATAAATAAGTTAAAAAATAATTATATATATACATCTTGAAAATATATAAGTCGCTTTCAAAATGGCTGTTTCAAAGAGAACATTCAATTGGATTGAATTTGTGGTTTGGCGGCTTCAAATTGTCCAATAAATTGGATTCAATTTGTTACCCATGTTTGACTAAACTACCCCTGTTTAATCTTCTCTAAATAGTGAACTTTCTAGCTCTTTCAGATATCACATTCAACAAGAAACAAGCAAAGATTTATGCTCTCTACTCTATGCTTTCTCTCGTTTCTTCTTTTTGACCATCGACCAAATTTTCTTATCCCAAGTTTAAGAAGAGTAATATCGTCTTAGTCCGCTTCGATTTTCGTGTGTACGAATTTTTGGAGAGACCTAATTAATTTTAGGGGCCATTGACTATTGTAATGATTACACATATTAAAATAAATTGACTTTTAAGGTAGTGGTTCTCCATGATACATTTGCGTTTCTTTATTTTAATTGTTTTATTATCCTATCAGTGTTAACAATTTATTTTACGGCCAATTTTATCAACAATTACAATTCCACATTGATCACACGATGGAAATTGCGTATAAACTAAAATAAAGTCAAAATTTTGATTTGAGCTTTATTGATTTCGAGAAAAATAAATTTGAAAAGAAGAAGAAGAAAAAAGGATAAAAAGGAACATATTGGTACATGTTATGTAGCAAGTGATGGTCGGTGGCAGTCCTCAAAACATAATTTTTTTGTGTTTGACGTTAAAAACTTAATAATTTATAAAAAAATAAATTCAAAAAATAAGTTTTAGAATTGAAAATTTTAGATTTGAATGATTAAACAAAACCAAAGTTAAATATCCATTAACTTATCGATTTTACTAAGTATGTAGTGAGATGTTTGAAGAGTTATATGTCTTTAAATTTTATCTAGATAAGAAAAAAGTAATTTTTTTAATATTTTTAAGATGATTACAAGGTAGTATATGTTTATATTTTTTTCTTAATCTTTTAATAGCACACATCAGTCAAAGCTACTCAAATCCGAAATTTTAAAATAAATATAATTATCTTTTTTATTAGAATCATTCGTTAAACTCGAAAAAATTAATTCTAAACCACGAGCTCTTGGTAATGGTTTTGATTTTCGTATGTTTTATTTGGAATCGTATGGTCTATTTGACAATACGTATATAACAATAATTCATCAAATACGAATCTAACAAAAAGATATGGATATTTTTGTCCATGGTCTTTTTTGTTAGTGATCAACTAAAACACTTCTTTCTCTCTTTGTATAGGCCACGTTATTTCAAACGAAGATTATATTTTATTCAAGTTTTTGCTATAAAATTTAAGGGTAAACTACTGAAATGGCCACTTACCTTTAGTAAGTATACACTTTTGCTTATTAATTACAAAAAATTAATGTTTTGGTCACTTACGTTTTTATTTTTTAAACATTTGGTCACTTGAGTGTTAATTGTCATTAGACAACTAACGGCATGCTGACTTGGCAAATTAAAAAGAAGGGTGAATTACCTAGATAGTCACTAAACTATTACTTCACTCTTATTTTGACCACCAAACCAAAAATAATTTGTACAATTACACATTTAGTCCGAGCAGCAACAACATCTTTCTCCATAGCAACATCTCTCAGAGCCTTTCTTAGAGATGGTACAGTGTTTTGTTCCTGCAAATATTATAGTTGGAATGGAAATAAGTAGACCTGAGAGAAAACATCACTTTCCAAAATTTTAACCCAGACCATATCATAGTCCTGAAGTTGAATTAGAGTAGAAAGAACACAAACCAACCACCACTACCAGTGAAGAAAATTGTAAACAAAGAATGCCGTCTAAAGGCTTCTCCACTGTTACCTAGTAAAGATGTAATCTTCAAAATATATAACTAGTAACCCACGATATGAAAATATTGAAGTGCCTCAACTCACCAGCTCATTAAACCGTGTTTGCAGCGTTTCATGCTCCACTTCTTTAGCTTGAAGCTGATACCAAGAAAATAATAACAAATTCACGTAGTTGCAGGCTCCCAATAGCTTAGTTTAGCTCTAATCCCAACATAAGAAATAAAATAAAAGCAATATGAGTATATAGTACTTTCACAGATAACATCTTGTTATTTTCTTCTAATTCAGCATTTTTCTTCGGCAAGTCCGTCAGCTGAGATACTAAATCACTAACATCCGCCTGCAGGACCGATTAAACAGCATGAGAATCGAATTGTTAATTATAATAATATCATGCAAATATGCTTTGAATCTTCCTTTTGCACTGAATGACTTTGATTTTTTCTAAAAATCCCCTTATTTCCCTTGTTTCAATGCAACAAATTAAGTTCTAAATAATTCTAATTAAATTCCCCCAATCCGATGATGAGATGTGTCATCATCCGATTAATGGATTAAAATTATTTTTAATTTTAAAATTAGGACTAAATTGATTGTATATGTAAATATGAAGGACTAAATGTATAAGTATAAAAATTGGTTTTAGTTCGGTGGTCAAAATAGGAGTGAAGTAATAGTTTAGTGACTATCTAGGTAATTTATTTATTTTTACTGTGTCTAGTCAGCACGCTGTCAGTTGTCTAACAACAACTAACACCAAAGTGGACAAATGTTTAAAAGAATGAAAATGTAAGTGACTACAATGTTAGTTTTTTGAAATTAGTGAGCAAAAGTGTACACTTACTAAAAGTATGTGACCATTTCAATAGTTACCCTGAATTTAAGGATAAACTATTGATTTAGCACTCCATTTATACTTTTGTTTCTATTTTGATACTCTAACTAATTTTTTTGACAAAAAGATACCTATCATGTCTAAATGTATACCTCCGCCGTGTAAAACCAACGACAATCCCAAGACCCTTGCAAAATAGGTCCAATGTCTAACCATCTAAACTAGGAACCAACTTAGTTAAAATTCACCACAAATTGTATTTAACTTATATTGGATTACCACTTCAAAATTATAACAAAAATACAACCAAGGTTTATTAACTTCGGGTCCAATGTTTAACCACTAGCACAAATTGCCTTTTGCCAATGGTTATATTTTGAACCAAAATAGTACTTAATTTAAAAAATGTGATTAAAATTGAAAACAAGCTAGAATTATTTTGGCACTTCATTTGGAATAAAATAAATCAGTTATTAAATATAATTTTATTTTCAAAAAATTAATATTAAAACATTCTAAAAATTAAATTTATAATAATTATTTAAAATTATATAGTGTCTAAATTATTGAAAATACATATTTATATTTTAATTCTTAAAATAATTAATATTTAAAAAATATTAATGTCTCTCTACTCATAAATATGTCAACCAAGTAAAAGTTATTTACAAATTAAAATAATAAATATAAAAACAAATACAAATATGAATATAAATATAAATATAAATATATTTTAAAATAACTTAAAATTTATATTTTATGCTAAATAAATATTATAAATTTAACAAAATTTTTAGTTTAAAAAATCCTTTAAGTCCCTATGTCACTTTAAATTGAAATTTATTATTTTAATTCATAAAAATATAGATTTAAAAAATATAAATTTCACTTGACTCACATATATGTCAAAGGATTAAATATTATGATCTATCTTAAATAAATTTATATTCTCTTATTACTTAAAAGCTAGGAGTAATTCACAAAATTTATATTTTATCTTAAATAAAACTAAAAATAGTTCACAGAATTTAAAATATTAAGTTAAAATCTAAATATGTATTCCTAATAATTTAGAATTTATATTTTTCTTAAATAAATATTATAAATTTAATTTTTATAATGTTTAATTATTAATTTTATGAAAATAAAATTATATTTAATAATTGATTTATTTTATTCCAAATGAAATGGGAAAATAATTCTAGTTTGTTTTCAATTTTAATCACATTTCTAAATTAAGTACTATTTTGGTTAAAAATATTTTTAATTTGGTTTGGTTGTTAAACATTGGACTTTATATCAAAGAAACCCGGATGAAATTCATTTTAGTTGCATTTTGTTTTAATTTTGAAATGATAATGGACTATAAGTTAAATACAAATTGTAGTGAATTTGTTCAAGTTGGTGCTTAGCTTAGATGACAAGGCATTAAACCCATTTTGCAAGAGGTATTAGGATCAAATCCCACATACTTCAAAAGCTTTTTTTTATTTATTTTCTGTTTAACTTATTTGACCAATCCGATTGTGACATATGTCATACCATAGTGAATGGTAGGTCCTTGACCTACCATTAATTTTTTTGGGTAAATTACATTTGTTGTCATCAACATATTTCTCTCTTTTTTTTTTGGTTACCGAACTATTGTTTTTGGTAAAACCTCACTAAAATTAAGTTTTCCTAGTTTGGTTACTAATACTATGTTTTTTTTACTGTTATGGTCACCAACTTATTGTTTCTTTTCTTTTTTTTCACTTAACTATTATTTTTTTCGTTAATTTTTTAACGGCGAGTGACCAAAACTAAAAAATGTAACGTTAGTGACGATTTTACAAAAAATAATAGTTCGGTGACCAAAATTGAATATTTTTAACGACAATGGTTGTAATAAAATTGAATTAAAAATTTATTGACTGTACTGAAAGTTTTTAGATTCCAGTGATAAAAGTGAGAGTGTACTAAAAGTTTAGTGAATACTAGTTCAATCTACCCTAAAAAGATTAAGTATTTTTTTGTTTAAATGAAAAATCAACCTTTAATTATTATTATTATTAATGATGCTTTGAGCTCCTAAACTATTTTTGCTCAAAGCAAATATCTAAACTAACATTCTATAACTATTTAAGTATATTTATTGCTCCATTAAAAAATTTTGGTTAAATAAATTAACACTCATGTCAAATAATTTAACTAAAATTTTGATTTAAAATTTTAAAAATAATTATAATTTAATTTAAATAAAATTTAAACTAGTAAAATATTTTTTCTAGTTCTCAAATAAGCATGTTTACCTTAAAAAAGTGTAACCATTTTCATTTGGAAAAGCTCTTATTATTCATACTATTTTTAAACCTAAATTCCTCTTCGATTTTTTTTGTTTCAAATAAATTGTAATTGATTTGAGTTTTTGAAACCTAAAACGATTTTGATTTTGTAATCTTTTTGAAAATTCTAGAACTCCCAACCGGTTTTGTAATATAAAATTCATATTTGCTTGCACAACAATTGCCACTATCAATACTTAATTTCACTCGAGTAAGTTTTCTATTTTCTAAAACAGAATTACACCAGTGTAAAATAGTTATAATCTCTCAAACATATTTACACGGTATAATATTGATTCTTCAATGTCAATATGTATCTGATAATAAATAATGTTTGATTGCACAACAATTACCCCTTATCAATATATTATTACACTGATGTAAATTGATTATATATTACTATACCAGTTGGTGAACTACCAAGTTTAAATTTCTGGATTCGTCACTTATCACCACTTGATTAGTTGAATAAAATCATTAAAAAATATCACTTGAATCACTGAATAGGAGAGAGAAAAGAAAAAAATAATAAAACATATCATGTCAACTTTGTTTTTAATTTGAAATGGCTAAGGTAGGAATTTAAAAACGTATGATTAAATATTATTTTGCTAAAATATTAGTTGAGGTATCAACGTATAAATATAAACATAGGTGAGGTACTAAATTGGTAGTTTAAACCTAAATTTAAACAAAATCCTGCCAACTAAACGTACAGAAAATTTCATCTTAAACGATTATTGAGTCCTAATCAAATGAGGGCCGCACCTCCTAACATAAAGTGTTTCCAACAAGGAAAGCTGAGGTGTGCTTTCTTACAACTTAGCTGAACTACCTTCGCCTTTGCTTCGTACCATGTTGTTAGGTTTAAGCCGGTTAGACTTTCAAGACAAATTCTCTGATATTTTCGGTGGTTCGATGTACGTCCCATATTAAAAATTAAATTTAGGGTAGGGACGGAGTCAGGATTTGAAGTTTGGGGGCAAACTTAAATATTTTAAAACTGGGGGCAAATGTGTGAATAATCTAATTTTTTTAAAAAAAATTTACATTGTAAAAGTAAAAAAAAAAAAAATTGAGTTGGGGGCACGGACCCTCCTGGGACCCATGTCCCTCTATCACTGATTTAGGGTTAAAAGTTTAAAGTTAAAGTATAGAAAATTAAGGGTAAAGTGTATTTTTTTAAAAGTTTAGGGTATATAGTCTAAGATTTAAAATTTATAATTAAAGCTTAAAATTTAATATTTTTAGTGTTGCGACATAAAAATGGGCACCGAAAAATAAGAGATTTTTGTCCGATTTTCAAACCCAAAATCCTCCCAATTTATCATATTACCAGACAAGTACGTGTCTAGGTTGATAAAGGCTTGTCAACCTAACTCAAACTGCAGCTATTATACTATGAATATGATATGATGCCTGGCTTTAGCATTTTAATAGAGTTGAACTCTGATTGAACAAAAAAACAGGACAGAAAAAACTAGTAGTTATCATGACAGATCACCAGCAGAAAATTCATCCCATGGTCGATGTTGAAGCACCGGTGATCCAAACAAGGCAACCCGATTCAACAGCGTCCACCAACACGTGACGTTCCGGTGATCCAAACAAGGCCACCGAAGAGGAGGAGCTGTTGGTGCAAGTGCATATGTTGGACAATTAGTCTCATCCTGCTCCTCCTTATAATCCTCGGTGCCACAGTTGGGTTTCTCTACCTTGCCTTCCGTCCCAAACTCCCCAATTACTCCATCGACAGCCTGAGAATAAGCGATTTGAGGCTCAACTTCGATACGACCTTGTATGCTCGATTCGACGTCAAGATCACGGCTAATAATCCGAACAAGAAAATCGGGATATACTACGAGAACCGAGGCCGAATAAGTGTGTGGTATACAAACACAAAGCTTTGTGAAGGGTCATTGCCGAAGTTCTACCAAGGCCACCAAAACATAACGAAGTTGGATGTGTTGTTAACCGGACAAGCCGAGTCGGGAAGCACTTTGATGTCGGCCTTGCAACAGCAGCAGCAAACAGGACAGATACCGTTGGATCTTAAGGTTCATGCCCCTGTCGCGGTTAAACTAGGGAAGTTAAAGATGAGGAAGGTGAAGATATTGGGAGAATGCAAATTGGTTGTGGATAGTTTATCTGCTAACAATATCATTAGCATTAAAGCCAATAACTGCAAATTCAGATTGAAGCTTTAAATTCTTCTTTTATTAGATTATTTTTTATGTACTTATTGTGTTTTTCTGAAGAGGTCTAGCGCATTCTTTTTGGTTTTTCCTAGTATGGGTCCAATATTGTTATATTATTCAAGTTATTTGCATAAAAAAATTTCTTCTGATAAATTAAAATGCTAAAAAAAGAGTCTAAAGATGATTATAAGGTAGTATCTGTTCATAGATATTTTTAACATTTTGATAATGGGTATACACCATATAGACATAGCGGTTTGAACCTATATCTTTTAAGATACATCATTCGTTTTTCTACTAAAATATTTGTTGAATTCAAAGGATTGTTCTTTTATTTGAGTGTAGTAGGTAAACAAATTGATTTTTCCTTCACAAACCAACCAAATGATGAAATCAATCGGCCGGTAATGTGATGCAACCATAAATCAACTGCATTTTATACTTGATTTATACTTGGTATATCAAATACATAATAATTGACCAATTGACTTTGAATACAATTTAAAAAAAGGCAAAGCAATCCTTTTATACAAAAATCGATACAGTATAATATAAATTTTATTCTAAAGGTTTATAATTTTCATCGATTTGATCTTTATACTCTTTTAATTAAATTTGGCCTTTAATTTTTTTTCTCAAAAATGCAAACTTAAATATTTAATTTTTTTATGTTCTGGTGTGATAATTTACATGTACTCAATGTTGACACGACATTATTTATCTTATATGTCAACAAATAATTAAAATTACAAGCATATTTTCAAATATAATTAAAAATATTATAGGATTTAAAGAAAACTAGCATGAAGTACACATGGACCGTCAAGCCAGAGGCAGATTTAGAAATTTAAATTTGGTAGTTCATCGATCAGTGCAATAATTTAGAATCAATTTACATTGTTATAATAATGATTGATAATTGTTGTGCAAGAAAACATGGTTTATAGTCAAAGACATATTGATATTAAAGTACCAATCCATGTAAATATGTTTGAGAGATTATAATTATCTTACACTGATGTAATTGTGTTTTAAAGAGTAGAAAAATTTATTATAGTGAAAGTTAATTTTTAATTTCAATTGAAATTTTTAGTTTTGATTCACCAATGTTAACCATCAGATTAACTTGAAACAAAACTATGTCAAATTTTTGACAAATTTAATCTTTACCACCGTTGGGATTGATCGACGATTGTTTCATTAATCAAAATTATAACATTGGCAATAGTTTTAACTTTAAAAAATTAAGGTTCTTTTTGGAAGAATACTTTAACTTGATACATCAACATTTTTAACGGGGTTAACAACACTACAACATTGACCATAATGAATTTAAATTAAATAACTATAATAAATAATTTTTGATTTTAGTAACCAAAATAAAAACACCCTAAAAATTTAATGATTACTAAAATAGTTTATCCTATTTTTTAAAGTAACCACCATGCACCAAGTTGCATCCGCCTTGCGTCAAGCGGATATCATGTCAATTCTTAAAAAAAAATTAGTCGACATTTCCTTTTAAAAGATAGTGTTTCGATTGTTTTTAAACGGTTAAAAAATAGTATTCCTATTAAAAAGTCATCAATTCAATTTCGAAATATAAAAATATTAGGGTTAAGTTTATCGTTTCTTTTCCAACATCTTTTTATTATAAAGTTTAATTTTTTTTCTGCTTATTACTATTTTTCCCATTTCTTTCCACCAGGCTATGTCGGGACACAAGATGGTGACCTGACAGACGTTGCTTTGCTAATGAAATCAGCACACGCGAACCATTTATTTCTTTTCATCTTTCTCTTAAAATTTTTGAATAATTCGAGTTGACAGTTTTTAATTATTTAAATTTTATTTCTATCGATCCAAGTAATTATTGTGGTTTAAACTCTGTTTTTTATTTTGGATAAACTATTGTAATTATGATTTTCGTTTCTAACTTCTAAGTATATACTTTTATGGGTAAAGTTCAAAATAGTCATTAAATTTTAGTTAATTATTCAATTTGAAAATTAAACTTTCAATTACTTTAATGTTACCTTTAAACTTTATGATTTACTTCAATTTGGCCACTGAACTTAACAGACGTTAAGAAAGTGACTTAATACATTCAGTCCTCCACATTTGTACATTTAAATAATTTCGTCTTAATTTAAAAAATAATGATAAATTTAACCTTCAATATTTACACATTATTTTAATTTGACTCTATTTTTAATTAAAAATAATTAAATCCTAAACTTAAAACCCTAAATCCAAAACACTAAACCTAAACCCCAAATCCATAAACTCAAAACTAAAAACTCGAACCCATAAACCCTAAACCTAAAACACTAAACACTAAAACCACAAACCATAAATCCAAATAATGTTTTCGAAATCTCAATGTTGCAACTGATTTCTAACTTGGAAAAGTTGCATATTGATGACTGTGAAGCAATTGAAAACATAGTTTCTCCAGATGAGGGAGGAAGTGGAACTTCGTGGAGTTCATTTTCAGTCAAGAGCTTAACACTTCAGTATCTTCCTAAATTGGTTCATATTGAGGATGGTGCTCAGACTAAGCTCTTGTTTGAATACATTAGGGTCTACGATTGCCCTCAGTTGAAGCAGATTTCCGTAGATTCAGAGTTGAAACAGACTTTGAAGGAAATCAGAGATGAAAAGGATTGGTGGGATGGATTCGAGTGGAAGGGAATTGCAGGACGCCCAGATTTTGATGTCATTTCACCCCTATTTTTGAGGATGATGAACATTATGCATAACACTTCCCGATCTTCAAGGCAGTGAAAGGCTGAGCACATGCAGCAGGTCTGTTTTTTTTTCTCTATAATTTTACGTTGATGATCAAGGACTTCCCTTTTCATAGCTTGCAAAGAGATTAGAATCTCATTCAACTACAACTAACAGAAGTCTAAGATGCCACTGCAAGAACACAGATACTGATCTTATGCTCTAAACCCTAATAAAAATGTTTCAGTTTAAGAGATAAGGTTTAGGGTTTATGTGTTTGAGGTTTTTAGTTTTGTGTTTATGGATTTGGTGTTTAGGTTTAGCGATTCAAATTTAGGGTTTTAAGTTAAGGTTTTAGGGTTAAGGCTAAATTAAAATAACGTGTAAATATTGAGGGTTAAATTTATTATTATTTTTTGAATTGTGACTAAATTATTTGAATGTGCAAATGTAGAGGACTAAATGTGTTCTTATACAAAATTTGTTAAGTCACTTTCTCCTTTAAGCTTAGTGGCCAAATTGAAACAAATCACAAGGTTTAATGATAACATTGAAGCAATTGAAAGTTTGATTATCAAATTGAATGAACTTTACCCTACTTTTATTCATTGAATTTTAAAAATTAATATTTTGACTATTGATATTATCATTTTATAATGCTTTGGTCATGTTAGTAAAATAGATTAACTTTTTTTTTTTTTAAATTGAAGGCTTAACAGTTAAATAGGTACCTGAACTATACATTTTTTCAGATAGGTGTATGAACTATATTTTGGGCCAAATAGGTGCATGAATTATACCCATTAAAATTTCGTCATCCAATCAGAATATGACACATGACATATTTTTTATATGTTTAATTTTTGCATTTCTTTAGAAATCTAAATTTCTTTAAAAATCTCAAAGTTTTAATTTCTTTTAATGAAACCCCAAAATCACATCTCTCTCACCGTCGGACACCCCCCACACTCAGTGGTTCTCCATTCACCGTCCATGTGTCAGGTATCTCACCGTTCGACATTCCCCACCCTCTAGTTGTAGATCGGAACCCAATTGACCTCTTTTTTTTCATTGTTGGGTGTTCGTTGACGGTGCAATCGATGGTTCATTCGTCGATTTTAGACAACGAGATTATGGGGTTTTAGTAGTGAGGTTGATGAATACAAGGATGGTCGATGGTTATTGAATCGGTGGTCAAAGTGGAGGAATTTAGGGATTTAGGGTTTGAGTTTGGGGTTTTTAGAGAGATTAAAGATTGTGGGTTAATTAATATTTTTTTCATTTTCTCATTCTAATTTCAGAAAAATAAAAAACCATGTCACGTGTTCGTATTTCATTGGATAACGAGAAAAAATAACGTCTATCACGGAAAAATCTTAAATTTGTCATGGAAGAAAACGTTAGATATATATTTGACCCAAAATATAATTTAAACACCTATAAAAAAATATAACTCGGGATAAATTGAATTATAAAGGATTGAAGACGAGACTAACCTAAAATTTTATAACATTTAATGAATTGATACACGAGACTAACCTAAAAATTTTCCCTAAATTGAATTATAAAGATATATTTTGCATAATGGAATAAAATAACATATTATATGTAGGGATGAGCGTTTAACTGAGTTGAGTCGAGTCAAGTCAAAGAATTTTCAGTCAGTTAAGTTTAGGAGTCTTATTTTATGACTTAAAGTTCATATCATTGATATTATTCGATTTTAATCTAAATTCATGCTTTAGTTCTTTTAAAAGAAAGGAAAACTAAGTAATGACTATATTAACGAAACAAGTAGTTGATGATATATATACAAAATGAAGCAACGCCTATACCAATTAAAGAAGTAGTCTATGTATACTAAAAATAAAATCGCAAATAAATTTACAAAATTTAAAGGAAATTAATTTCTATTATTCGTGAAGAAGTAACTGGCGAGGAAATGTTACATTTCACGTGAACAAAATTTTGTATGTCAAACGTTGAAATTACATTCCAACCAATTAAAACTTTTGAAATTTCATAACTTACATATACATGGCCAAATTAAAATAAGGTAAAATACACTAGAGGTCACTTGATTATAGCTTTGGTATCAAACATGTCACTTTTTTCTAAACATAACAATTTAGTCACCCAATTAAAATTTTGTGACAAACAAGTCATTTATCATTAAAATTGAAACATGATAATGGTATAATAACAATTTTAGTTATAAAATTAATACATTTAATTTGGTCTTAATTCAAAAATAGTTTAATAAAGTTAACCATTCATATTTAAAAATTTCGACATTGCACTCTCCTGACACACTCTTCAACCACTTATCTCACTCTGTGTTGCTGTCCATCAAGTCGATAATTGAATAATGTGATAGTTCGATAGACACAATCATTTTACTACTAAACAACTGGCAGACTAATAGAACATACCCATTATGACCTTTACGTCGTTGACTAATAGACACAATCACTTCACTAATAAAATTTTTAAATATGAGATTAAATTTATTAAATTATTTTGAATTAGGATTTTCTGTTATTAAATCTATAATTAAGTGACATATGGTGCAATTTACCCATTAAAACACCCGAACCAAACCCTCAACTTAAGAGTTCTACAGGGACAACTAGAAGGATTTGACCTATAATAATATATGATATTTATTATGACTAAATTCTTCTTCCTAAAGGGCTTTATTGTTTCAATATTCCCTTTTGGGAAAAAAATCTAATATCCACCCCCTTCTGAAGTACATTTGGAAAAATACACCTTATTCGGGATACATAGGCATGACTCACGTTTTGCCAAACGCGATTAAGTACTTCGAGTTCAACTGGGTGCGAGTTTGGGCTGGTGTAGCGCCGCTTTTCTTATGGTCGTTTATTTTAATTGGATAATGTAACACGCGTTTAGCATAACGCGAGTTCTGTGATAAATTGAGACGAAACGACGTGAAATTATTGTGTAAGAGTATTTCACTGAACTCGCGTTCAATGGAACGCGAGTTTGTCGTGTAATTGCTGAGTATACATGGATTGATAGGCATGTTTTAGGTGAATTTACACTTTGTTGGGTGATAAATGTTCTTGTTATTTAACATCAACGTCGTAGTATAGATCCATCTCTTTAAAACGGTGTAAAAATCATCCAGTATAAGGTATCCGAACTTTGATTAAAATTGCGTTAAAAACGCTATGTGGCCTTGTTTTTGTGCATTGAGTAACATGAAAACAAGTGTCGGTAGGCATGTTTTAAGTGAATTTACACTTTGTTGGGTTTTTTCTTGTTATTGAACATTGACGTCGTACTATGGATTCACCTCTTTAAAATGGTGTAAAAATAATCTAGTATAAGGTATCCGAACGTTGGTAAAAATTGCGTTAAAAACGCTATCTGACCTTGTTTTTCTGCATTGAGTAACATGAAAACAAGTGTTGGTAGACATGTTTAATTGGATTTTGGGTTACGACTGGTGATATTTTCTCTAGTTATTGAACTTTTACGTCGTAATATGAGAACATGTTTTTACAATAGTCTTGAAATCGGGGAGTCTATTTTATCCGAGCGGGTTTAAAAATCGCGTTGAAAATGCTATGTTGTCATTTTTGATATCATGAAGAACATAGAAACAAATGGTCGTTAGGCATGTGTAATTCGATTTTAGTGTATTTTATCGGATTCTTTTGGTATTGTTTATAGTTAGAAGACTATAAAATGCTATGGAACCCTTTCCTTTTATTATGTAAACATTACAGTTAGAAGAACAACTAGTTGATTCGGGCCCTGTCCTAAGAGGATATTTTCTCCTATCGTGTCCAGGGTTCCTACATTTCGCACATAGCCTAGGTTGCCCTGTATGTTCTCTTGGAACCATATCCTCGGTAAAATGAATCCTAGTTAAGTATAGACGACTTTTTCTTCTTACGTCGTAGGGAAGGATCTGGCCATATCTTAGGTTCATCGTCAACTAATGCATGATCGTGTTCATTTTCGATAGGAGGAAACTCGTTGAGGTATACCTTGAATACATTTTCAAGTTGGTATACCGGATCAATGAGTGTCATTGCATCAAAATGAACATATACACATGCAACAAATACGTGCACACACGGGTACTTGAAAGTCTGAAAACGTCCGCAGTCACATGTTCTTCATCGTAAGTTAACAACATAATTTTTATGCATGATGCCTTCAAGCGGCCGCAAATATTCAATAACCTGATAGCTGTGTTCGTGACGGGAGAAACATATAGCACCCATCGCGTTTGCATGCGACATGGATATTTAAAAGTTTTGCTGGAGATCTGGATGAAAATTGTGGCCACCTTCTATCCAGTTTATTGTTTGTTTTCCTATGGTTGCAAAAAGGGTAGCCAGTCGATAATATGTCGTATTGACAACGGATGTGATAGGTAAATGACGTGTTCCCTTCAGAGACGAATTGATCGCCTCAGCTAAGTTCGTTGTCATATGACCATATCGACGCCCCCATCATAACATCATAACCATTTTCCCTTGTGATATCAATGATATAATTATATCTAGCTAAATTTCTTACTCGCAACTCCTCTAATAGCTCATCAAACTCATCAGCTCGGTGTGTATTTTCTATTAAATAAAAGATTGAACACTTAATAAGAAATAATACTAAATGGCATGCTAATTACTAATTTTGATAGTGAAAGGCATACCCATACGAAAAACCATTATACGCTCATCATCATTCTTGTATTGCTGGTAGTAGTTGGCAGCAATGTGTCACAAATAGTACCTATGATGAATTAATAAAGGTCCCCAAGACGAGCCTAATTGCGCGATTGATCCCTAAATCCCTTCACCTCTATATGAAATAATGCATATCATGTTTGTTTTTTTCTCGTAGAATACGATGCATGACATATCTGCATAGATTGGTGAGAAAAAACGTCTCTGATAGGATACCTTCATTTTCAACAATAGCGAATATGACCGAAATACATTTTTTATTTCCATCTTGTGTAACTGCCAATAGTAAAATCTGTGTACCTATCATACAAAAAAGTTTCGTCGATCTGTAGCATCAGCTTGCAGTGGCGGAAAGCCTTAACGTATTACGAAAATATCCAATAAAGGTAAAAAATTGGCACTCCCCAGGAACAACCCGATCGTTGTAGTATGACGACATTGTCTCAAGTTTCACGACTGTTCTTGTGTTGTATTTTGGCATCAGCTTCAGCCATGTTCGTAACTTGTTGTATGATTCCTCCTACTGGCCATATAGTTGTTGGATGACGCGATATTTTGCATACCCTGCCTTATCGTATTTAACTGTATATGTGAATTGAGATTTAATAGAAGCTATACATACGAACACAGATATACGTGGATTAGCTTTCATGAGTAGAAGGAGATAATCACAAAGCACGTGCACATCTAAGTTCATATGATCTTGACTCAAGCTTCTGACAGAGCATGTATGAGGTCCGTTGTATTTGGTTATTTTCCGTATGTTGTTAATCATCTTCAATCGTGATACACGGACTCTCCAGTTACATTCCTCATACTTGTGGGGGTATTCTGTAATATATTTGTCAGCTTCAGTTTTCCCCACTGTGGAAGTAATTGATCTATGTATGTTGTAATGCTTAATAGCAGTTATTGCCAGTTTTTTTGTCCTAAAAACCATTCCACGATGCAATTCTCCCTCATTTCGTTCAGTGTAATTCTTCAATTGTAGGAATTTTAGAAATTCGGTAGCGTTAATTCCTTCTATATCCACTGTTATTAAGTGAGATGGTGGTTCGTAATACGACGAGCTACTGCATGTTGCAGTATAACTGCATCGGGCAACTATTTTTACAGGTTCTGCTTCGGTATTGTCATCTGTATCTTCTTCCGCCTCATCCTCTGTACTGATGGGCTCGTCAAGGTCTGTTGGTTCTTCTAGAAATAAACCCATCTAGTCACCATATGGCCCGACCTCCGTAAGTGGTTCTTCATCAAAATTATCCCCGTCAAAGTTGTATAGTTCTGTTTCATCAAAAACTTGTACCCCGTTATTTAATGCAACGCTAACCTGATCACGAGAGCGCTAATGCGGCCTATATCCAATATCCAACGGTTTAAACTCTTCAAGGTAAAACGGCCTAGTGGATAATGATGGGCCGACAGTTGTGATATAAGTTAAGTATTTTTCGGCTAAAAAATTATCGAACTGATTGAATTTTTTTATGAGAGTATGGTATCGTAGATGATGATGGCCCGACACCTCCACTGTATGGATTGTACAGTGACTCCTGGGTTGGTGGCAGGTTCAGGTCTAAGTCAAACCTGGCGATGCAAGAATTCTTGGCCTCGATGCATACGATGATGCTGGCTGGTCATCGCTCGTATTTAGTAAGTTGATTCCTTGTGGTAAACTTGATGTAGGGTTATGAGTATTTGGGTCAAAGTCAAGATTTGTGCGTAACCAATTTGGAACCACAGTGTTGCCTCCGACAATTCGTTCAAAAAATATTACAAAGAGCTCAAGGTCTCATCCTATGGAATACTGGGTATGGGTATCGATCATCAGTTGTACACCTTCATCGTCCAGAACATCGAATATTACAAAATACAATGGATCTAACGAAGATGGTAGTCGATACCTCAGTGAATAAATTTCCCTCCCAAAAGCAAGTGGAACCTTTCGCGATATCGTTCGCTTTAGCCTTTCAAACGTTACTCCCCTCATAATCTATAGCGAAATAGTGTTGATGGATTGAAATACGACATCGATTTCAGCATCAGAGATCATCTCACTGTTGTAGTATACTATTGCAACAACTTTTTATGCCATTTTTTAAAGAAATAAGGCGTTTATATTTTTTGAGCAAATATTGATGCACCAATATGGTCATCCTTTTAATAGGGTATTTATAGTCAGACAGATGAGTCAGAATGAGGTGATGTTTCCCAACCTGACATCTGTCAAACTCGCGTCCTGTAAGACGCGAGTTCAGACACCTTTTACAGGGAATTTGACATATCAGTAAAACTCGCGTCTTAACAAACGTGAATTCTTTAATAATATAGGAATTTGTGTTTTACCAAAAGCGAGTTTGGCAAATTATATAGGTTTGCACCAGTCAAACAATTTCTACATACATATGAAATAACCTACTAATACCAATTATGCCGCGTTATTCTGCTACTGTTTTTTATGGAACCTACTTATACATTTTTTTTGATGAGAAAATCAGAAAAGATGATTTGGTGGAGTTGATTTCAGCACGGGTTAGCGAGTGTACACTCTTCAAAATATCTGTCTTGTATGTCAAAGTGTCAGTCAACGAGCCCGAGCTAGAAGAACACTACACGCTAACACTATCCAATGAGAAAGACATGCGCAAGATGTTTCGGGCATACAAACGTGTCGGGGGTATGAACATCGAGCTCACTGTACAATTTGATGAAGGCTCCGGCTCATCAACCACTGCATTAACAGTCCCCCATTGTTAAGATAAGGAACTAAACTTAACATCTGACATAAGTACGGACTACGACGCTAGCGAATCTGATTCATTTTCCTAGATTTTAACTAAGCTTAGTAATTTTATGTCGGTGTATTTATTTCAATTAACAATCTTGTAGTATGTTTCGTTAATATAATTTTCTACATCTAACCGATTTAAGTTACTTACTTACGTCACATATTTTTTTCACGTCATAAATAAAAGTAGAAATTATCCGATTACATTTTTAAACAGTTAACATTCATAAACTTTAACAATCTTGTAGTACATTATCACATACTTTTTTTCACATGCGTAGATTATTATAGTATGAATCACAAACATTCTACAAACATACAAGATATGCTTGTCGTGAAGTACATAGTGTCTCTTTTTCTAGCTCAGATGTCTATTGTACCCGTAAAGTAAACAATGTCTCTTTTTTAAACTTAGAGGTCTATTGTACCCGTGAAGTATACATTGTCTCTTCTTCAAGCCTAAATCGGTATTTGAAGTTGATATCGGCTTACTTCCAGAGCTGAATAGTCCAGTAGAGAACCGATGTTCTTCTTCAAGCTTAGAGGTCCATTATTGCACCCCTAAACATGTATACCATGGTAGGGGCTTTGACTCCAGATACAAGTAAGGTCTTAACCTAGCCTCCAATATTGAGGCGTAAAAATATGTAACTTGTACCCTCGAACAAAAGGTTAAGATCTCTGCATGCCATTCAAACAGACCTCGAATTCCCAGATATTGTGATTTGTTGTTGTTGTTTCTCGTAAAAAATAACACCGAACAATCATCTCACCATAACTAGTAACCCACCAACATCTACTCATCATATAAATGTAACTATAAATAACGATAAACCACAATATCTGAGAAATTTCTTTGTAAAAAAAAATTCTAGATACGTAGTTTGTTGCCATTAGTAGTTACAATAAAATCGAAAACTTTAATTTTTTTTCGTTAGACCGCGTAGAGAGAATGGTTCACTGGAAGGATGGTATTTATATTATGAAAATCGCGTTTGGTACAACGCGAATTTGATCAGGATTCCTGACGTGTCAGAAATCTCGCGCTCATCAGGACGTGAATTTATGCCATATTTGCGTTTTACAATATGCGAGTTTTAAGCGTCTTGTAGCAAGATTATTTTGAATATACAAATTCGTTCGAAAAAATTTAATGTGCATATCTCGAACGCAAAATTATTTGAACAAATATTTATTTTTAATGTGAACTTTTAAAAACTCAAAATGTATTTATTTATACTCCGTCCCGTTTGTTATCGACTTAATAAATAATTATTTAAACAAAAGCGATCAAAAAAATTAAATGTGAAATATCTACTACGCAGAAATTAATGTGCACTATTAAAAACTCAAAATATAATTTATAAGGTTATATAAATATTTATATACAAACTATAACTCAAATTATTATATACTACTTAAAAAAATTAAACTAATAGTGCCTATGTCCACCGGTACTATAACCCAGTGGACGCCGAGGTCGATCGAGATTGCGTCGATGAAAAAGGGGATGAACTTGCTGCTCATCTTCTCATAATCGTCGTCATCATCATCGCCCTCATTTTTGGTTCCATCTCCAACCGTACCACTCGTTCCACCTGGCGCACTTCTGAAGAATAGGGACTGCGGCGGTGTTTGCTTAACAAACCCGAGCCCAAATTAGGTCGGCAATGGTTGAAACAGATAGAAAGGTACATAGCCTGGAGGAAGAGTTGACGTGCCACTCATCATCGCCGAAAATGAAACGTAGGGGTTGCCGACAACAGGCATCGGACTCGGCGAATGAAATAATTAGTGCACCAAGTAGGTAAAAGGCTACGGTCGGATCAGTTGGGTGACCTGCAATGGTGTTGGTGCCGAGGAGGATGAAGCATTTCTTCTCCTTGATGACAAAGCAGCAGCAAAAGTCGTACGTGTTCCCCTCGTACATTCAATCCGCGGGCGGTTGCGTTGCACACTCTCAATTACGACTGTCTGCTCCTCTTGAGTCAAAAGATTTGGCTTCCCATTCACCAAGTACCAAGGAAAGTAATCGTGGCTGACCATTGTATCGAACAATACATAGTCACGAATGGGCTGTCGTCGCGGAATATCTCTTTCCATCCACTGAGCAATCCAGTCTATGTGCCTCACCGACCAATCAACCTACCACGCAATATTGTGCAAAAATTTTATTTTCCTTTATAAATATAAACTACATCCAAATTTATAAAACTTTAAACCAATTAAATTTATTTTACCTCGAGCTTCCCTTGTTGAGCGAGCCTATGTAATTCGTCAAAATTTTGGGGTTTTTTGAAGATTTTTTGGACGTAACCAAACTGCCGTAAGACGCGATCGCTCGGATGCCACTCAACTGTAGCGTAGAATATGAGTGGTACCTTCGTCGTCCAAGCACTCTTTGTCCCTCTGAAAATTTCGGCAGACATTCGTAAATACTTGGATCCATATACGGTGTCCACAAAAACTGTACAATTTACAATTATAACTTAAATTGATAAACATTATTTTAAATATTTACATCAAATTCAATATTAAATTTAAACTCCAAATATTAACCTGATTTTCAAACTCAATGTCTTGTCTGATAGCCCCCAGACCTTTGGCCAGACCAACATGGCTTAAATTACCACTCCACCTACAAAACAACCAACAATGCTTTAATATTTTAAAAAATAACTATCAAAAAAATATTTACTTTCTTAAAAAATTACTTTTTTTGCTTACCTCCGGCATAGTGGAAAAATATAAGGACTCGGCACGCTCAGTTCAGGGCGTAAAAATAGTATTTTGAACCACGCCCAAGACTACAGCAACAAAAGACAACCTCTAATGTTGTGCTTCTCGAGATTTGTAGTCTTGCACAACTCTCTAAAGAGAAATGCCAGTACCGCCGATCCTCAGCCCAGTCTACCGGCATCATCAAAATTCCGCAAATGCCACAACCACAATATGTGTACTTTATTGCGAGATTTGTTCGGCACCAATATCCCACCAATTATTTGTAGAATATAAGCGCGAGCATATGCCTACAATAGGATACTTTTTTTAAAAATATTGAAAATTAATTTTTTTATTAATATTCACAAAAAATAATATTCTTTACCATCGTTACTTCCTCGTTCGCGTCCTGCGGTAAATGGCTATAATTTTTCGGCAGCCACCGCAGAAACACACAACCACCATCCATCATATCTGGTGCAGCCCCTAACAACTCAATACACAGGCCACGCCAGTTACCACTGTTGTGACTGGTAATAGCCTCTCCGTCTACCGGCAGATCGAGAATATGCGACATGTTCTCTAAGGTTATCGTCGCCTCACCGCACGGAAGGTGGAATATGTGTGTCTCCAGCCTTTACCTCTTTACAAGGGCGTTGATTAAATCAACATCCAATTTTGCACCTCCAATAATTTTGGATACATGCAAAAATCCAGCCCTCAAAATATATTCTTCTAGACGCGAGTTGGGTCCATTCGTCATCCGAGTTATAAAGACTTCGAGACGACGTTCTATCCCATCCTAAAAAAATTAAACATCCACACTTTAATTTCAATTTCAAACTACCATATTTTTTTTAAATACAACTAAACCAAAACTGAAAATATAAATTTAAAATAAATAAATAAAGCTTACATTTTTCCGCAAAAAATCGAAGGCTTGTTTATGATCCAACCTTATTAGGGAGCCATCTATTATCGCGAATCTGAAATATTATATAAGGAATTGAGAGAGAATTTTTGTTTTGGTGTGATTTTACTTGTGGGGTAGGGAGTTATTTATACTAGAACCCGCGTAAGTTCAAATGCGAGTATAATGCAATTCACGTTCTGTAGGATGCAAATTTACTGAATATTCAGAAATCCCGTTTCGTACAACACGATTTCTTTATAATTTCAACGCGGTCATTAATATTTCAACCGTTTTATTTTACTGCGATAAATACTCGACGCTTTATTTGGTTATATCGTTGAATTCGCGTCTTATCGAACGCGAATTTATTTTACTGCATATTTAAATAAAGTCAACGGATAAGATATATTATATTCGTAAATTTAAAATTCGTATTTTATAAAATACGAATTTAACTTATATGTGCCGAATGAGAAACATTTTTTCAAATGTACTTCTAAGGGGTAAATATCCAATATTTTCCCCCAAAAGGGAATATTGAAACATTTAATCCGTCCTAAAGCTATCAAAGCAGTCCTCTCAGTTTCTCTAAAAAAAAAAAAACTCTCCCAAATTCAAGAGAGACACCACTCTCCTCCGATCTTTTCTTCGACTTGTTTTATGAGGTACTCTCTTTCTGGATCCTTCCTTTCTCTTTTTTTTCTTTCTTATTCTCAGATCTATAATTTTCTTTCGCCAAAAACCTTAATCTATTCGCCAAAAACCTTTTTTGTTCTATTTGTTAGGTTTAGAAATTTCTAGGTTTTATTCCCAATAACAGAAAAAAAAACTTTTTTTTTCGTTTTAGGCTTAGGGTTTAGGGTTAAGACAAAAAGAAATTAGTTTGCAATCATTTTCTTGCTTTGATCCGTACTTTATTATAGTTTTGGCTTTTTAGGAAGCTAATTTTTAGCTCGCTTTTGCGACACTTTGTCGTAGAGCTTTTTATTTGAATTTGATTTTTAAGTTTATCTTTATTTCCTTGTATTGGGTTTTCTTCATATATAAAGAATTACATTTTTTTCTTCGAGATTTGACCTTTATTTATTAAACTAATATAAAAAAATTTGCAATATTTTTCTATGAAATATTTGTATATGATTACTAACTGTTTGATTTTAATGCTTGCGCCTTTTGATCGTGGTTTACGTATTTGCAGCTCGAAGGAGAAACCCACTCTTGGGTAAGTTAATTTTTTTTATCCTATTTTCTTAGTGCTATTGGAGCTAACGTTATAAAAGTTAATAAACTGAGGGTATCTCCAACTCCTAGTATTATGACGTCTCGATTCCGGTTACATGCTATGTTCAATGAACTTTTGAAGTAATAGGCCTAAGTAAATTTCTTTTTGCTGCAAAGATTTTTTGATCTCCTTGTCTGTGAATCTCTTTATGCTTTAATTTTCTAAATATGGACTATTCTTCGACTTTTTCTCAAAATGAATTCTGGTATGATCTTACAGGTTCTTGTATGTTTTAGAGCTTTATACTTGATATAAAAGTAGGAAAGGTTGGACATTCTGCTAGACATCCTCATTTATGTTTGATAAAAAAAGCCTGCACCCACTTCCCCTTAATAAATTTGATTTCGTTCTTTCGTAATTCAGGGTTGTGTTTTATATTTTATAACTATGGAGTGCTTATAGTGCCTATCTGATATGTACTTTTTAAAATAATTTCTGGTTTGTATTTAAGGCCGGCATTGAAATGTTTCCCATTTGATTTCTCAAAAAATAAACCATGTGCTAACTTGTCTGGGGAAACCAATATTCTAACATGTGGAAGAACCTTAACAGTGTGCCTATCTGATCTTTTATGCTTGGTTTCTTAATTTGTTCTAAAGTATCCTTTCTGTTGTGCAGCGGTACTCGGATTAAGACCCGCAAACGGAACATTGCTGCGCCCCTGGACCCTGCAGCATTTGCTGATGCAGTAGTCCAGATATATTTGGATAATGCTGGTGATCTGGTAAATATCATAATTCATAAATAATGCACAATTACATCATTTTATTCTAGGCTTATAACTTCAGCAGGATTCTCGAATTTAATTGGTTATCGTATGCTCCCTGATCAAGCACTTGTGTCTTGCAGGAATTTATTGTCAAGAGCCTTGAATCTTCAGATCTCAACTTCTCAAGATACGGTGATACGTTCTTTGAGGTAAATTTGTTCTTTCATATGGAAATTCAATGTTTTGATGTTATCCATTTGAATGACTGCATTTGGTTTTTCTCTGCTATTTCATTGGATCTTTAAATCATGCATTAAGAATGATTCACTGAAATCACTCTGGCATTGTCAATGTTAGGTGGTTACTGGGTTTATACTTTGAGGTTAACTTGGTCTGCCTACTATTGTCTATGCATCCCTTGAGGTTTGACGCCAGCATCAAGTTTAAAACTTGATGCTGTTAAAGACCATATTAAGAATACTTGACAAGTCACTCTTCCCCTGAACGTGATTCTCATGTTCTTCCAAACTTTTGGTTTAAGTATCTGCAAGAAAGTTCTAGTGTCCTTCCTATAGTTTCTGTATTTTCATGTTAATTTAATTTAGTTAGGGTAAACAAGTAGTTCTCTTATAGGATTACTTGGCCTATCTCCATAAAACCTGCTCTCTTTCATGCTTAGATTTGACTAATTTTGCATATGGCCCAAATTTCTTTTAAGTAAACATATCAAAACTAGATATTCCTGATGTTTGATCAAGTTCTTGAAATTCTTCAAATTAGTGGAGTTCTGATTGCTTGATTCTTCCCTTTTCCCACGATGAATCTTGGTTATACTGCTTTGGTGTGATCTATATCTGTCAATTGCAGGTTGCTTTTGCTGGAGGCCGCACACAACCAGGCACAATTAAACCTGATGAGGGGGAGCGCCATCCTTACTCTGTCATAGAGTGTGAGGCCAAACGTGATGCCATTTTGCCATCTGTGATCTACATTCAGAAAATCTTGCGCCGAAGGCCATTTCTGATAAAGAATCTTGAAAACGTTATGCAAAAGCTCTTGCAGTCCTTGGAGCTTTTCGAGGAAAATGAAAGGAAGAAACTTGCAATTTTCACAGCACTTGCTTTCTCCCAGAAATTATCAGGGTTGCCACCTGAGACTGTGTTCCAGCCACTGCTCAAGGATAATCTTGTGGCAAAAGGGATAGTTCTTTCATTCATAACAGACTTCTTCAAGGAATATCTGGTGGATAACAGCCTTGAGGATTTAATTTCCCTTCTGAAGCGAGGGAAAATTGAGGACAATCTTTTGCAGTTTTTCCCCTCCACAAAGCGATCTGCTGAAGGTTTCTCTGAGCATTTTACGTAAGGTTTTGGGTTAGAGAGGAATTTTCATTTATAGTTTCCCTACCTACTTATCCTATTTTCTGAGATTTATACTGGTGTTAGATTTCAAAGTTTTGGTTTTTTCGTGAAAAAATATTGTACCTGTTTTGGTTTGATATTTGGTGAATTGTACACTTGATTATGGTCCTAGTAGTGGAATTAGGGAAAGAAACTAGAGACTTAAAGAGTAAAATTGCCGATATACAATTTAACTTGGGTCATGATTTTTAGTGGTTAAAAAGTATTTACATGATTTTGACAACATCAGTGATAAGCAGTGGAAATGTTAAATGTGTTAATAACTTGCTGTTACTTATGATCCTGATACAATTTGAATTGAACCTTTCTTGATAGTGGGTTTCATGTGGTAAAGTACATATGTTGATGTCTAATACTATTGTAATTTGTCTGTTTGAGAAAATAATGTATCTGCAAGATTAAGACTGGGATTATTATTTATCTATACAAGAGTAAGGGTAAGATTAATTTGTCAGGAGAAAAAGGAGAGGCAATTAGTTTTATTCGCAAATACCCAGCACTCTATCCTATTAATCCTCCCATTTACAAATGATTTAAGTTATTGTATGCCTAAAGGTTGACCCATTTTATTTGCAATCCCATCCTTTGAATTGAACTCAGAACCAGGCATAGGATATTTTTCTCTCTTATCCATTAATGTTCGATATGATTGAGTTTGTTACAATGTGTGATTTTATTGTATCTTTGTATTTGTGAGGCGAATCATGCTTTGTCTTCTATATATCATGATTCATGACTGTTGAATTTATTCATGCTTAATTATGTTGTTTTCAGCAAGGCAGGGTTGGTGACCTTGGTGGAATACAATGAGAAAAAAATATTTGAGGAAAAACTGAAGGAAATGAAGTCTGCTTTGACAACACAGATAGTAGAGGAATCTGATGTATCTGAAGTCATTGAAACTGTTAAACAACGTGTTAAAGATGATAAATTACCGGATATCGAGGTTATACGAATTCTCTGGGATGTAATAATGGATGCTGTTCAGTGGTCTGGAAAGAACCAGCAGCAGAATGCCAATTCAGCTTTACGACAGGTACTGCATTTATCTGTTGGCATTGTTTCTTTTATCCATGTTGATGGAAACTCAATGCATCGTAGGAGATTCTGCCATTTAGCAACACCATATCCTCATGGCCGAACCCCAAACAGCAGATGCATGTCTGGGCTATGCTAAAACCATTATCAAGCATTATTAGAAATAGGATCATGATCTCTAGTAATATGCATAAAATATTATTCCACATATGGCAAATATGAAGAAAAAATTATTAGAAAAAGCACCATAAAGGAGTTGCTAACTGAAACCTAGGTGCAGGTGACAGTAAATTGGATTGAATATCTTGCAACTAATTTTTTATAATGGTATATGACCTACTGGTTGTTTGTGAACTGTGGAGTATTCATACATTTGATATTTTTTTGGTTTCTTTGTCATTTTTTGTTTTTTGTTTCCCCCCTGTTTTAATATCTATTTGCATATGTGGATATGTGGATGAAGCTAACTTTATTGGGGACTGGTGCATAAGGGGTAATGGTGGTGGGTATTGAAAATGGTCGGGAAAGAAAAAGCATGTTTATGGTAAAATATACTTTTTTACTTCACTGGCTTCAGGTAAGCAACCTGGATGTTGACTTCCTCAGAATACATTCTAAGGAAGAAGGTTTGGGGCAAATTGATGCTTATAAAAATATTTTGAGAAATTAATTTTGGATTAGATAGTTGAGTATGAATGACTCTGTGTAGGTTTATTGATACTTGAATAATTGCATCTTTAGATGTATTTTGAATATTCTAATTCTAAATTTCATTATTTTTTGGTTTGATATCTGTTAGTGCCCTCTCTTATGTTGGCCACTTTTTTGGTTCATTTCTTTATTAAGTTCTGTTGTACTTGGTTAACTCCCTTCAGAAATAGCCCTTTGGTTAGTTAGGAAAAGTGTTTTGGCCAAATTACACGGTTTAGTTCCTTGGTGTTTTCTTGGAGTTATCTGGAAGTTGGGTGGAGTGGATACCTCTTTTAAATTGATTAGTGATGTGTAGAAGCAATAAATTTGCAGATTTTTATGCATGTGATTGCAGTTGCATAAAGCCTCTAAAGTATACTCTGTTCTGAAATGCATTCTAGTATAATGTTGGCCCAAATTGATTTTATCGACACTTGCATATATCATGATTGTATTCTACTTAATGCATAAATATCTTATGTGAGCATAAATTTTAACGGTTACCGTTTTCAACAAATATCAAATACTGTATCTGGGTACACTGAATTCTCATTTTTTCTTGTTCCTTTATTTGGTTTGACGCCTGCCATGTTCTAATTATATTCTACATTAACGCATTTGTCTGACCTGAGCATATGTTCAACTGTTGTCCATTCCCACATATGTCAATCTTCTACCATGTCACTTAATTCTAATATATGCCCTGTAATGGTGTAAAAATAAAGTCGATGTAATTCTAAGAATAACATCAACTTATGGTGAAGTATTTGTTGTTTTGAAAATAACATAACACCTCTTCTTGTGATTAAGGTCAAAACATGGGCGAAGCTGCTAAATTCTTTCTGCACCAGTGGAAACATTGAGCTGGAACTTATATATAAAGTCCAGATGCAATGCTACGAGGATGCGAAGTTAATGAAGCTGTTTCCTGAGATTGTGAGGTCTCTCTATGATCAGGACGTCCTTGCAGAAGACACCATTCTTCACTGGTTCCGTAAAGGAACAAACATGAAGGGCAGGTATGCATTCATTTCATATGTGCTGTTATATCTTTGAGAGGTTTAATGCATCAATGGTGGCTATGTTTAGTTGGAGATGATGGTCAGTGTCAATGTATTTGAAACGGTTTTGCTCAATTATTTTTAGGTTTTTCCATATATCTGAAGGATTGTATTCCATATTGATGTCATAATATGCGGTTGACATGAATGTCATGGAAAATGAGAATTAGGGTAAGGGTAACATAGATCAGTGGTTTTACTTAGCACTTGAGTAGTGTTGTGAAGGTATGCACTTAGTTTATTACAGCTTAACACCAAACAAAAAGTACCTGATATCCTTTCAGTGATGTGCATGCTTGGTGTTTCGAGGCATAGTTTTTATTTTTTTTGACAGTAGGTGCAAAACAGAACCAAATCATTTAAATTCTCTTAAAAAAATGACAATATCGAACTCTTCACTTTTCAATATTTAAGGATCATAAGGAAATTTTGTGTAATGAGTATTGACAAACAAAAGGAAAACAAGAGTTTGCATTCTTTTTTGTAGAAAAATTGGACTAGTTAGGATTTATTATAAAATTTAATATCTCAAGCTTATTTTATAAACATAACACAAATACACATGCAAAGCCACACATGTTAATGTAGAGCTTTCACTTAGATAGGAATTTTTGCAACTTGTATTCAGCAATTCAAAGAATATATCTTTGACAACACTGCACGTGAGTGAGTAGTGGAACATAATAATATCAACTCGGAATACTGAATTTAAACCGTTTCAGTTAATGTGAAGGTTTTCTTATTATATATTCACTATCTTTATGTGAGAGAGGGATATATCACTGGAACCCACTTGGTGAGGTCATAGAAGGAAATAACCTGCCTTTGTTCATTTTAATGGTAAGGATTGCATAGGATTTTGCTAAATAACCAAATTTCATTCTTGATCCCAGGTTTTATTACCCTTTTTCCTGTTGAATTTTCTATTATTTGTCCGTATGTTTCTTTATGACGTGGCTTCTTAAATGATGGCAGGCAAACCTTTGTGAAGGCCCTGGAGCCATTTGTGAATTGGCTGGAGGAAGCAGAAGAAGAGGAATAAGCGTGGCAAAAATAGTTAGTATGGTGAATAATCTAAAGAAGTTGTGATAAACGTTGGTACATGTTGGTCGTTTTTATTAGCTTGGTAGCCGTTTGCGAGACAATCAGAAGTCATAGCTATTGAATCCTTATGACACATGATGTAGCTGTTAAATTATGTGATGGTTCAGTAAGCAAAAATGTTGCTAAGGAATGTCAGTTATGGGGACTTTGAATTTCATGTTTGTTAACCACATTGTGAACCTCAAAACGCTCATTTCTGCAAAATTTGAGCCTCAGACTTGACCTTCCACAACTAATACAATCCATTCGGTAATGGTGGAAGATTCCCTTTTCTAAGCCATCACTTCATTCTCCTCCCAACCTTAACCTTTATAACTGAATTTGCTTAGCAGAGACAGTACTATAGAATTGAGAAAAACTTAAGCTCTTTGTTTTCAAAGAAGAGAAGTGGTAAGAGGTTTTGACTTGTGCGTTTTTCTTGCTTCCGGTGGATTCTGGTAGGGGTAGTGTTTGCTTTGGTTTCTTGTGCTTTTGTTGTGGGTGTCTTGACTTGTGTCTTGGGTTGGTGGCCCTGGATGGATCAATATTTCTGGTGCTTTGACTGTGGAAGGAGCCCTTGGGAGTGTTCTTACTGTAATTACAGAAATATTAAATGAAGGGCATAGCAAGGCAGTGACTGAAGAAGAATTAAATCTCTTAAACGTTTTACCGTTCGCTGTTAAAGAGGACGTGACGGAGACGGTTGACAGTTTCTTTTTCCAAACAGGGAAGCTTCCAACTGAAACCAATAATACAAATTTGGTCCTTAAACTGCAATCGTTAAGAGAAGTTAGCCATTTCAAACCTATCAGCCAAGAATGATGGCTTCAAGACTTAAAAGCCATCCTATGCAAGCTGCATTTGTAGCGGGCGGGAAGAGCTATCCAACATAATATCATAATAGCTCATAAAGCCTTTTATGCTATTAAAAAAAACTATGAAGTTAGATCTTAAAAAGGCTTACTACAAAGTCAACTGAACTCTCATGGTAAGAATGGATTTCGATAATTGGGATGGAGAAAGTAGGACTATTTTCAAACCACAACGAGGACGAAGCAAGGTGACCTTTTATCTCTGTACCTATTCATTCTCATTTCTAATGTACTATCCTTTTTGATTGATAAGGAAATAAGGGACCAATCCTATTTAGGAGATTAGTCATTTTTTGTTTGTTAATATGGAGAATTGTGATCGAGATCTTTAGAAAAGCAACAAGGCAGATTGTCAATTTCAGTAAAAATGTCGTTTCTCTCCTAACACGAACCTGGATATGAAAATCTATCTAAGCAATGGTCTAGGAATTCAGCAAATGGAGGATAACAATAAATATTTAGGCATTTCATCCATATGTAAAAGAGAGGCTTTCCGCTTTATTTTGGACTAGGTTAGAGGAAAACTTTACAGATGGAACAACAAATTTTTGTCTCAACCAGGTATTGCCACGACTATGCCTTCATATTTTACGCAATGTTTTTTGCTGCCTATTTCTTCCTGTAATGAACTGAATATGTTGATGAGTCGATTTTGATGGGAAAATTCAATTGATGCAAGGAATGGAGTCCACTGGTTGAGCTGGAATAAATTAACTAGGAGGAAAGTATGAATGTGGCTTGGAATTTAGTGATCTTTGTTCTTTCAATAAGGCTTTGATCACTAAACAAGCTTGGAGAATTATTAAAAACTCTAATTTTCTCATGAGAGATGGGGACCCTTTGACTGCCCAAAACCAGAGTAATCTTCTGAAAAGAGTTGCAACTATTAAGAAGGAATCAAGATGGAATGTCTGGTATTGGCAAGAAAATCATCATATGGGACGATCAATGGACCCCAAACCATCTTAATTTTTTAGTGGTTTCTTTGAGATGTCACGAGTAGGGATGGTCATGGGTCGGGTTGAGTCGGGTTTTTCGCCAATCTATATCCGATTCAAAAATTTAACATCTTCTTTTGAATCTGAATTTGACCCGACATTTTATGATGCTCCACTCAACCTGAAGTCGACCTAAATTTTAGAATAAAAATTTGAACCTGGCCCGACATATATAAAAGTATTATTTTTTATTTTTATTCGATAGAATAGGGAGTTAATTAAAAAAATACTAATAGAGAGGGGCATTATAATAATTATTCTATTTTTATTAGATAAAAGAGGATAATTGAAAAATATATAAAGAGAGGGTCATTATAGCAATTATACCTAAATATTTGAATAAAAATAAATGGGTAAGGTCGGGTATTTTTTTACCTTAAACCCAACTCCGACCCGACCCAGCCGCATCATCAAAAGACCCCAATCCAAACTCAATTTTTTTAAAAAAACCGGCTCTGTAGGACCGGGTTAGGTCGGAACTCGTCGAATATGGATTAAATAACCATCCCTACTCACTGGTGTGAAGATGCTCTTGCGTTTCACCTTATTAACCATGATTCTTGTGAATGAAAAGCTGGAAAAGTCGGGAATATTTTTTCTGAAGGAGAATTAAGAGCTATTCAGTCCATCCCATTAGGGGGACTACAAGTAGATGATGAGCTTATTTGACATGCTAACCGAAATGAGAGTACTCGGTCAAATCGGGTTACCATATTGTCTTGGAGCTGCAAAAACTGAAAAACGAGATGTTTTAGAACCCGAGAAAGGAGGAGCTATGGCGATCGGTTTGGAACTTAAAAACTGTTCCCAAAATTCGATCTTTTGTTTGGAGGGTTTGTTATAATGCTATTGTCTCCAACGAAAATTTGAACTATCGATTCTAAAATACTCACCCTTCTTGCCTACGATATGGGCACGAGATGGAATCCATAGAGCACATCAACAGAGAAAAATATAGAAAAATAAGGGTGTAAGATGAGGGAGGTTCTGCTGTGCGGCCACAAATATACGAATAATATGAAGAGTGACAGATGGTTCTAACTGTTTGATTAAAATTCGTAATTGTGGGCATATATATATATAATGTATGTTGCTATTATAAAGTATGACAAGAAATTAAGTAACCAATTATATTATGCGGGTTATAAGTATTAAATTGTCATAGAATTAAGTGTATATACCATAAGTTATATTTATAACTCAATGAGGGGCAAAGTTGTAAATATTAACAAACTGTTTTTTTAATTCAGTTTATATAAAGAGGTAATGGTCCCAAAATAGGTTAACTTATTTTCTCTTCTTCCCCATCAGAGAATTTTACGTTAAGAGATAATCTATCTTCTTGGAAGATGAATACCAAAAATTTGGAATTTCAACATTAAGATTCAAGGTTTTCTATCGATTACACAACTAATATTTTATTGTTCTCGATGATTTTACATGATAGATCCCGATTATTAAGGTTCATATTAATTTATGGTTTGGTTCTAACAAGTGACATTAGAGACTCGTCATGTTAAATCATTAGGAACCCATTAATTTTTTATTATTTTCAGATTAATTCATTCGTATGGTTTAAGTAATTTAGTATATTTATTAAGTGTTTCGGTTATAATATTATGTTTTTAGAGTTTCTTTTTATGAATCCTTATATATGGTGTTGAATCATTATGGGTTGCCGTATTTTTTTATGAATGTTGTCGTATAATTCTTTTTATGAATTTGGTTTACAAATTTGGTTTTTTCTTTAGATATTTGCACATTACAATTTGTATATATATTTGGAATTGGAATTAAGCCTACACTGGTTTTGATCAATAGTATATGTATACATATTAAAATATATATTCCATTTAGTTCCATCAAATTTTAATGTTGATTATTGATTATTATGGATCCAAATATTAAGAATTTATTGCATGTATAATTGTAATTGAATCCGTTGAAGTCTTCATTTACACGAGAATTAAATATGTACGTTATGATTTTAATCAAGTTTTGTGTTGCATGTTTAGTAACAAAAAGTTCATGTTTTTTGTTGTGTTAATGAAGATTAATGGTGCTAATTAGTAAATCTCACGACTACTGGTCAGTAAATAAGGTTGCATACTAATGATTGTTATAATTATTTGAGAAATCTTAATTTCGAATTTTAGCTAAAGTATTGATTATCAAAATTTCAATTTTGATGAATTATAAAGTTAAGGATTGAATGCATTTAGTTTATGATTTATAAATTTTAGTTTACGGCGAAAATTTTGTAAATGCATGTTTAAGGATGAGAAACAGTCAAAGATTTTATTTATTTTTATTTCTGATAGTCTCATTTAGACAATCTTATTTTAGGTTATTTCGAAAAATTAAGTGTTATCAGAAATTTCAGTTTTGACTGTTACAAAATTTTAAATTTGAATATTGGTATATTTATGTTATATATTTTGAGATAAATTAATTGAAGCATTAAGTCACCAAAGTGACCTCTATTGTGAAATTTATTTTATTTCAAAATATAGAAAGTTTTGTGCATGTAATTCAGCTTATGTTAGTATTAGTCGGCCTAAAGGAAGATTAATCGTTGACATTGTTACATGTGCAACTGTGGTAATAAACATGTGATAATTATTCAGTTTTACATGTAAGCAAATAATCGGCCCAAAGAAGATTTCTATTTGACATGTTATTATTATCAATATTTGATTTTTGTACCAAGATATCACTTGCAAGTTAATGTTTTGTCCAAAGATGAAATATTAATAGAGTGTCCAATATTTTGATATGAGGTTTATCTTTATTCAAATTTAATATTATGGTTATCTTTTAATTTGATTGAAAAATAAAATTAAGATAAATATTTTGAAATAAATAAATTCATATTTTGGCTTCAGATGTCTAATATTTTAATGGATTAGTTGAAACATGATGTCACCAAAGTGATCATTTTTGTGTAGATTAATTTATTTAAAATATCAAGATGTTTATGGGTTTTTGTAATTCACGCGTTTATTAATTGACCTAAAGGAAAATTAATATTTGGCAGAATTGCAAGGACAACTGTGGCTATAAATGCGTGACAATTATAAGGTATTTTATGTGAACAATACATTAGTCCAAAGATTAATTTATTGTTTGACATAGTTTATTGTCAATGTTTGATTGCTACAACAAGAGTACTACTTACAGTTAATATTACTGTCCAAATACTTGATATTAATGTTGTGTTTGGTATCTTGAGGGAAACTAGCCATAATTTTGAATTTATTTGTTTACTTATGAATATTTATGTGAACTTGTTTTTTATTTTATTTATTTTTGTTTTATATTTAGGTAATTTATGTTTTTCTTTCACAATATCTGTTAATATACATTATACACTCATGTTTAGTGAAACTAATTTCAAGGAATAGAAAAGACAGTTACATACTGTAGTTGGTGATTGTATGAACAGAGACTTTACACTAAGGAAAGAACAACTTGCACATCTCACTGCGGTAAACACCCATAAACAGTATTTTGAGAGGTGAGATCGTTCGAATTGAATAAGTCTAATGATCATAGATCACAACATTTTATGTCTTTAGGAGCACAAATCTAAAGAGATTACTCGCACTAAGAGTTTTTTTTGACGAAATTAAGAAATATTTTACCCAAAACATTAAAGTTAAGATGACATCACTTATGCCTTTTTTGATGTCTATGAAGTATAAAGGTCAAGGAAATGTGAACGAGTACACTATGAAAATGTTTACTATTGCTTCAAAATTTAAGAAACATAAGATCAAACTTTCTAACAATTGTTTGTTCTTATGTTTTTGGTACCGCTTCCTATACAATTTAACCAATTTAAAAAAAAGTTACAAGTGTCAAAAAGAGAAGTAGGCTCTAACTGAGCTCATTTCTCAATGTGTTAAAAGGAAGAAAAATTGAAGCGTTATTAGTGTAAAAGTACTCATTTGATGATAAGTTATGACAAGAAAAACTGAGCTCATTTAGTTAGTGTCTTAAAGAATAAGGGCAATAAAAGATAATATTAGAATAGAGTTGATAAAGGTCCTACTCAAAAGAAACAACAATAAGTTACAAAGTGTTGATTCTTTTGTATAAGTTAGGACAAGAAATTAAACTTCAAAAGTGAGCAACTACTTTGGTTATTTTGAATGATTTATGGACTGTAAGTTTTATGATCCAACAATTAGAAAATATTCAAGGAGAGATCTATATTTTTTTAGATGTTGAGTTTGGAGGGAGAAATAAGATTAGATACATTTCTTTTGAGAAGAAATTAGATTATAATATAATTCATACTATAACTTTTGATGATATTTAGATTTTTACACCTATTATTAATCAAGAAGTGAATCAAGTACCTCAGCAAAATAATGTTGAACAACTCCCATTCAAGATAAGGTAATTGTTTCATAAGAACAAACTCAACAACCTTAAAAAAAAGTGTCATTAAAAGATCCATGAGATAAAAAAGAAATATTATTTCAGATTATTATATTGTATTTATTCAAGAAAATAAAGATAATAATAGAATGATAGAAAATGACCTAATCATTTTCCATCAAACCATAAAAAGTTATAACTCTCAAAAGTGGATTGATGTCATACAAGAAGAGTATAATTTTATGCATGACAATAAAGTTTAGAAACTTGTCTCATTACCTTAAGGTGCAAATCAATTGATTGTAAATGAATATTTAAAACTAATAGGGATGGAAATAGTAATGTTGATAAGTATAAGACACGTCTTGTATCTAAAGGATATACTCTAAAAGAAGACATTGACTTTGTAGAGACTTTCTCTCAAGTTTTATTGAAACTCTTTCAAGACAATTATTACACTTGTTGATCGTTTTAGTCTTAAGCTACATTAGATAGATGTTAAGCTTGTTTTTCAATGGTGACTTTGAAGAAACTATTTATATAGTGCAATCATAGAGTTGTGTCTTATGATACAATATTAAAGATATGTAAATTAAAGAAATCCATCTACAAGCTTAAGTAGAACTCTCATTAATGATATTGTAAATTTCATAATGATTATCTCATTTGGTTTTGAGATAAGTTTGGTTGACAAGTGTATATACTACAAGTTCAGTGGGAGTAAAACTAAGTTATACTCATATTGCTAAAGAAGATAAAGTAGTCTTACTCAATGCCCTAAAAGTAATCTTGAAATTATAAAAAAATATATACAAAAGATTCCATATGCATAAGAGATTGAGCATCTAATTTATGCTAAAGTATGTATGCGTTCAGATATTGGTACATTGTTGGAATGTTAGACATATATTTAAGTAATTCTAGTATGAACCATTAGATAACAGCTAATAGGGTTATGAGATATATTTAGAGAATAAAAATTACATGCTCACATAAAGGAGTTCTGGTAAGTTAGAGATCATCGGGTCTATAGACTTCGATTCTAATAGAATATTGATGCAAAAGAATTTTGTCACATGAGCTGCTAATTATAGATTGAATAGAAAGACCACTTCAGTTATTTTGTGACAATAAATACTCATTAATTTATTCTATAAACAATAGGAACATCACATAAATATTAAGTTCCTAGTCGTTAAAGAAAATTCAGAGTGGTTGTGTGTCTATAGAACATGTTAGTACAAATTCTATAATTGTGCGCTTATTAAGAAAATATCACCCTAGGTCTTTCATGAGCATACTACTCATGTGGGTGTAATGTTATTTAAAGATATTCAATTTTAATGGAAGTTTATAATTTTTTTAAAAAAATACTCATTTGTTTTAGACATAATTTCGGTTACTTTAGTTTAAAGTTATTTAAGATTATTTTCTACAGAAATAAAGTTCTTTTGGTTTATGCACACTCCGAATTCAATAAAGTTTGATCTTACTAAGGTTTAGGAGGACCAATTGAAATAAACATATTCGATTTACATTTTATGTAATTTTCCATACTACGCATCCATGATTGATCTATGTCATTTGAATATATTTGTATATGTGACCATTGATGGGTCTAGTCATGATTGATATGGCGAAGACTACTTTGATCCTATATGGATATAGTTGATGGATGAGATTGTTAAAGAATACCTATTGTATGATAGCAAATTTTTGAGCTCATAAGGTTATACATTTGTCAAGAAACATATGTTGTCCAAGTGAAATTGTTGTATTAAAATCCGTGCAATTGTAGGCACATATGTATAATATATGTTGCTATTATAAAGTATGACACAAAATTAAGTGACCAATTATGTTACACGTGTTATAGGTATTAAATTGTCATGAAATTAAAAGTGTAGATACAATAAGTTATATTTATAACTCAATGAGGGGCAGAGTTGTAAATATTAATAAATTAGTTTTAATTTATTTTATATAAGACGTAATAATCCCAAAAAAATAAATTAACTTGTTTTTCTCCTTCCCCGTCAAAGAGTTTTACATCAAGAGATAGCCTATCTTTTTGGAAGATCAATACCAAAGATTTGGGATTTCAACATCAAGATTCAAGGTTTTCTATCGATTAATTCAGGTACACTTCCGCATCTAGTATTTTATTATTCTTGATCAACCTAAAATCTTACCCAAAACATTATTTCTTATGAAACACATAAGATTTTAGGTTCCAACATCAAATCTTATCGAGACCAACATACATTCTTACCTAGAAGGTAAGAGAAAAGGTTACAACATAAATTCTTACTCCAGTTAACCAAAACTCCTCAAACAAATGGTAAGAATTTATGTTCCAACCTAAAATCTTTTCTAAAAACATTATCAAAAAGGTTGTAACATAAATTCTTACAAACAAATTGTAAGAATTTATGTTCCAACCTAAAATCTTACCAAACCCGATTTCTTATGAAAACCCATAAGATTTTAGGTTCCAACCTAAATTCTTACCGACACCAACATAAATTCTTACCGAAAAGGTAGTAAAGAGGTTGTAAAATAAATTCTTCTCCTAGTTAACCAAAACTAAAACCCTTCAAAAAATGGTAAGAATTTATGTTTCAACCTAATATCTTACCCCGAAAACACTATATCTTAGGAAACACATAAGATATTAGGTTGCAACATAAATTCTTACCGACACCAACATAAACTCTTACAAAAAATCTAAGTAAAAAGGTTGTAACCAAAACCAAAACCATTCAAACAAATGATAAGAATTTATGTCCCAACATAAAATTTTATCCAAAAACATTATTTCTTATGAAATACATAAGATATTAGGTTCGAACAAAAATTCTTACCTACACCAACATACATTCTTACCGAAAAGGTGCAATATTCCTAGTTAACCAAAACCAAAACCCTTTAAACACATGGTAATTATTTATGTTCTAGCTTACCCACCAACCTGATTTCTTATGAAACACATAAAATTTTAGGTTCCAACCTAAATTATTGCCGACATCAACATATTTTTTTTTATCAAAAAGGTAATAAAAAAGACTACAACATAAATTCTTACCCCAATTGAATAAAATCAAAACCCTTCAAACACATGGTAAGGATTTATGTTCCACTCTAAAATCTTACCCAGAAATATTATTTTTTTATGAAACACCTAAGATTTTAGGTTCCAACATAAATTTTTACCAACACCAACATAAATTCTTGCCAAAAAGGTAAGAAAAAGGTTGCAACATAAATTCTTACCCTAATAGCCAAAAATCAAACCCTTTAAATAAATGGTAATAATTTATGTTGCAACTTTTTTATTTCTTAATTTCTCAGTAAGAATGTATGCTGGTGTAGGTAAAAATTTATGTTGGAATATAATATCTTTTGTGTTTCATAAGAAATAATGTTTCAGATAAGATTTTTGGTTAACTAGGGTAATAATTTATGTTCCAACCTAAAATCTACATTTTCGAAAAGAAATTATGTTGGCGTCGGTAACAATTTATGTCGGAACCCAAACTCTTAGGTGTTTCATAAGAAATAATGTTTTTGTGTTGGAACCTGAAGTCTTAGGTGTTTCATAAGAAATACTATTTTTGCGTAAGATTTTAGGTTGGAACATAAATACTTACCGTGTGTTTGAAGGGTTTTGGTTAACTAAGGTAAGAATTTATGTTGTAACATTTTTTCTTAGCTTTTCAGTAAGAATTTATGTTTTTGTCGATAATAATTTTGGTTGGAACCTAAAATCTTATGCATTTCATAAGAAATTAGGTTGTTCGGTAAAATTTTAGGTTGAAACATAAATTCTTAATATGTGTTTGAAGGGTTTTGGTTTTGGTTAACTAGGGTAAGAATTTATGTTGTAATCTTTTCTTTTACCTTTTCGATAAGAATTTATGTTGGTGTCAGTAATAATTTAGGTTGAAACTTAAAATCTTATGTTTTTCATAAGAAATCAGGTTGTTGGGTAAGATTTTAGGTTGGAGCTAGGGATGAGCACGTGTCAGATCGGGCTTTTGTCCCACCCTAACCTTACCCGAAAACAATTACCCTAAACTTGACCCCGACCTGACCCAACCTCATTCTTTAAAAGCCTGACCGACTCAAAAATAAATACCCTAAACCCGACCCCAATCTGACCTATAGAAAAAATCAATTTTAGGGACTTAATTATAAAAATAATTTTAGGGGACTAAATTGTAAAAATAATAATTTTAAGGACTAAATTGTAAATACAAATTCAATTTTAAGGACCTAATTATAAAAAAAATGTATAAAGAGAGGGTATTATTAAAAATAATCGTAAAAAAATTTAGAGAAAATTACACTATTAGTCCCGTGTTGGGTCATATATTTTTTACCCTAAACTCGAACCCGACCCAACTTACCCTTAAGAAAAACCTGACCCAACCTAATCGGGTTGGGTCGGGACCCAACCGGGTCGGGTAAAATGCCATTCCCTAGTTGGAACATAAATTCTTACCATGTGTTGAAGGGTTTTGGTTTTAGTTAACTAGGGTAAGAATTTATGTTGCAACCTTTTTCTTACCTTTCGGCAAGAATTTATGTTGGTGTTGGTAAGAATTTATGTTAGAACCTAATATCTTACGTGTTTCATAAGAAATAATGTTTTTGGGTAAGATTTTAGGTCGAAACATAAATTCTTACCATGTGTTTGAAGGGTTTTGGTTTTGGTTAACTAGGGTAAGAAGTTATGTTGTAACATTTTTCTTACCTTTTTAGTAAGATATGTTGGTGTGAGTAATAATTTATGTTGGAACATAAAATCTTATGTGTTTTTATAAGAAATCAGGTTGTTGAGTAAGATTTTAAGTTGGAACATAAATTCTTACCATGTGTTTGAAGGATTTTGATTTTGGTAAACTAGGTAAAATTTTATGTTGGAACTTTTTTCTTAACTTTTCGGTAACGTTTTGTGTTATAATCACGTAACATTTTGTGTTGTAACCTGTTAACCGATTTAACCTTTTACCTCTTTTTTAAAATCCAACAGCTTACTTTTTTTTCATTTATTAATTAACTCACCCAACATTATTATCAATACTACCTTAAATTAGTCGCATTTTAGCTGTCTTTGTAACCCCTAGACCCACCTATATGTTATACTTAATTCTAGGAGATCATATTAGGGTCAAAAGAGCGATCCAAAGTAAAAATCGAAATAAAATTACTTTCTTTCTAATACATTCAAAATTGTAAAATAAAAATCTTTGTCAGAACATCATTACAGAAAATCATAAAACAGAAATCCAAAAAGTATATTACAGACTCTGACATAAAATAAGACACGACATACATGCCTACTAACTGCACCAGTACTGTACTCTAAAAGCAACGTCGAGAGAACTCCAAACACTGATGTCGGTCACTATACCATGATAGGTTTCTTCTAACCTGCGATGGTAAAAACAACGTGATCTTGGAAAAGCTCAATAATACATGACTACCAAGAGATGCTATAGGTAACATGCACGTATAAGGTAAAGCATAGTGTGGACATAAAGATCATGGCAACAATAGGTTCCCATTACAGTATAGTATCTTGTAATACGCTATACTTAAAGGCAGAATGGTTGTTCAATACTTGAACTTCTGAATATTATTCGGGGATTCTATAATCCAGAAGAATTAGAAATGAGAGATATTTTATAGGAATGTATCAGCCTAATTATCCTCCAACTGAACTCCATAATGCAGTTTCCCAAAATACATCTATACAAGCATTAACCCAGACCCAATGGGTGTAGGTGCCGAACTAAGAGGTTACCTTAGATCCCAAGAGGCATAGTGTAACGACCCAGTTTTCTCGAGTCAACGATGGGCATTGACCCAATGTTGGATCGACACATTGGGTCAAATGTTCAGATCATGTTGGCCATTTTTGTTGGGCTTTCATGTTTTGTTGGGCTTGTGTTTAGATGAGGAATGTTTAGTGAAGGGTAAATGGGTAATTACCCCCTCAAGGGAGACAAAGGCTGATGCCTTGTTTATTTTGCTGCAGGGAAAAAGGGAATGACATCACCCATTGTTCCCCAACTATCCTCATCTCTCTATTCAAAAACACCTATCCAACTCAAGGTTAAAGGAGAAAACTTGTTGTGGTGGAGTGTGAATCTCAGATTAGTCATCAAGGAAGAGTTTTCAGCATCAAAGGATCTCCATTTTGAGCTAAGCATCTTTGGAATTGGTGGAGGTTGAGTTTGGAAGCTTGTACCAAGAAGAGAGGTGGTAAGAGCTTGGTGGGAGCTTCATTTCGGGTTTTACTTGCTTAAGGTCAGTACATTTTTGACTCCTACATTTCATGAACCTCATAAAATGTATGCCTTGCTTGGTGTTATGATTTGTGGGTGTGAGATAGGTCTTTAGAGCTTTAAAACCCCATTAATGGTAAATCAAAGATGAGATGTTGATAATGCGTAAAATTGATAGAAAACCACCCATTATACTATAAATAACTTGTAGGATCGACTTGGGACTTAACCATAGAGGTTAAGGGTGGGATTGAGGAAATCTCGAGCTCCAGGTTTTGAAATCTGGGCTCGAGTACCGGTACGGGGTGGCTGTGTATCGGTACTCTTTTGTATTGAGGAAGACGAATTGTGAGGGGCATACCGGTACGCCTTCCCGTATATCAGTACCCCTCACCTAATATGAATTCTAGTAACTCTTTGGTGTACCGGTACGCTAGGGGCGTATCAGTACCCGTTGTTTTTTTGCTTGAGGAGGCTTTCGCGTATCGGTACACTAGGATAGAGGTGCCAGTACGGGTTGGGATCGGTACGTGATGATTTATGTACCGATGCTGAGTACCGATACGGGGTAATAGTGTATCAGTACGGCTAGTAGTCTAATTATTTTGAATTTAATTAGCATATCGGTACTCATGAGGGAGTATCGATACTTAGAGGGCAGTACTGATACTCTCATTGGATTATCGATACTCACTGGGCAATCTGCCCAAGAAAGTTGAGTTCACATTCGGGGGTTCTATAATTCAAGGTAAAGGGCCCTAGGGGTCTGTTAGAGTGTAAAATGAATACTAAAACTGAGAAATGTGGAGTTAAGCCCCATGCGTGAAATAAATGGCTAATGGTTTGGTAATTTTTGAGTGGATCGCTTGTTAAATCACCCATAGAGGTCCGTGGTGGATGGGTTAATGCTACATGGAAGATCGAGGTCCTTGTTGTGTGCTGGAGGGATGCCCATATAGGCTGGTTACCGTGAATAATAAGATAATCTAATGAGAAAAGTGTAAATGAATCCTAAAGACATATATTAATTAGTGTAACAAATGAGTCATGCCTTGAGGCATTGGTAATGGTTGGTTGGATGCCTTTTATCTCTCAGTGAGATATATTAATACTCAGGAGAGCATGTGTTAACGTATGTGTCTTGGTTAGGAATCTGAATGTCCTAGAGTCAGTGCAAGGGCACTTAAATAAGGGGATGAATACTCCGGGCTATGTGATCGAGTATATTCAACGTATCCACGGGCTCTGTAATCTAGATGCGGTTAGAAACCTATCCTTGGGCTATGTGATCAGGATATGGAAATACAACTCAGGGGCTGTGTGAGCTCGAGTAACTCGAAGGGCTATGTAATCTCGAGTAACCTGGTTGGCTATGTGACCTCAGAAAAAGATTGCTTGTGGCTATTGTGATCCAAGTATGTCTAGGACGTATCTATGACTATAGTGATTCGGGTATGATCCTAACCCAACGACTATGTGATCACGGGTAACCTGACGGCTGTGTGGGCATGGGAAAATGGTAGGCTTCGTTGGCCATTAGGGAATGTATGTTATTTACGTTGTTGTATGGATGATAGATGTTGGCTGTTCTACCCTTGGGCTATGTGATCAGGGTAGGGTTGTTACTCGACAGGCTGTGTGAGCTCGAGTAACTTGATGGGCTGTGTGATCTCGCATATGGGTTGTTTTACCCTTGGGCTATGTGATCAGGTTATGGACGTAACTCGATGGATGGAGTGGCCTCTTGTATGGTAAGCTTGGGATGGCTTGGTAGTCTTCTTGCATAATAATGGTATCTTGAGACAGTTGTAAGCTCTAGCTAGGCTAGGCTAGGCGATGATCCTTAGATGTTGAGAAGCCTTTCTGTGCACTCTTAATTATATTATCATGCATGCTTATTTTATGATATTCATGAATTGCAGTAGAGTAGAAATGTACCACTGAGCTTTGTTAGCTCAACGTGCGAAATTGTGGTTTTTTCGTGCGTAGGTTAACATGTTGCTTTTGGAAGAGCACATCGAGGAGAATTTTCCACCACCGAGCTAGTTTTAGAGTAAAGTACTTGATGTTTAGCTTGGACTGATTGTATTCATAGGACCTTACCACAGTCGATTCTGTATCTTTATTTTGATTTACTACTATTTGGTCAAACGATGTATTTTAATGGGAACTTATATTTTGTAAACCCTTTAAATCTCATTATCTACGTGGATTTTATGGTAATGAATTATTTTGAGAATGGTTAACCTGTGGTTTAAATTGAGAAATTTTAATGGGTCGGTTTTGGGTGACCCGAATGTGACGTTCCAGATCTGGGACGGGATTGAGGTGTTACACGTAGGAGCCTAACAGGAGGTCTGTGCGTACAGGTTCCTATCACAAACTTCTCACATTATCCCAAAAGTAACCTAGTAAAATAGTCTTAAGCGGTAACCGCTATATCAATAATTAGTAGCAGTATGTCAGGAATCAAGATACAAGTTGATGGTTAATCAGTGGAATCAGAGTATCATAACCCATAAATTAAATATACTTGTATCAAACATCAGGAACCAGAGGTCGTATTTTTACTTCGGATAACAGGATCACTTGGGATAAAAATGGGTTGACTTGATTTCTGATTAGGGAGGTTAGTCACGTATACATAGTACACACTAGATGATCTAATTTATCACTTAGAGGTCTTTGATAATCACAGAAATGAGACACTAAACTATAGTCCATTCTAGACTGATTTTAGAATCACGAACCTTATTCGAAGGAATTCGATAAATATCGACTTCATCTAGGTATTCGGGAATTATACCTCAAGATCATTCAGAATTTTTAGTATATCATGATTATGTAGGAATTCAGATATATCAGGATAGATTTTGGGAATTCAGGTAGATCAGGATCAATCAAGATTCTGGATTTATCATGAAGTTTCTAGACAATTAGCTTATAAGGGCATTTTGATCATTTTAACTTTCCAGGTTAATTTCATAATTTAGACCAATAAGGGTAAGACAGTTACTTGTAGTATCCAAGACTTCTAACGTCTTATCCATTCTCCAAGTCCACTAGAATTGAACATTTCTCATTATCACGGTACTTACCAAGTATTCGGACATGTGCATTTCACACAAACTCAATCCTTAGCACTGGATGTACCTTTTAGAAGAACATGTTACTTTTACAATTAACAATGTACTTTCTCCAAATAAATCGAACCTGACTTCATATAATATTCTTCCAATATTACATTAGTGTTAGAAACGACCAACAATCGTAGGTCGTGTATTACAACTTTTTAAAGCCATTACATTTGTTTGACTTTATTGGTATTTCTTATTCCAAGTCTTAGAGGTGTTTTCAGTCATTTTAGTATTCTAGGGTAGTTTAGACATTTCGATGCCCGAAGGTGTTTCAATTATTCTGATCCCTTTCGGTCCTTTCAACTATTCATTCATTTTAGATCTTGAGGGTATATCCATCATTTCGGTTAATTTAGAAATTTGGTGAATGAGGATATTTTAGTCATTTCAATCAATTCATTCTTTTCTATCATTTTAATTTATTCAGACTTACGAAGAACTCACAGAAAATTTATCCTCAGGGACTTATTCTAAGTTAAGAATCCAAGTATTTTACATTCTCGAAGGTATAAATCTTATTATCGTATCTTTCTAAGTAAATCGAGGTTTTCAGATAAATCAGTTGTTTTACTTGATCAAGTGTAGATTCCTAGATCGCTTTTATTGTCAGGGATATTTTAGTCATTCTTGCACCTCAAGGGCATTTCCGTCATTTCTTAACTTAGCATTTCAGAAATTAAATTATTAACAAGCATAACCGGATTTAAAGTATAACAGTCCTACATTCTTGGATCTCAGAAGTTCTTACAGATCACCCATCTTTCTAACCGAGTATTTCAGAAATTAACTAGTTTACTATCTTTTTTCCGTAATTGATTAGACATTAACAGAATTAATCACATGCTTAAACATGATAATGCAAGCATTTATCGGATACCAATATGTTTCATAAAGCATACATGAGGTAGTAATTTATTACCTTGAATCCTTACTATATCGGTCAACCCTTGAAACAACATTCGATCACTCTTGAACTCGAATTCGACGTCCCTCAAAAATCTCAAATATCAGGAAATATGATTACCTTCAATTAATCAAAATCCATAATCAATCCTTATTCAAATTGCACTTAAACTGAATAATTAAACACATACATTCTCGGGTTCAAGGTCATATTCAGAGGCTTAGGGTTATAATTTCGCGAAATAAACCTCAAAACAAACTCAAGATAACAGAAAAAATATAAAATACGGGTTTTCAAAAAATTTGACCTTTTGGGTCAAAGTCAATGCTGCATCAACATTGGCGTCATCGATCAACGTTGTTGTCATCGGTCAACGCTGATGTCATCGGTCAACACCGATATCATCGTTAACGCTAACATCATCGATTAATGTTGGCGTCATCGATGAACATTGGCGTCATCAATTAATGTCGGCATCATCGGTCAACACTGACGTTATCGATCAATGGGTTATGGGTCGGGTCAGGTCAGACGGGTCGGATCAGACAAGTCGAGTAAACGAGTTGGACCAATTATTGGGTTTGAACTGACTTGAGTCCAATCCAAGGCCATTAGGCCTGAAAACAGGCCAACCTACAATCACTTATCATGCCCAGTTGCCGGCTCAATAGGCCAGACTAGTTTTGGCCAGGCTGACTCGACATTGAATCAGCTCAATTCAAGGGTGAACCGACTATGATGGTCGAAAATCACCTCTGGCGGCGCGTGGTCATTACGCGCGACTTATATCGGCCGAAAAACACTCTAAAATACAGATAAAGACAAGCTATTTTGATTTTATTAGATAACAAAGCTTACCACGACATTTGGAATGGCAAAAATTGGATGCAATGAAGAAACTAAAAGGTTTTCTCGAGCTCAGATAGCCTTCAAATAGTAACGGACCGGCGATTGGGGAGCTGGGTTTTGCTCGTGGGCCGAAAATGACGAGAGCCATAGAAGAAAGTTTTGGGGTTCTCGATGAACCTTCAACACGTCCTCTACGTCGGACAGTGCATATACACGACGAGTGGTTGCATCTGTGTGGTTGGGGTACTACAGGGAGCACGACGCTGGTGGCGGAAATAGCCACGGTTAGGCGGTGGGGGAGATCAGAGGCTAAACAATTTTGGGGGTTAGTGTGAGACTTTTGAAATCCCAGATCTGATCTCAGATTTGAATGGCCATCAGATTGGTAGGTGGGGTTGGTTGGGTCTTTAATTATTATTGGTACAAAACAATTATTATAGATTAAAAGAAAACTATTGAAAACCAAGACCAAGGAATGTCTTAGCTTATTTGGTTAAATCACAAGCATGTATAGTTGGGGGTTATGGGTTCAAACCTTTTTAGTTGTCAAAAATCCTTTTTTACCAATTTATTGGGGTGTTACAGTCTTCTTTTAGACTTACCTCTAAAATGAGGGATTTTCTGTAGATATATTCTCTTCTAGACATGGATAACTGTAGAGTTTTAGGATCTTAATATGACATTAGAATTTAGTGCTACATTTCAAAAAGAAGAAAAAGATAAAACCTCTATATTTGTACATACAAATTTATTTATTTTATTTTAATTGTTTTATATTGTCAACTAAATATTAAATTAATTTTACTAATAGAATTATTGTAATTTAAATAGAGTATTCAGTGAGATATCATTATCTTCATCGTAGAATAGGGGTGAGTATCAAGAAAGGGAAGAAATAGGTGGGGTATAAAAAAATAGAAGAGACAGAAAAAAGAGATTTTGAATGATTCTGAGAAAGTTCTTCACTGCGGCTCTCTACCCAATCTAGAATAGATGAACCGTAACTTTCTTCAACCACTATCAACAATTCTAAACCCACATTCTACATGTGAAACAACACCGGTGTAGTGAGTATGAATTGAATCTTAAATGACCTTCAAAATCGGTTAAAATGCAAAACTCTGAGCAAAACTAAGACCATTTTCACAATTTAAAACTCAAAACTGCACAAAAAGACTAGAACCAGGATCCACCAGTGCCATATTCCTACTTGAAATACAGAACCATCTTCTAGCCTTGTTCACAACCAACATGTTCAATGGTAAGGTTATCAAACAATTCTTTCAACCTAGACAAGGTTTTCAAGCTTTCCTTAAGTTTCAATATGGAACCTCCTTGCAAAAAACACTCTAATAAAGGGATTTCACAAGGCTATAGTTGGTTTCATTACAAGCAAAGTTTAGACAACTCTAAGAACAATTTAGAGCCTCTTAAATACTTTAGCAACAACATCAATAACAAGATACCATACAAAAGGCCTTGAATAAACTTTTTATGATTAAGTGATTAATAACAATTGGACATAAGAGTGGTGACTACATAAATCTTATATTGATTAATGTAACAACCGAAGATGAATGATGCATTTCCTCTAACTAGAAATCAAAAATTGACAGACAAAACATCAAAACTTATATAAGAATGACCATCTACATCCACATAACCTTGATAAGGAGATGTGACAATAATGCTTTGAGATGATAGTGGAAGAACTAAACAAGTTGAAGATCACTTGAGATCTCACTATGATACGAGGATGATAAGGGTTAAAATAGTCATCTTGGACAAGAAGCTAAAGTTGTTTGTCAAGTCTGGACTGACATCAAACTTGAGACAAATATTCAGATGGGATCCGGGTATTTTTTGGGTTGACATGTCTTCTTCAAACATATCTCTTTGTCTCTTAGCTCTCCAATGCATTTTGAAACGCGTCAATCCGATGTCAGGAGCTCAAGTTACAACTAGTTTAATGAAGAAAATGCATGCATAAATTTTTATTTGGGAATATGAAGCCCAAATCAGTCTTGTAATTAAAATTCAAACCATAAGCTAATTTATAAAGCTTTGGCTAAATTTTCTAGCTCATTAAGGGGTACTTTTATTGCTTTATTTTAATTATATTTATTTTTAGAAGATTTTTAAACCAATTTAGCTAGGATTTAGTCCCTTATTTCTAGTCTTTTATTTAGCCTTGTATCCTGCCTTATTTGCTGCCCATATGGCTTCAGATTGAAGCATTCCTTAGCCTATTTAAAGGCAGACAACAAACACATTGAAAAACGACATTTCTTTGTTGAATTTTATTTGAGAAATACTCTTTGAGTTCTTTCTTTTGCAAGATAGTTGTTCTTGTGTAATTTAGAAGTGTTTCTAATCAATCTCTTGAATGGATTGTTGGGTATTCATCTTCAATCTTCTTCTTGCCTTGGATTCTGATTCTTGGAGGGGAGATTAGAGCCTTTAATAGAGTTTTCTGAATTTATTACAATTCAGAGGGTTCCTAAGACATAAACCTATCCCACAAACCATCTGACTATCCAACAAGTCCACGCTCCACTTTCAAATAAACTTGCTGTCATTTTTCATCATCTTCTTTACGTCATCATCCATTTCATTTCTTTGTTTCCTTCTGTGACACCCTCGACCCGAATGTCACAATTGAGCCTCAAGCCCGACCCAAAAACCATAAAAAATTCTCAAACTAGGTTTAGCCCAACAAGGTATTTTTCAAAACATTTAAACCCCATAGTTGAAAATATAGTTAAACAATTTAAGTCGTTACAAAGAGCTCCACTTTAATTTAAAACGTTTAAACATTTGATTTGATTAATACAATTTTAAAAGAATGATTTACATACTCGACTACGTAAGGTCCTATGAATATATATCCCATTAAATACAAGTATCATACTCTGAAAGCCTCCACATGTTGAAATCTCGTACTGATAATGCTTCTTGATCCCACGATTCGACGATCAACCTACGCACGAAAACAACAATTCTGAGCACTAAGCTTACAAAGGCTCCATGGTACACATCTACTCTACTATACTCCATGCTAATTATAAACATAAGCATGCAAGCTAGTACGATCAATAAGGATAGACAAATAAACATTTGGCACTACCACAAGTTGCCTAAACACATGATCTACATAACAACACATCATACATGGCACACAAGGCCCAACCATACCCGAGATCTCACCAGATCAACCGAGTAAAAACACACAAAGTCATACCATAAACCTAGAGTGAGGTCTGGTATCACACAGCCTCGGGAACATACACTCTCTCTAGGTGAGGCTCAGTGTCACACAGCCTCGAGAATGTACACCCATACTCGTCATCTTTCCTCGAGTATCATCGAATGAGGCCTTGTGTCACACAACATCGGGAATGCATATCCGACATATCTAACCATGGTGTTGCAACACGCTCTTTGGGTATCCGAATCCTAACAATCAAGGTACTTAACCAACCAAGTGTCAAAACAGCACATAACATGAACTCGGTTACCACATAGCACATAGTAATAATATGATCCACCAAGGATCACTACTGTTGCTATTACCATCAAGTTACCCAACTTTACCAAGTTATTGATTATCATGTAAGTGTACAGTAATAACCCTCATTAATTATCTTTATTAATCCATTTTATCTCATTAATATTCCAAGTTAATTTCTATATTTTTATTAGCATTATAGATTATTCCATTCAATAGATATCAATACTCAAACATGAGTATCGATGCAGTACCCCTAGGTACTGGTACTCATATGTGTACCGATATTAATATAGCTCACTAGAATTCCTTAATTTCTACAAGTACCGGTATGGGTTGAACCATACCGATACTACCTTTAAATACGTATCGCTACAGCTAAAGCTCATACCGATACCCTATACACGAGTTCGTTCCATTTCTTGAATTATAGATTTACAACACTTTATTCGATCCTTAAAGCTTATAAAAGTCATTAGGGTTGTTTACTAACACATTTAATCATTTAATATTAATTACCAACTTCATAATCATTTACTCGAATATTACCACATATCAGTCCATTTAATAATTCCCATTAATCCTCGTCAATCTAATCGAACAAGCATACAAAGCATTACAATTTATCAACCAATCAATCAATCATCAAATAATCATATGGGTATCTCAAACGACCCTAAAAGGTATCTAAAGCCTCTATGAGTCTCATCATATTCACAGCATCAACATGCATATCATAATTATCAAGTTTTATAATACTGGTCTCTATTCATGCTTATTCACCGCCTATCCATTTTGCAGATACTAGCACACAAAGCAATCACATTTGTGATGCTCATGAAGCAATACGAGTTTGAGGTGTACTTACCTTAAGACAAACCGATAAATCCCCCTCCAAGCTTCTCTAAGCATCCCTTTAATTCCAATATTTGAGTCCGCAAATTCCTCAAATAAAATAAATATGAATACATAAGCTATTTCCCACTATCGAACTACTTTAAAGGATAAAATATGTAAAAATAGCTTACCAGGTTCGAATTTGGAAAAACAAACTGCGCCAACAAACTCAGAATGTCGAGAAACCTCTGGGTAAGGTTTCTCAAAAAAACTCAAAGCCGGTCAACGACGGACAGTACGGCTAGCGGCTCAACTGTGACTCAGCTTGGGTTGGCTCAACAGGCTGGCTTGACTGATTGGCCCAACAACTTGAGCCCAATAGCTCAGCTCGAGTCGATATAGCTACCCATGCAGTTGAACGTCGCCCACGCACAGGGGCGATGCGTACGACAACTTTTGATGGTCAAACAATGATGGTGAAGCCTTATTCAAACTCTCTCAATACCAGTAAGCATGATAATGACTTGATTTCTAGTTTCAAGCTCTCAAATTTCTCAGCTAGAAAACCCAAAACTTTCTCTCACTCACCTCTTCCAACGGTGACTCCGATGGTAGTACCGTTATTACTGACGAACTCATCTCGACAAGATAAACACAATGGAGGTAGAGATGTTAAAAATGGACAGTCAAATCTCTATAGATCGAAATTTGAATCTCCCCTAACACTTTCTCTCTCACTTTTCTCTTTCTCTTATTCTTTTCCTTTTTTCTCATTTTCCAATATATCCTCATCCCTTTTCCCCTATTCCCATCCTCTTTAAAATTCAAATCTATTCCCACAAACATAATGGGCACAACTAAAATTCTTAACTTGGATAAAGCTCATGCCAATTTTCTTAATTGGGCTCCCAACATAAATGCCCGCTACCAGGGTTCGAAACCCGATTCACTAACCTAAATTTTGGACCGTTACAACTCTCCCCTCCTTAAAAGAAATTTTATCCTCAAAATTTATACCGGTAATCTAGAAAAGACGCTAAAACTTTTATAACTCTTCAACATTCTCAAACATATCCCGCTGCACTACTCTGGTCTCTCACAACACTGGATAATTACAATCCTTGTCTTCTATCGGTACAAACATAGCCTCAACAAATTCTTTCTCACAAAAGGAAATCTATCTTCGCTTAGTACAATGAAGATGACAAGCAAAACTCAATGGTACCCCCAACAAAACTATCACACGAATACGTTATCAAAGAAACTTAACTTACATTATAGAATCCAAAAGATTGTTACACTCAAAATCCTTCCACAACAATGTACGATCTACAAAGAATAAGATGTTAAACATACGTATTCAAAATAAAATAATCCTTCTCGTGGTGACTCCCTGAAAGAGGCTCTAACTCTGATGGCATCCCATATCTAAAATATTGCTTGCTTGGAACAAGACTTTTAAAAATTAATGGCGTCTCGACTCACTTCAAGCACTTACCTTAAACTTGGCATGATAACTCATATCGGCAACTAAAGTAGCTTTCGTAACTCGGTTTACGCATGAGTCTTACACTTTGAACTATAGCGCATCTCGAAAACATGTCATCTGCATTATTACTAGAATCCGTCATTGCATGTAATCACACCACTCGATAAGGTTCCATCACAAACCTCAAATCTCATGTTAAAAGGTAACATGTATACACCGTAGTGCCATACAACCAAACCTGTAAACACCAAGCAGACTTCCATTTAGATCTCACCTTGCTAAAAATATCAAACGGTACCCACCAAGGGCTATATCATTACTCAACGTAATCCCAACGAAACTGTGCACTCATAATTCCTTTACAAGGTCTGCGGCCACCTATTTAACTCTCACTAAGGAATATCAAAGCATCACAACAAATCTGAAGAGACTCTTAACAGATGGCAAGTCAACCACCTATCACTAACTCAAACACACGACTCCACACTATCTCCCAAAACCAACGGCGAAAGCTTAGTACAACTTGTCACCCTCAACATTCACCATTTACTGACCATTGCACTATATAAGAAGAATCTCTTGCATTAATACATCTTTCTCTAAAACACCCACAACAAGATCTCAAAGCCCATCATAAACCATCGAACCTAAATCTAACCATAACATTGTGTCCTCTTAATTAGAATCAGATGTTACTTCTCACGATTTCCAAAGCAAATTAATCTTTAACTCGAAGCTTAACTAATAAAACATACTGGTGTTGGTACTGACCATTAGTACCGACACCAGATGGATCAAGTATCGGTACTATATAAGGCTAATATTGGTATTCCCTTACATGACCATCACTTGCGATCCTTGATCGCTCCACATGGGCAGCATGATACCTTAACCTAAACTAACCTCATACATTCTATCACTCATCAAGATCACTGTACTTAGGTGGAGAATGACCGGTCACACATGATCAACAGCTCTTAATTACTTCGACTCAAGTCATTGTCTGCATCTCAAATTCCTTAAAGATCGAGTACCTGAATTTTACACTATCGGGGTAGGCACATTCTTTCTTCTTCTTGCACAAAGATACAACCTTGACAAAAGCAACAAACATTCTCAAAGATCTTAAAATCTTACTTAGCTTTAATCAAGTCAACACCACTAACATAACCAAAATGGTCTCACACAACTCAAATCTTCATCAACGTTCATTGGCTTGACTCGAGGAAATTGTGATACAACCAAAAGAATTTACGAAGTCTCAAACCTTTCTTTCCTTAACTAATTACAAGGCAACCAACCTTTCCCGCACTCACAAGGTCATTAAGGTAATTATCTTATCAACGTTCATATTTCCATATTCCTTATACATTCTCATGTGTCACGCAAAGCATTAACTTACGTTCGAGAGACAACACGGTGGCCCATACCTTATCATCGCTGAAACACCTCAAACGTTACTGTAGACATCAAACATTACCACAACGCACTATAACGGGAGAATCTTTATTTCAAAATTCATTTTGAAACTACTAGCCTCCACACTTTAACCATAACTATCTAGTTCTCAAACCAATCCAAAAAAAAACACACGGGTACTTCATAATCGGTTAAACGAGTAGTCCACCTTAGGAGACACATAACGATCTTCTACTGTCACTTAACAAGTTGTCAACGGCTTAAACACCATCTCAAAAAACCAACTTCTTACTAGCGAACAAGCCCGACTCTCTTTCGGGTGAAATAGACAAGAGAACCTCGTTTGAGTTGTGCCTTCCGAACTGAACCTCTGAATTTCTCAACTGGGTTGTGCCCTCTAACAAGGTCGATGGGCACCGACATCCCACTCGGCCTTACCTCAACGTCCACTTGTGTTCTTGATAGGGATGAAGTCTTAAGACTCCTCCTAGAAGCATAAAAAACACTCTGACAGTCCAAAAGCTCGTGAGTGTTGAATTACATACATTGACATCCGCCCAATTGTCAAACATGTCTCATAACCCTGTCGCGCTATTCTCAAATTGACCACTATGAAAACCACAGTATAAAGGCAACAGTTCGACATTCTCATTACCAAGGGTTGGGTTCCCTCGAGGTCTCAAAGCCTCAAGCACAACCCTCGACATTACCGACTAGCATCGCTCTTGATTAACCAAAGCAATTTCCAAGGTGCAACAACTCTTTAGAAGTTAACTCTATCAAACCCGTAGAACATCTAACTTTGGTCACACTTTAACAAACTAGTGGATCCTGAATCTACTCTCTCCGAGAAATGCCCTTGAGAAGGGCGATGATACTTCTTAAGTATCAACAAAACTCATTTTAAGCAGGCAAAGGGTCCTCTAACCAACGTGCGTCCACTGATCAATTTTAAGAGTGGATTATCCATACCTGTAACATAACCGTTATCCACAAATAATGATGAAGATTCCTTACCAAAAACTCTCATAACATATTCTTAGCTTTAGAACATTTACGACACGCAATAGAGACACTATTTACAGAAGGGGAACATATCCTCGACTCTGACATCACTCAACTAATTCGCATCTCAACAATCTGGGATGACCTACCCCCCGAAATTACTCTCAAGAGTGGCTCAACACTTAAATCAGCCATTTTCGGCCATGACCATAACCATTTTAGCATCGTAATTTTTGGATGTACCATTAAGATTATAGTCTTAAAGAGAACGGACTTAATTTAAGGGCTTGTATTCACTAGACACCTTACTAAAAACACATATACCACCCTGGGGTTTCCTAGAACCGGCTAAACCTAAGCTCTGATACCACCATTGTAACACCCTTGACCTGGATGTTATAATTAGGCCTCAAGCCCAACCTAAAATCGTAAAAAAATTCTCAAACTAGGTTTAGCCCTACAAGGTATTTTTCAAAATATTTAAAGCCCACAGTTGAAAATATAGTTAAACAATTTAAGTCGTTATAAGGAGCTCCACTTTAATTTAAAACAATTAAACATTTGATTTGATTAATATAATTTAAAAAAGATTTACAGAATCGACCACGTAAGGTTCTATAGATACATAACCCACTAAACAAAAGTATCATACTCTGAAAGCCTTCATATAATGAAATCTCGTACTGATATTGCTTCTCGATCCTACGATCTGAAGATTAACCTATGCACGAAAATAACGATTTCGAGAGTTAAGCTTACAAAGCTCAATGGTACATATATACTCTACTATAATTCAAGTTAATCATAAACATAAGCATGCAAGCTAGTACGAGCAATAATGATAGACAAATAAACATATGACGCTACCACTAGTCACCTAAACACATGCTCTCAATATAACAACACGTCATACATGGCACACAAGGCCCAACCATACTCAGGGCCTCACCAGATCAACCGAGTAAAAACACACAAAGTTATACCATAAACCTAGAGTGGGCCTGATGTTACAAAGCATCGGGAACATATACTCTAAGTGATGATCGATGTCACATAGCCTCAGGAATATACACTCTTTCTGGGTGAGGCCTAGTGTCACACAGCCTTGGGAACATACACCCATACTCGACATCTCTTCTCGAGTATCATCGAATGAGGCCAGTGTCACACAACGTTAGAAACATACATTCGTCATCTCTAACCATGGTGTTGCAACATGCTCTATGGGTATCTAGATCCCAACAATCAAGGTACTCAACCAACCAAGTGTCAAAACAACACACAATATGGACTCGGTTACCACATAGCACACAGTAATAATATGATCCACCAAGGATTCATACGGTTGATATTACCATCAAGTCACCCAACTTTACCAAGTTATTAATTATCATGGAAGTGTACATTAATCACCTTAATTAATTATCTCTATTAATCCATTTTACCTCGTTAATATTCCACGTCAATTTCTATATTTTTATTAGCATTATAGATTATTTCATTCAATAGATATCGATACTCGAACACAAGTATCAATACGGTACCCCTGGGTATCAGTACTCTTTTGTGTACCGATATTAATATAGCTTACTGGAATTCCTAAATTTTCATAAGTACTGGTATGGGTTGACCCATATCGATACTGCTCTTAAACGCGTACATCCGAAGCTGTAACGCCCTAAATTTGGGCCTAGGAGTTAGCTAGGGTGCTTAGACGGTTTGGGTGAACCGGGTTAGTGTTCGAGTTAATTTTGGGAAATTTAATCGGATAAAATGGTTTTTGGCTAAAATAAAATATGTAAAAATTATCTAAAATGTTTAATTAATATATTGAATATATGTGAGCTGTCAATTTGATGAAATTAATTTGGATTAAAAGACATTTTGGGTTGGTGACAAAAATATAAAGTTTTCAAAACTATTTTGGTGACTAAATCGTAAAAGGGTCAAAACTTAGAATCTTTATGGAGCTATTGAACCCAATTGTTTTACCAGACTTTTTCCTTAATTTTGGCTATTTTTAAAAATAGTTTTTAAGGAATTAACAAATGGTATAAAAGGAGTTTATTTGGTTTTAATTAAAACTAATCCAAATAGTTTTCTCACGTAACTAACTTTCTCCAAACTTTTTCTCTTAAGTTCTCAGCAACCAAACTACTATTTTCTCTCCAAGTATTCAATGAATTCATCTTTTTAATTCTACTTTTGATTTCAACAATGATTGTTTATCAAACTTCTATTTCTACATTAGATTTCTCTTCAAATCAAGCCAATTAAGGAATAAGTCAACTATTAGAGGTGATTTTTATTTCTCTCCTCTAATCAAAGGTTATTTACTGAAATTCCCAAGTTCTTGATCCTTTACAATCAATATTTGTTATATGTTGATGATTGAATCAAGAAATTAAGGTTTTATATTGATTTTGTTAAGGAATTTGATTGGGCTTGTTATGGATCTGATTTGTTGTGATCTTGATTGATTCAGATCTTATTTAAAGTGTATATTAATATTATGAGAAGTGATTTGCAAAATAAATCCTGAAACTAATAGAATTGCTAATTTCCTAAGTTGATTGAAGTTAGTTTTTGGGTTGTTTATGGTGTTAAATGATTACTGGAGGTATGAGGATGTTTAGAAAGTGTTTTGGCTGAGTTTTGATAAGAATAAGATGTTGAATTCATAGGTTTGTTTATTAGTGTTGGGTGGATGATGTTTGAGATATATTTTGATAGTTTCGGCTTGGTTTCAGAAGGTTTATGTTAAGAATGCAGAGGATTGTGTTTGGTAGTGAGTTTGAATGCATATTGATGCATTTTCCTCTGGTTTTGTGTTTAAAACATGGGATAATCGAGGGAAGGTTTCCTAGTGGTGTACGCCGTATTTTGGAGGCTTAATTTGCTTTGGCGAGCTATACAAAATGTATTAGTGAGTGAGTATTCGCGTTAAGCTCTTTAACGGTTTGATCGATGGATCATGGGAGTTTAGTTTAAGCCTAAAAGGCTAAACTAAGCTCAAGCGTAAGTGGTTCTTACTTTGCTTGATTAATGGTTTTATTATAAGCTTGCAGATTCATGTTGGTTTAAAACATGGTGTGGTTTTCATGATTTGGTTTAAAGCATAAAATGATTTTCTTACTGTAAATGCATGATTTTGAGAGTAATATACAATGTATATTGAGGCAGATGAATGCCTATGATCATTGAGTTTTATTCCTCAAGGAATGAGAGGTTGCCTAAGGCAACGCGATTTTACATATGAAATGGTTTTGAGAGTTGCATTGAAAATAGTAAGTAAATATGTTTAAAAGTGGTATATTGGCTATGTGATGTAATGAGAAATTATCAGATATAATTGGCATGCCATAGGGTTAAAGTGCACTATAATATAAACAAGTTGATCGCACCATAGTCCTTGAGAAAAATCGGTTTAACTAGGCTACTCGGATTATTAGGTTGTCACTTTAGGTATGTGGTTTAACTAGGCAACCCAAGTGATGGTACCTTGTGGTTTAGCTAGGTAAGGTATGAGATTTGGTGGAGGTGAGACCACCAGAATCCGGTGTATCCAATGTGCAATTATAATGTTCCATTATTGTGGATGTGTGGATAGAGGTGAGACTATTCGGGTCACTACAAAAGCCAATATATGAGATTTTAATGATTCATGAAATGAATTTAAATGCATATGGATGTTATGTTTTGTGGAAATGCATGAGAAAATGGTTTTATGTGAATTATAAAATGGATTTAAATGTATATGGTAGTTATGCATGATATGTTTTGCGGAAATATATGAGAAAAGGTTTTACGAGAATCATAAAATGGATTTAAATACATATGGTTATTGTGCATGATATGTTTTGTTGAAACATATGAGAAAAAACTTATTTTGACTTTTGACATATGGTCATTCAAGTGTGACAAGGTTTTAAAATGAGTTTTACATTGCATCAATGTTTTATTCTAGGTCATTCAATGTCATATGGTCATTCAAGTGTGACAAGGTTTTAAAAATTTATTTGCATCAATGTGCTTACGCTCTATTTTACCCTTTGATGCAGAGTAATAAAGATAAAAGGGTTGTTGATGTTTGGTGAGAAGGAATCCAAGAGCGAGGCAATTGTTTGAGCATGAAACTTAGTTTTAAATTCGGTTCATAAGGCATTGTGTTTACCATATTTTGGGGATTTGTAATCTAGTTTTCAGCAATGTTGCTGATGTTGTTTCTATGGTTGGTAGCTCATATTGATGTTTGATTGAAGTATGTTTGATAGGAGATTGCTCATGGTTTAAAGTTCATTGATTGCCATGTCATTAGTATGTTACTTTAATGCTTATGTCTAGGGCCATTGTGATGCAAGCATGTTTTGATTGATGTTAGTAATTCAATGGTTTTATGCCTAAGCTGAGATATACTTTGATTCCTAGTTTGGATGTGGAGTTAGGTGAGTTTAAGAAGCATGCCTTAGATTTGGGGATGTTGGTGCATAATGTTTTACTTGGTAGTGTTTGCCGTGTTTTGTGACATGTTTTACCCCTTTGAATTGATGGTACAAGTATATGATTGATTAGAACATGTTTGGGTCGCTAATTGAATGAAAAACCAGCTAAATTGAACATTACAGGTCTAGGGGTACCGATACTTGAGGTCAGGTATCGATATTAGTAGGCAAAATTTAGCCTGGGTATCGATACTATGCGTATCGATACGGGTGCACACAATTTGGCTGGGGTATCGATACTCGGAATGAGGTATCGATACCAGTTTTAGCTACTGGAATATGAGATTTTGGAATTTGTATGCAGTTATCGATACTCGAGATAGGGGTGCCGGTACCATTTAAAAATTAGGCCAAGTATCGAAACCCCAAGCTCAGGTATCGATATCACTGAAAGGTAATTTCATTATTTTGATATTTTTGGTTTTTTATTCTTATATTTTAGTCCCTAGATTGTTATGTATGCAATTGACTGAGTATGGATGATCGGATTGAGTCGAATTTGGACATGTAAGAATGTAATCTAATTAATTGAAGATTGGTAACTTTAAAATTAAAGAAGTCCTCACAATTTTCCAGATGTACAATTTGGTCCCTAATTTGCGACTATGCATAATTGGATGTCGTTTCGACGCCTGATTCAGTCAAGAATTTATCCGATGTTAGCATGTACGCCTTAGGTTTAAAAGACGCATCTAAACAAGATAAAAGAAAAAAATGGACCTAATTCGTGTTAATTCTCTCCGGTTTGATTTGTTAAACCCTATGTAGCTCTCTTAGTTCGGTCTAGCATTTAGGCCGGGTCGAGGGGGTTATAGAAGCTCATACTGATACCATATATACGGGTTCGTACCATTTTTTGAATTACAGATTTACAACACTTTATTCAATCCCTAAATCTTATGAAAGTCATTAGGATTTGTTTACTAAAATATTTAATCATTTAATATTAATTATCGGCTTCATGATCATTTACTCGAATATTACCAAATATCAGTCCATTTAATAATTCCCATTAATTTATGTCAATCTAATCGAACAAGTATACAAAGCGTCACAATTTATCAACCAATCAATCAATAATCATACGGACATCTCAAACGACCCTAAAGGATCTCTAAAGCCTTCATGAGTCTCATCATATTCACAACATCAACATGCATCTCATAATTATCGAGTCTTATAATACCGGTCTCTACTCATGCTTATTCATCGCCTATCTATTTTGCAGATACTAACACGCAAAGCAATCACATTTCTGATGCTCATGAAGCAATATGAGTTCGAGGTGTACTAACCTTAAGACAAAACAATAAATCTCCCTCCAAGCTCCTTTAAGCATTACTTTAATTCCAATATTCTAGTATACAAATTCCTCGAACAAAACAAATACGAATACATAAGCCATTTCCCACTATCGAACTACTTTAGGGGATAAAAAGCGTAAAAATATCTTACTGGGTTTGAATTTGGCAAAACATACTGCCTTAGAAAAAGTCAACGCCGGTCAATGGTCAACGACGACGATCAACGAAGCGGCTAACGACTCGACTGACAACTCAGCTGTGACTCAGCTTGGGTTGGCTCAACAGGCCAGCTCGACCTACTGGCCCAACGGCTTAAGCCCAAATGCTTGACTTGAGCCGATATAGCAGCCCAAGCAGCTGAACATCGCCTACGCGCGGGGATGGCGCATAGTGGCGTGTGTGGTGGCTTTCGGTGGCCGGACGAAGATGGTAATCCCTATTCTGACTCTCTCGATGTCGGTGAGCACGATGGTGGTCTTAGTTTCTCATTTCTAGCTCTCGAACCTCACCTCACCTCCTTCGACGGCGACTCCGATGGTAGTGCTGTTGGTACTGGCGAACTCGTCTCGACAAGATGAACACAATGATGTGGAGGTGTCGACAACGAACGACCGGATCTTTGTAGATCGAAGTTTGGATCTCCCTAACACTTTCTCACTTTCCCCTTTCTCTTCAACTTTTTTTTCTCTTTTTCCAACATATCCTCCTCTCTTTTTCCCTATTCCCATCCTTTTTAAAATTCAAACCTATTTCTACAAACATAATGGCCCCAACTAAAATTCTTAACTTGGATAAAGCCCATGCCAATTGGGCTCCCAACATAAGGGCCCACTATCGGGGTCTGAAACCCGATTCGCTAACTCGAATTTCGGGTCGTTATACCTTCATTCTCAAAATTGGCGCTTAGCCAATCCGGAAGTCTAGAGCACATTAGTTTGTTCTAACAACTTGTTGAATACTATCCTTTTTCCGCTGCATTGATACGAACATCAAACATATCATTTGGTATCAGTTTGGGTGTTCACACCTTTTCTCATTGTGTTTTTTTTCATCTACTTTTTCTCTTTAATCCTCCTTTCGATTTTGGCATATTAAATATTTGATCACTCAAATCAATCTTAATTTATTTATTTATTAATATTTTTTTGCCTAAAAAACAAAAGAACAAAAAAGAAAAGAAAGAGAAAGATAAATCGAACCTAAACAAATCTACTTGCAGCTCTTTGCCTATTTCAAAGAGGATATATGAACTACAATTTTTAATCAACCACCACCATCTTTCACCCAGAAAACCACCGTGGATCACTAAGAACCACCGCCATACACATCGTGCATCAATACAATTTAAACTCTTTAATTTGTTAAACATCTTCATATTTTGATTTAGAAATATATAGAATGTACTTTCGAAAACCTACAACCGAAACAAATGGAATATAAACATAAAATTTAAACCTCCATAAAAAGGAAGAAAAGCTCAAAGTTAGAGAAGAATGAGGTTTACCAACTTTATCTATTGCTCTCCAATCTTCAAATCGATATGCAATCATTTTCTCGCACTTTTTTTGACGCTTTGAAATCCAATTCAACTACTTTTCAGTTTAATCATCTTCTCGTACCTTCGTACTTCTCAAACATAATTTTTTAATTCTAATTTATTTGTATTGTCAACTTTTATTTGTTGTCATATTGTTGTAAAATATAATATATTTATTTTATTAACCATGATTTGATTTATATATCCATAGTTTAAAAATACAGTTACAACTAGGGGTGTTCGAAAATACACAACTCGGTTGATCTAACTCATCGACTCGTCGATCCAAACTTTAAAAAATCGAATAATTTTTTTAAAAAAATTATCCAATCGGGCCGGAATTTTTCCATGTAGTTGGGTCGGGTCTGGGCCGATTTTTTTGTAACCGGATACCCGACTCAATCCGACACTTCTAATATATTTATTTTTTTAGTTTTAAATTATATTTTTATTGTAGTTACCTTAATATTTTTACCTAAAACTAAATTATATCTCTAAATTCTTTCTATATTTGTATCATGTACTTTTAAGTTTTAAATTTTTTAAAAATATTTGTATTAATTTGTTAATACAAGATTCGAAAGAAAAAATAAAATTAATATTTTTAATGTCTTTTTGGTGATAAATTTTAATATACATATATATCCAAATACTTATATCTTGAAACTAACTTCAAATCACTAATTTTGTGTTTGGATTATGTATTATAAACTTTTAAATTTTATGTGTTTACTATATAATTTTGTAAAAAAATAAATTTAAAAATAAATAAATAAAATATATGAACCGAATACCCATTATCAAATTTTCTGAATACCTGACTAAAATGGGTCAAAACACAAACCGACATATATAATATCCGAAAGAATTGAGTACCCGACAACAATTTAAATATAATTGTCGCAGGTTAGGAATGTCTTTTGCAGTTAATTCTTGAAAAAAAATAAAGTGTAAACTATATTGGAGGTCACTCAATTATTAATAAGGTTATATTTGAGTCATCTAACTATTAAAAATTACAATTGAGTCACCCTATTAATATTCTAGTTACAATTCGGTCACTCCTCCATTTAAATATAAACATATGTTAAAATGTTGCCGTCAAGTAGCAAATAAGTCACTCAATTATTAGTAAAATTACAAAATGTCACTCAATTAAAATTTGGCTACAATTGGGTCACTCTTTTGTTAAAATTCAAATAGATATTTAACAAGGGTTGGTATAATGTCATTTTTAGTCATTGAAACTTAAATACTCGATTAATTTAGTCCTAATTCAAAATAACTCAACAAATTTAACCACTCATATTATAAAAATATATCAATTTAGTCATTTTCTTCTCCCAAATGACTTGTATAACCTCATTAACACTAGAGTACTTCATTTGAAATCGTTATATAATCTAATACAAAAATTTATAAATGTGAAGATATTTATAATTATTTTTAATGTTAGATCTATAATTAGTATTTATATTAAAATTAAACTCATTGAATTCTATTTAAAATTATTTATAAAAATATTCAAGTTTTAATTATTGCTACCACGTAATTTTCTATCAAAGTCCAAGTTTTAGTTACTGTTACCATGTAAGTTCTTGAATTTTTATTATAAAAAAGATTTCTTAAGTTCTTTGCAAGTCTATGTATTTTCATTAAAAAATATATAATTTTTTATAATAATTTTATTTTTTGTTCTCATTTGCAAATTTACTAATTGTTAAACAATTTTTATTATAATAAAAATTTACAAAAAAAATTATTCATGTTTAAAACATGAGACATAAATTATTTTTACATAATGAAACATAAGCAAGCACGAAGCGACGATAAATATATTTTCATTACATTAATATATAATATTCTTTTTAATATATGATTCAATCATATAAATAATTTCAAGCTTTTGTTAATTTAGCAAACAAAAATATTAATTAATATATTTTTTTAAATTATAAAGAGTTAAATTTATTAAATTATTTTAAAATAAGAATAAATTGATAGAATATATAAGTTTCAAGGACTAGAACCGACATTTATACGAAGCCTTGGTAAATATCCGTTTGAATTTTAACGGAAGACTGACCTGATTGTAACCAAATTGTAATTGAGTGACTCAATTACAAGTTTTGATAACTTTTGACCTGTTTGTAACTTCACTAATAATTGAGCGACCTCTAATATATTTCCTGACGACAACATTTTAATGTCTGTTTGCATTTAAATGAGAGAGTGACTAAATTATAACTAAAACATTAATTGAATGACCCAGTTGTAAGTTTTAATAATTGAGTAATCCAATTATAATTTTAATTATTGGGTGAGTCAAAATATGCTTACAAATAATTGAGTGATCTCCAATGTAATTAACCCAAAAATAAAAAACCACAATGAACGCGAGTTTGTAGTTGGTAAGGTTATTTCAGGGTGATTAGTACCTGTCTTTTCTCCTTCCGACCCACGGTTTTTCTCTTTCTCTCTCTAGACAACTTCCACTCTCTCTAGAATCTATCGATCTTCTCTCTCTATCTATTTTCACTATCCCCTTCCTTTCCCTTTCCCCTTTCCCCTTTCCCCTTTCCTTTCAGATTCAGTAGTTTCCGATTCTTGGGCTTGGTTGACCCTGGGACTGCCTTTGATCAGTTCTTTTTTTTTTTTCTGTTGATCTGCTGAAAAAAGTTTACTCGCTTTTGGGTAGTTTCTGGTCAGCTTGATTCTCTTGATTTTTGGCCTTTGTTTATTAAAAAAAGGTGTTACTTTTTTTGGCGGAATTATTGAAAGTAAAACCAAAGCTTCGATATTTCTTTTCTTCCCCCCCCCCCCTATATTTGTATATATTCGTAGATCTCCTTTCTTGATACTCATGCCTTTTCGGCTTTTTTTGTTGGATTAAGAAAATTGGAGTTAAGATCCTTATTTATCATTTTTTTATATGAATAAAAAAGTTAACTGTTCTTTTCTAAATTAGAAAGCTTTAATACCTGAGATTTTTGTTTTTGTTGTAATCAGCTTAGGAGATTGAATTTGTGGATTGATCTTATCAATGGATTGTAAAGTGGACAAGGATATCTGGCAACTATTCAAGTGATTTGAAGGGAAACTCAAAGTAGTATATTTTTGTCTGTGATTCCAAAAGGGTTGCTTGAAGATTAGAATTTTGAGAGATTGAAGGACAAATCAAGGTATTATCAATCAGTGAATAGGAATTTTGGCTCTGAATTCAGAAAGAAATTTGCGATTTGGTGAAAAGGATTGTATAATTGAAGGTTATTTGCTGGGGTTATCTGCACATTAGCTGGGAAGCTTGAACGGTTTTCTTTAAGTGTTACTCCCAAAAAGTTCTGACGGATCCGTCTACCGAAAATAGGGGTTGTGATTTTGTTGCTGGTCTGGAGTGCATATTAAGCATCATCAGGGCCCTTAGAATGGGGTCCTGCTTATCTGCTGAAAGCAGGAGCCCTAGCCCTGGTTCGCCTTCATCCCCTCATCGGGCGAATATGAAGAGGAGGAACTCAAGGAAGAGACTAGGGTCTCGGAATTCCTCCTTTGACTACCGGAAGGACGAACCATTGCATAGAATTCCAGGGAGGTTGTTCCTGAATGGGTCCAGTGACGTTGCTTCACTCTTTACTCAACAAGGCAAGAAAGGAACCAACCAGGATGCCATGATTGTTTGGGAGGTTAGCTCCATTTATCCCTTTACACATTTTAGTATACTTTTTTCATTAGAATCCTGTTTGTATCAAACTAATCATTTTATACATTTGGCTTTATGTGTAATGTTTTCTTGAATAGCCTTGAAAACAAGTAATTTATCTTATAATAGTAGTCTAATTGGCTGTACTTTCTCATTTATTTTAGGATATTATCCGATCATTTAGCTGCTGTATGAAATGATGTTTCCATGGTGGCAAATTAAACGCTTTTTTATGAATATGCTAAATGTGTCTGTGTTTGGGAACTATGTAATGACAGAGCTTCAAACTCAAGTTTTTAGGATATTTATCTTTCCTTTCTTGATGGAGCAGATTATGGTGGATTCCAATGTCAAGGGAAGTAGAGGAAGACCTAAAAGGTTGTGGTTGGAAACTGTAGAATAAGACGTCAGTTTTACTAAGCTTGTTACGGTCACAATATAATCCATGTAGCTCCCTAATAGTGGAAACAAAAATATTTCTTCTTGTTTAGAGGTGGATATAAACATCGATGATAGTAGTGTGTATGGATGGGATAATGAAAAAATGTTTCAAACTCTTTACTATGGTTGGCCATTTGTTTGTTAAGAAGGTCAAGACACTTAACTTTTTTTATTATCTCTGGAATGTATATCCTCATATGAGGATCCATTATGCTAATACTGTTATTCTGTACCATTACTGATTTCCCTTGTTTTAAATGCTTCTAGTACGCATTACTAATATTGTTATTCTGCATCATCATGTTCCCTTTCTCACTATCTATGGCTGTTGTTCCCAGAATTTTGGTTCAAGAGCTGATACAGTTTTCTGTGGTGTTTTTGATGGTCATGGTCCCTATGGTCATATGGTGGCAAAGAGAGTGAGGGACCATCTTCCGTTAAAACTGAGTGCTCATTGGGATGTTAATAAATCCAGTGAGGATGTTCTCAGAGAGATCAATTTGAACACTGCTGGAAGCATGAACTCTGAGGATGCAGCATTTTTAACAGCTGATGAGGAATCTAGGGCCTCTGTAGATCTTGATGAAACAGAAAAGCACCCGGAGATCTTTCAGACACTTAAAGAGTCCTTTCTGAAGGCTTTCAAAATAATGGATAGGGATCTTAGAATGCATGCCAATAGTGATTGCTTTTGCAGTGGGACGACAGCTGTAACTTTGGTCAAGCAGGTTACAGCTGCAAACTTTAAAAGTGTTGAAAAACTATGTTATGATATGATTTATAGTTAAACATTTGGCTCCTTTTATAGGGTCCATATGTCGTCATAGGAAACGTTGGAGACTCCAGAGCTGTTTTAGGTACAAGGGACAAAGATGATTCACTAATTGCAGTTCAGTTGACTGTTGATCTTAAACCAAATCTTCCAGGTCAGTTTGTCTGTTTTAATTAACTCAAGTTCATCCATACATGCAATTTTGTTCATGCTTTCTATTTAAATTGTTTTCTGCTGAGTTTCAGGCTAAAAGTATCATAGTTAAAACAAATTGCTTCATGTTTTGGAAATTTGAAGTTTTGGACATTTTATGCTAAGTTTCGTGCTCTCTATCATTTATTGTCCACTGTATATGCTGCATTGAGTGTACCAGCCACTTGGTTTTTCTTTAAATTCATTGTTTGTTGTTAAGATGGGATAGAAAAGGTATAATCGAAGGCTATATAATATGCTATTTGAAATGTTCTTCTTGTGTGTATCAGCTAATAAAATAGAGTACTTTTCAACTCTCCATACCATTGCTCATACCCATTGCATCCATTGTCCACTGAGTAGCCCCTAAATTTTGCATGTCCTTTTATATTAAAGTGATAGGCATAAAGTAAACCAGTATGATCGAAAAACCCGAATCTTGAAGTTCCTTTTTATTTATTGAATTTGAACTCTTTTAGACTAGTAAGAAAGAGATAACATCAATGTTTCTACATCTCAGTATTTAAGTATTCAACAATGGACATGGACCATAAGGAAATTATGCATATTGGCCATCAAACAAAAAAATTGATTTTTAGAGAAGCTAGCCATTCTTTAGACTTTATTAGATTCCTTAAGCTTATTATATACAAACACACACCTATATGAACATACATACATACATACATATTGCGCGTAACTTCACTAGGATGAGCATTTCTTTCCCCTTTTTTATGTGCCTTGCTCCTTTGGCAAGATAAGGGTTCTATCGCTGCACCCTTGCCGACATTGCTCTCTGTCTCTCTCTACTAGACATATTTTAGGTAATATTTTCAATCGTGTATAAGAATAAGCATCAATAAATTTGGTTCAATTGACTGACAATGCGAGTCTGAAATATCTTAAAACTTGGAAGGTAAGTTTGATGATCAGCGAAGCAGCTTAAAAGTAAGTTGTATTTGAGAATTTTGCAGGAGATGTTTGAAGTGTTGTTTAAGGACTAGAATTATGGGACTCAAGAATAGAATTAGGTTATCTAAGATTAATTGATTGAGAAAGTAAGAGATGCTGGTTGCAATTGGAAGAAGATAGTTGAAAGCTCAAGTGTATGTAGAATAGGTGCATTCACTCAAAACTGGTTGATCTGCATATGGCATCAAGTGTTATGAAATTATTAAGACTGCAAAATGTCGAAAGGTTTTGTAATTAAGATAACCCTGTTTGTTTCGAGTATTGAAGCAATTTGTGAAGAAATAAATTTCCCTGTCGATGGGAAATTATATTAAAATTCAGATTAATATGGAAGCACAAAATGCATTGCAAAGCAAGGTCTTTGCAGTTTTTCTGGACTGAAAAACATAGAGGAGTCTCAGGAATATCTAAACTGTTGAATTAGGTATTATTGATTCAAATTGCTTGGTTATATGGTATGCACCTGACATTCAAGATAGTACTGATTGAAAAAGAAAAATCTTTGCAGAATTTTTTTATTGAAAAACATAGAGGAGTCTCGGGAAGACCTAAACTGTTGAATTAGACATTATTGGTTCACATTGCTTGGTTATATGGTATACACATGACATTTAAGATAGAATTGATTGCAAAAGCAAAATCTTAGCAGATTTTCTGAATTGAAAAACAGTCTTGTGAAGATCTAAACTGTTGAATTAGGCATTATTGGTTCAAATTGCTTGGTTATATGGTATGCACCTGACATTCAAGATAGAATTGATTGCAAAAGCAAAATCTTTGCGGAGTTTCTGAAATGAAAAGTATAGAGGAGTCTCAGGAAGATCTAAACTGTTGAATTACGCATTATTGATTCAAATTACTTGGTTATATGGTATGCACATGACATTCAAAATAGAATGCACAAGGGAAAAAATCCGGTTCTATTTGGTTGCTTGATTCTCGTTTTCTATTATTATACTTTCAACATCAAGCTGATTTTAAATCATCCTTTTTACTTCTTTACAGCGGAGGAAGAGAGAATTCGAAAATATAAAGGTCGCGTCTTTGCTCTTAAAGATGAACCTGAGGTTGCCCGAGTTTGGTTACCAAACAGTGATTCACCTGGGCTTGCTATGGCAAGGGCTTTTGGAGATTTTTGCCTCAAGGATTTTGGTCTCATCTCTGTGCCTGAAATATCTTTTCGGCACCTGTCAGAGAAGGATGAATTTATCATCTTGGCTAGTGACGGGGTAATGTAGCCAACATTTTAATTTTTTAATTCAAAATCAAAACATGAAATGGCATTTGAGCCCTTCTCTCTAGTTCTGATAAGGCTTGCTCCAACCTTTTGCAGATTTGGGATGTGCTTTCAAACAAAGAAGTGGTAGATATCGTAGCATCTTGCCGAACTCGCTCATCTGCTGCACGAGCTTTGGTTGAGATGGCAGTTAGAGCTTGGAGATACAAATACCCTACGTCTAAAGTTGATGATTGTGCCGTTGTTTGCCTATTTTTTGATTCAATCTCAAACAACCTATCTACTACTGCCAGTGCTAATGCCAAAGTGCAGCCAGTTTCAGTGGACCAAATTGAGAATGAAAGTGAGAAAGTCAATAATATCAATGTCTTAACCAGTGTTGACCTGTCTGGGACTGTTGGATGTGGCAAAGTAGTCCCAGGAGGGACTGAAGATTTAGATTTAGATATAGATGTAGACTCCTCGAAGGAGGAAATGAATTCAGAAATAGGAACAGATTGGTCAGCCCTTGAAGGAGTATCTCGTGTCAATACCCTTCTGAATCTCCCAAGGTTCGATCCTGGAAAGTAATGATCTGCTGCAGGAGGTACAAAGGAAGCCTCCGGCATGAGAAAGGTTTGGTTTGTTGGTTACAACTAGTATGATATTTTCTTTGCTTTGATAAATTACTGTAGTTTTTATTTATTTATATTGATTGTTCTACACAGGGCCATGGATTTGATGTTAAAAACGGAGCAGAGAGGTTGGACCCGGCTGTATTAGTGTGTCTGGGGAATTGTCCTTTCTATGAAGTGTGTTGGGTAGAATTGGAATTTTTGTAAATCCAGCTCTCTATCATATTATTATTCTTAATTTGTTTGCCACCTTCAAATATTCATGTGTGACTTGTTGGTAACTTTTGTATTATGGTGAAATGAAGCCTCCTCATCCTTGGATTTCATTGAACTGAAAGGCATGTTTGTTCTTTTGGACATTGGGGACCTTATTACAGAACTGATGTCATTTATTGAACCATGGGGTTAAGAATATTAGAGAACTGATATCATTTATTTAACCTCATGGTTAGGAATATTAGAGAGTTGTTATTTATTGAACCTTAGGGCTAGGAATACTAGAAAAGTAGAATTGATGTCTTTTATTGAAATTTGTTCTAGTGTATGAACTTGTGAAGTACTCAAAAAGCTTTACATAAAGGAATTTTAAAATACATGCACGAAAATTTTTTTATACACAGGCCGTGTAAACTTTAGTTTGCTCGTGCCTTTTAATTTTAGAGGTTAGGATTTTAGTTTAGGGTTTAAAGTTTATAGAGTTTAGGTTGTAGGGTTTAGAAATTAGGGTATATGATTTAAAGTTTAGTTTTTAGGGTTCGGGCTAGAAATTTAAGATTTGAGTTTTATAGTGTTAATATACATGTTTGTGCAAAATTAAGATTACACATCATATATATCAAAATTTTACCCATACATACCCATCAAACCTATCAAAATGGAACATCTCGCTCTCTTATGTCATCACAATCATCTACAAGTATAAGTGAGTATACATGAAATGTTTCAACAAGTTTTGCATTTATAGTAGCAAATAATTAGAATTCTTTATTTTTTAAATTATTAAAAAAATTAATATATATCATTTGGTACATTTTACAGTACCATATGATTTTTTGCAATGGAAAAAATATATTAAAATAATGTACATCACGGTTTAAAAATTTAGGATTAAATTAAATAAAAAAACAATTCAGATATAAAGTGATGATAAAAGCAACTTCATTAGTCAAAATGCCAATTAACTCACATTAGAAATATTGTAATAGTCATACTATTTTTTTATTTTTTTAAGAAATCTAGTTAGGATGAACAAAACTCGATTGAACACGAAAAAAAATTCGACGTAACTCGTCAAATTTTATAAACTCTACTAAAAATTTGTAAACTCGACTTGACTCAAAATTTTTCGAATAAAGTTTGAATGATAAAATATGACTTGTCAACTCGAATAACTTAAACTTTTTAGTAAGGGTGAGTAAAACTCGACTCGACTCGAAAAAAACGAATAACTCGGCTCGACTTGAGTCAAAAATACTCGACTCGTCTTGACTCGACTCGAAATTTTAAAAACTCTACTCGACTCGAAAAAATTTCAAATAAAGTTTGTGTTGTAAAATAGAAACTCTAATAACTCGAATTTTTTTAGTAATTAATAGATTTATTTTTAAGTTCGAGACGAGTACCTCAATTTTTATTATATATATATACCGATATATAAAAATATGAAGAAATATTGCAACATATGAAAAATATGAAGAAATATATATATGCATATCTTATATGATTATAGAAAGTGATTTAAATTGGAATCAAACCGTACTATAACATGATAAATAATTACAATTTAATTTTTATAGGAACTCGAAAACTCGACTCGAATTTCTTAAACTCGACTCGAATCGAAAAAATTTCAAATAAAGTTTGAGTTGTAAAATGTGACGCGTCAACTCGAATAACTCGAAATTTTTTGACTCGACTCGACTTGACTCGATCGAACGCCCACCCCTACTTTTTAGTAATTAATGGATCTATTTTCGACTTTGAATCGAGCCCTTAAATTCTACACGATTTTCTTATTTCTTGAATTCTCCTTCGTTTCAAATCTTTTTTGATCAAATTTAAACCACACATTACTCTATTATTAAAAATACCTATGTAACTTCAATTTCATTTTTGAAACAAATATCCTCTTTTTACAATTTAGTCTCTCAACTTTATAATTTTTTTCAATTTAATTCACTGACTACAACTCTGTCTCTTCTTCCTTCTCATCACTTTATTTACTCCTTTATACTCTTATTAATGTTTTTTTTTTCAAAATTCCTTATTTAAAAATAATATTATAAACATATTATATAATTTTAGATAACATTTGATTCATTACATTATATTACAAATCTTCCTCACTTGTAAAAAATATGAAAAAATGCATATATGTATATCATATATGGTTATAAAATTCATTTAAATCGAAACCAATAAGTATCATAATATTATAAATATTTATAATAAAAAAATAATTTAACTAAAAAATTCAATAAAGTTTCAATATTAAAATATGACTCGTTAAATGACGACAACTAAATTTACACAAATTATGATTGATTGTGCAGTGGATACAAAAATTGATTTGGTGTAACCGTACGTAACGAAAAATTATATCATGAGCTTGACTTATCACATTAGCCATGTCTCAACCAATGAAAACTATCCAATTCACTTTTTAACGTCAGCAACTCACTTATATAATTTTCTTTTAAAAGCTATTTTTTCAAATGATATATAAAAAAAATTAGTGAATATTCACGGGGAGAAAATGATAAAGTGGACATTTTTTTGGAAAAAAATTTGATAAGTTTACCCGTGCCTTTTAGTTTTAGGGGTTAAGATTTGAGTTTAGGATTTAAGGTTTAGGGGTTTAGGTTGTAGGGTTTAGAATTTAAGATTAGTGTTTAGAATTTAGGATTTAGAGTGCGGGGTTTAGTTTTTTAGGGTTAGGTTAGAAATTTAGGATTTAAATTTTTATAGTGTAAATACACATGCTTGTGTAAAATTAATTGTACACAGCCTGTGTATCAAAATTTTATCCTTTTTTATTGGGACTATATATGATATGATGGGCTATACTTATAATTTTTTGTTACATAACTGATTGATTGTGTAATGGATAAAAAAACTGATTTGGTGTAACCGAACGTATTGAAACTGTTAATTATCTCAATAAAAACCGACTTTGATTCAATTAAAATATAAGTTTTAAATCAGTTATACACATTTTCAAGCAAATAAATCCTTTGAGTAGTATCAAATATGTTAATATTCCTATAAGATCCATATTATCATGCTGATATCTTTAAAAGATCCAGATTACCATTAGAATCACACAGGTGCCCAAAAAAAATTAAAAGAATCCAACTATCTTCTTGCTAGATAAAAATAAAAAATGCTTGGTGTATGCCAATAAAAAACATGACATGATTGAAACATTAGTTATATATAAAAAATGGCATAATGACAAAAAAATGCCATTAATATTCAACTGAATAATTGTTTTTAACCCATATTATTTTTTTAAAATATTTTAACTTTCAACTTTTTATTTCAAGTCAAAATAGTTCACGCGTGGATGAATATTGTCAATCAACTAACAATAAACATCTTAAAATAACTTAACAAAATAACACATCACTAAAAAAATAATTTTATAAAAAAAAATTAACTGATGTGTCATTCTATAAATCGACATATTTATCTATATGATACTATTATATCATGCACTGCCACTTATCAATTTTCATTTACAGATGAGACATTTTGATACAACATGAAACGTTAAGAGCTAAAATACTTCATAAAAAAATAAGGCCAAAATAATTATTCAGTTAAATGTAAATGACATTTTTTGACATTATGCCTAAAGACACAAGTCTAAACCAAGAGTTTAGCATGCACAATTGCACCAAATAAAAATTCTATCACATTAAATCAAAATTCATGTACAATTTTTAGATTTATTCAACATTCTTATAAAAAAATTGTGGAGCTATATTACACTGGTACTAGAGTTTATTTGTAGATACCAATGACCTAAACAAGGAATTTAAAATCAGGAATTGCACATCCGTGTTTGAGAAGGAAAAAAACAAGGCCCACGGCCACATTTTCACTGAAAAAATGAATTATGGTAGTACAACAGAATCAAAGAATACTTCACTGCTGGTTCCAACAATCTAAGCTATACAACTATGCAGTAAAGCAATTATCATAGACAATAATGTTAGACTTCCTCCGATTAAACTGGAACCTGAAACAATATCATGGGCACCGACCGAATACACCACCCCCGAACTTTCATCCCTCACCTTGATGCTCAAAGAGCCTAAAAGTGACCATGATAACATTTCAGAGATGCTAATTTCCAGCTACATCTGTTCCAGTTCTTTCTCAAAGAAAAATAACTTGCATGCTCACTTACTGCCGGAAAGAAATTACAAGGAAGTGGATACATGCTCATGAGGACTGACAACTGGATGTCCATTTTCAATTTGACACATTTTAACAGAAATAATAAGATTGTAAATTACACACATTATATACAAATTAGTTAAGTTTCAACCCACTTATATAGTTGAAAGAATATAAAGAAATTAATTTTACACACACCAATAGCTAAATCATGAGAAAAACAAATCCATAAATTTAAAAATAATCATAAGTTATATTTACAAGAGCTTTATTAAACAATATTTAAGATCCAAAACCTTTACTTCGAAATTTAAGTTACCAAACACTTCATATATTATTTTTATAACATTGGTTTCATAAGTCTTAATACCAACTCTCTCTCTCTCTCTCTCTCTCTCTCTCTCTCTCTTGTTGAAAAATCACATAAATTTAATAGGAAATATAAGAACTTTTGGTATTTAGAAAAACGAAATACTATAAGGCCTCAAAAGTTCTCAAAATAGAATGGTGGACATTAAGTTTTGAACAGAAGGAACAATTGTTACTAATTAACGATTATTAAACTACAAAAATCAAAGGTAGACCTATCCAAAAGACCCTAGAGGAGATACAAACCTACCACACAAAATAATAAGCAAAGATTTAGGAAGACAAAACATGTATGGGCAGCCAACAACAACAATAATAATAGTTTCAACCTAAAACAGTAAAGTTTTGAATAGAGTACTCACAATTGTATTCAGTCCATCCAATGGTCTGATTTTCTAAATCATATACAACCAACTTATTTGAAAGCACCAAATCTGTATTGTAAAGAAATTAAATAAGTAAAAATTGTATCAAAACCTTTCCTGTTCGATTATTAGATCGTCTCTTCTTCACCAGTGTAGTAGAAAAACAGATTAGCTAAAATAAATGCAACGATTGTCGAACTGAACTTGTACTTTTTATTAGAAGATCAATGCCACCGATCACCAGTGACATGGAGGCAGTATGAGAGACAACTAAAATTCACATTCATAGGCTTTTGGTTTAAACAGAAATGTTAATAATATTATAAGTTGAGATGGGTGGATACTATAAGAGCTAAATATGAACAAAACCAATGTTCTATTTCTATCATGGAATGTGTTTTGTATGATTTAGAGGTTATATTAACCCAAACTTTAGAGAAAAAGAGAATGTATGTAAAACTCATTTTCTTGTAGTCTAGGAAGTAGAAGTTAAGGTTAATCTCTCTGAAGGTAATACGGTTATGAAGATGCTTCTACAGCAGGAATATGACCAACTGGGAAAAAAGGAATAATAGAAGATTGCTGGAGGTGGAAATTGTGTCGGTTTGGGTTGAATTATCTACAGTTGCAATTAATCCCGAATATGGATCAGGTTAAGGTCATTCCATGTTCCGATTTCTTTGATCTAGTATAATTCCAGTTTTTGGTTACTTCTAGTCAAGCCATTTGGGTTTAGAGCAGTTTGGAATCAGGTTATGTTTCAGATTCAAGTTTCTTAGTGTTCAGAATTTTGCTTTTTTGTTCAGCTTAAATTGATTTGTATCAAATTTGAGCTTTTTCAGGCATGCTTTTTCAATCATTTTCACCCCTATTCTTTTTTTTTTGAAGCATTTTAACTCTCAGCATTTTATTTTGGGTAAAAATGATCCCTTCGTGGATGAAAACCGTTAGTCAACAAACATTAAATGGCTTGAAATGACGTAACAAACCTACATGACAATGCAAGCTAACATAACAATGTCATATAGACAAATGAGCTCACTTTACAAAATGACACCTCGGTTAAAAAATAATTTTATAAAATTGTATAAAATATAAAATTATTTTTTTATGATGACGCGTCATTCTATCATGTCATTTCAAGATGTTTGTCTCCAATTGACTGACAGTTTTCATCCAAGGAGGGGCTATTTTGTCCCAAAATGAAACGATGAGGGTTAAAAAGCTTCATAAAAATAATAGGGACCAAAATGACTATTCAATCAAACATTAGGGGCATTTTTTGGCATTATGCAATTATTTTTTCACTCAAACACTTGCCAACCCGAAGGTGAGCTTATGTTAGACTGTTACAAAGTACATCTTAGAACCCCTTTTAATGTGCATAATGTAAACAATTAGAGAAAAATATTAGCATAAGATCCACAAACACATACTCATATTTTGCAAGCAAAATGACAAATGAGTTCAAAACAAGGAATTTAAGGGTATACCTCCCAAAAGAATCATATTTTGCATTCCACTGTTCTGCCAACCAAAACACCAAATATCTTCCTACAAAATCCATAAATTGATATCTTAATGCAAAGCCCACAATGATAAAATAGATTTTTTTTAATTGACACTATACAAATATTGAAAGAAATTACTCAATGAAAATGACATTTGACTTCTCAGTTAGTAATTACATGATGATGATGATGGTAATCATGATACAAAAGGAACACATATTTTAGCCTTGCTAATTTGTTTGAATCTGTAGAAAAGCAATTTTCTAGCTTTAGGAAAAACTAATTAACGCATAAAAATAAAGCAGAATTTAAGTTTCTGCAGAAAAGAAGAAGAAAACAGAATTGATTTTCTGTTATTGAATATTTTCGAAAAATTAAATCCCTTTACAGTGAATTTATAGACTCAAGTATTGAACTTTAGTTACAATTAGGAGTCCTAAGTACACAAGACATCTAGCTCTATCTTTTAGGAAGTAAACTTTAATTTAAACTACTATTTACATGAGGACTCTAACTCTATCTTTAAATTTTAATTTAAACTACTATTTACATAAAGACTCTAACTCTATCGGATAATCTAACACTCCCCCTCACGTTGGAGAATATACATTGTATAATCCCAACTTGAATAGAAACTTGTCGAAAGAAGCTTTTGGTAGTGCTTTTGTAAGTGCATCTGCCACTTGTTCTTCTGTAGGAACATAAGATAAAGAAGCTGTCCCACTAGTAATCTTTTCTGAGATAAAATGTCTGTCAATCTCCACATGTTTAGTCCTATCATGGTGGACTGGATTTCGAGCAATTTGTATGGTGGACTGAATATCACAAAAAATCTCAAACTTCTCCTCTTGGTTCACATTTAGCTCCTTCAATAGCTTTAACAACCAAATTCCTTCACACATTCCCAATGCTAAAGCCCTATATTCTCGCTTCAAAGATCGCTTTTAGATACAACTGTTTGTTTCTTACTCCTCTAGGTCACTAGATTTCCCCAAACAAAAGAGCAGTAACCACTAGTTGATCTCCTTTTTGTCAGTTCGTTTGCCCAACTTGAATTTGAATAAATCTGAGCAGTCCTTTCTTGAGTCTTTTTAAATAGCAATCCATGCCCTGGTGTCCCTTTCAAGTATCTCAAAATTCTAATTGCAGCTTCCATGTGATCTTCCCTTGGATCAGTCATGTGTTAACGATAATATTAATCGGAAAGCAATGTCCAGTCAGTTAATGACAAATAAATCAATTTTCCCACTAACCTCTGAAATTTACCCTTATTAGCTTTGAGGCTTGTGCCCTCTATATTGAATTTTAAGCCTGCTTCCATGGGAGTATCAACTGGTTTGCATCCCAACATTCCTGCTTCATTAAGTAGATCAAGAACATATTTTCTCTGGTTTATCACTAGACTTTTGCTCGACCTAGCAACCTCCATGCCTAGAAAGTATCTGAGCTTTCCTAGGTCTTTTGTTTCAAACTGTGTATTTAACAACCCTTTCAAGTGACTTATCTCTTCATCATCATCACCTGTCAGAATAATGTTATCCACATATACTATTAAAATAACCCTTTTATTGCTAGAGGTTACCTTAATGAAGAGTGTGATCTGCCAAGGATTGTTTGTATCCATTTTCTAAAATCACCTTGGTGAATCTGTCAAACCAGGCTCTAGGTGACTGCTTCAAACCATAGATGGATTTATTAAGTCTGCAAACTTTCTGATCTCCTTTTACTGACTTCAAGCCCGAAGACACTCTCATGTACACTTTTTCTTCCAATTTTCCATTAAGAAAGACATTCTTAATGTCAAGTTGATGAAGCTTCCAGTCCTTGTTTACAGCCAAGCTTAAGAGAATTCTAACTGTATTTAGTTTAGCTACAGGAGCAAAGGTCTCATTATAATCAATTTCATAGGTTTGAGTAAAACCCTTGGCCACCAACCTTGCTTTATACCTCTGTATACTGCCGTCAGAGTTGTATTTTATGGAGAACACCCATTTGCATCCTCGATTGTGTTAGGTATATGTTCTTTATCTAAGCAAGCTGTAAAAGCCTTAAATGATGGCATTAGATTACCATAAGCAACATACCTCTGAATGGGGTGTTTTGTACATTGTCTTACCCCTTTCCTTTTAGCAATAGGCAAATAATCAAATTCAAGTAAATGAGAGGGAATCTCGGCTAGAACATTACCTCCATCATTTTCATTGGCAACTGAATTGAAGTCCAATTCTCGGCAAGTGTCAGATTGCAAAACAGTCTCTGGAATAGTTTTATGTTTTCTGGTATAAACTTTCAATTGCTTAGGAGGTGAGGGTTTGTGAGGAAGGTTTGGGTGAATTTCGAGGAGTAGTAACAATAGGTGAAGGATGGGAAGTCAGAGTGTAATAATAGGTGAAGAAGTAGAAGGGTTTAAAGGAGTATGAGGTTCAAATAACAAAGGATTATTAGTAGGTAATAACTCAAGGTAAAGAAGGATAAACCTGATTGGTAGGAGGGTGAAAAACATCACAATTCTCCCTAATTTGCAGCCAGGAAATAAGGTTCTGTTCAAAAAAGGTGAGATCCAAGGAAGTAAACAATTTACGAGAAGGAGGATGATAACATTTGTAGCCCTTCTTAAGTGAAGAATACCCACCAAGACACACACTTCAAGGATCTGGGGTCAAGTTTTGACCTAGAGGGAACATAATCTTTCACAAACACAAAGGCAACCAAAAAACTTTGAAAGGGAGAATAGAGGACAAAGGTTTAAAATTGGGGTAACTCTCCAAAAAAAAACTCTAGGTGTTACAGATTGCAAAACCTTCTTGGGCATTCGATTAATGAGATAGGTTGCAGTTAACAAAGCCTCACCCCACAAATACTTAGGAATATTACTAGTGAACATCAAAGACCTAGTTACCTCCAACAAATGCCTATTTTTCCTTTTTGCAACCCCATTTTGTTGTGGTGTATCCACACAAGTGCTAAGTTGAACAGTCCTTTTTTTGTTAAAAAGTTCCCCCAAGGACTTGGTAAAATATTCACTCCCATTATCAGATTTGAAGATCTGAATTTTACTTCCAAATTGGGTCTCAACCATATTGTAAAATTTCTCAAAAACAAAGGCTACTTCAGATTTATCCTTTAACAAATATGCCCAAGTTGTTCTACTATGATCATCAATAAAAGTGACAAACCACCTACTACCAGTTACATTCTTCACTCGAGAAGGACCCCAAACATCACTATGAATTAATGAAAAAGGTTGGGAAGATTTGTAGGAAGATGGTAAATAGGATGCTTTTGTCTGTTTAGCGAGAGGACATATATGGCATTTAAAAGAACTTGGTTTTCTATTAACAAATAATTCAGGGAATAATTTAGCAAGATAATGAAAATTAGGATGCCCTAACCTAAAATGCCATAACATTATATTATCAATTTGCCCTAAAGAAGTCAAAGAGCAAGAAGTATTTGGTAGGGTAGATGGTTGATTTCCGAGGACATAGAGACCATTTTGCAAGCTAGCGATGCCAAGCATCTTCCTCGAATTCATTGCTCAAAAAAACAACCGGATTGATGAAATCAAATGAACACTTAAAATTCTCGGAGAGTTTACTAACAGAGAGGAGATTGCAGGCGAGATTAGGCACAAACAAAACATCTTCAAGCAACAAATTATCGTTAATGAGGACTGAGCTACTTCCTTTGATAGGAGAGAAAGAGCCATCGGCTATTTTAATAGAACTTGTAGAAGATGAATCTGAAAAACTAAGGAATAATTCCCTGTTACTAGTCATGTGATCAGATGCTCCAGAGTCGATGATCCATGTTGATGCACCTTTGGTAGAAAAAGTGCGATGAAGAACAAGTATTATGTATGCTTGTATCCTCCACGAGAGCTAAATTTGCTTCACAAAGTTCTTGTCGAACCCAAAAATTCGGAAAAACTCCAATCCAAAGACTGCTCTGCTATGGACAGACATCTCAAAGGTTGTCGAAGGGGGTCCCATTAAGAATTCTAACTAGGATCGATGTTAGACGATACCATGTAGAAAAGCAATTTTCTAGCTTTAAGAAAAACTAATTAACGATAAAAATAAAGCGAAATTTAAGTTTATGAGAAAAAAAGAAAACAAAATTGATTTTCTGTTATTGAATATTTTCGAAAAATTACATCCCTTTACAGTGAATTTATAGACTCGAGTATTGGACTTTAGTTACAATTAGGAGTCTTAAGTACACAAGACATCTAACTCTATCTTTTAGGAAGTAAACTTTAATTTAAACTACTATTTACATGAAGACTCTAACTCTATCTTTAAACTTTAATTTAAACTACTATTTACATAAGGACTCTAACTCTATCGAATAATCTAACAGAATCTAGATGAAATGAAAATGATGGAACTACGGTATTTATCAAAAATAAAAACTCTATGCATCAAAGCATCAAAGTTGACTATAAGAGCATCAGGGAACGTAAGGCTATAGAACATCCGTCTGCTTATGAGAAATGGAAGCCCCCTCTTTTTTTGAAAAGTATGCTTATAAAAGTTACTTTTCTTGATACTTGAGCATTCTTGCCATACCTACTTTGTTAGCAGAGGCATCCTTGGACTAAGACCAGCTCAATTAACACCTCAAAACCCTTGCCTATGGCCTGGCAGTATGGCCCAAAAAGCCCGAAAGTATTAAAAACACTAAAATATTAAAGAAATAATTTTATATTATTATCTTAATAGTTTTAAATGTTTTATAGAAATAAAACTAATAATGTCTTTGGCTGAGGCTGGCTTGAAAAGCCTGCTCCTAGATCCAGCACATCAGGCAGCTCAACTTGTTGGAAGAACCAGTTGTTAGGGATACTGGACACACAAGGGAAGTTACTTTGGGTAGAGAAAAGAAGCAGATATTTATCATTTCCCATTGTACTTTCCACTATTTTTAGTTAAATTAAAAAAAAAAGAAGCGAGAGAGAGAGAGAGTAACTTTAAAGCAGCTATATCTGCCAAAAACCAGAAGCAGCATTGTCCTTGAACAAACCAGTTTTCTATCCCTTTAATGGTGTCTCACTCCCTCCAGCAGTTACCTCCACCCTCTACCCAGCCCTATCTCTTTCCTACATGAATTTGTAGTTTAATGGGTTTTGTTGAACTTGTTGTCAACAAAGAACATACTACATCATAAGCATTGCAAGTTAAAAGTTGCATTCTCAAAAGTGCCAGAACTTGTATCAATGATAATTTCTTTTCTGAAGGTGTATCAGTGATAAGTTAGAAGGCATATAATGGCAGTTACGCATCTTCCAAGTTGGAAGCATTGTCATTAATAGACTTGGCCAATTTAGTTTACTCGATGCTTCTCAAAAGAGAAACTGGACGAGGTAACTGGAATTATTTGCTTTAGTTTAATTCAATAATTCTCAAAAGAGAACTTTTTTTTATTAAATAGATATATTACATTCTCATACCAGGATTCAAACTCATACAAGATGAGACAATATGAACATCCTTAGCCACTAGGCCAATTTGTGGATCTCTGAGAACGCTGACGAAGTAATTGGAATTTATCAATCCATAATATGTATTTTAATTAAAGACATGTTGATACGGTTCCACTACCCAGCAAAGTCCCAACTATTTGGCCTACATAATTCCCATGCTCTACATGATCCTAAAGAGGAGTTGAGACTCACTTAACTGTCCTCCATGTTCCCACAACTACCATTTCTGCCATGTTTCCATTATTCCCTATTTTTTAGGACTTCAACTATGTTTTCCAGCAAATAGAAGTCCATGCTATTTATTATAAATAGGCTAGGATTTGTTCTTAGCAGACTGTTTTTTATTATGACTATTGATTAGTGTTATTTGAAATTCTAGTTTATTCGTTGTATTAGTGTTAAGATTCTTCACTGCTACTTCTAATAAACACCATCGTTTTGTTTTCATCATTTCCTTTCCTTTGAATTTCAGCTTGATTTATAGATAAATAGGAAAAGTAATAACTACCAAAAGAAAAGTGAATATCACTATTACAAAAATTCTGAAACTACTAGTGAACCAAAATTCAGTTTCACAAGTAGTCCTAAAAGGTCAAATGAAGTTTTTCAGTAGACCATAACAAAAAGGTGCTAAAGCAAAAGAGGTTTAAAATAAAACCTTAAAGGCTGAGAGAATGATCCAGAATATTCACAGAAGTTTACCTACACAATAAGTGAATGGTATTAATATGGAAGTGGCAAAAATTGCATAAAACAATAGGCCTGGCTAAATTCTGGAAGTCAACTCAATTGCATCTATAATGATAATAGACAATAATCCATAATTTAGCATGAATTACATAGTAATATGATGACTATGGTGAGCAAAAAAGTTCACCATATGATACTTGACCATAATATGAAGCTTTATAGTTTTAAAGTTAGTATTCTACATTAAATACAAATGTTAAATTGCTTAACTTGATTAGAAATATAAGAATTCAAAATAACATCTATATAAGAGAGAAACGTGTGCATGAATCATAAAATGAATTAAAAAGAAATAAGTTGACTTACACGAATTTGGAACAGATACTCATGGGGTAAAATGTTAAAGTAAGAGAACCTTCAAAATGGAACTTTACAGTCGGAAATCCATTATCAACACTGCAAGAGCACAGGAAAGAAATAACAAAAAGAAACAGCAAGTCTCAAAGAAAGTAATTTATAGGAATTAATGAAGGAAAAAGCCATAGATCAGTCCAACACACGTAACTTGACCTTGAGGTAAAGAAATTAAAAAAAAAAAACCGAGTCAAACTAAATATAAATTAAGACTTCATCCTTTCCTATTTTTCTCATAAGATTTCTCAGAAGAGAGAGAGCAACATTTTAGAAAGAAAACAAGAAACAATTGTGAAGTTAAAGCATGGCGTACATCTTTTGACAAGAGTAGGATGAAACCTATAATCATCAATGATTAAAATTTTGCAGTACTTCTCCAAGTCCGTAGAGATTCCAATTTAGAATAAAACTTTCTAGTCATTCCAGTTCAAAATAGAGAAATATAAGCAATAAACATGCGTTCTCATCTCACAACTTCATTCTCTTAGAAAATTCAGTCTTACACAAGGCAGCATTCACTATTTAATAGTTTTTCCCCCCTTAAAGTTGTATCCTTGGTCAAATGCATGTTCTTTATTGTTAGTATTAGGGTATACAAGGAATAACGCCTCTACTTGGAATTGTATATAAAATGAGATATAAGACATGGATAAAATCAAAATAAATAGTTATAAAAGATAAGTATTATTGAATAAAAATATTTATATGTCGTAGCAAGATTATTAAAGAAAGAAATATTCAAATTAAAGTAAATCGGGGGGAAATGTAACATCTAGAATATCAGAAATTGCAAACATTGCACCAGATAGATCTCTTACACATATCAAAGAAAAATGATGTGCATTCCTGACATATATACCAAAGAGTACAATTGCAGTAAGTGCCTTACTTTTCCATATGCTGAAAGCAAGTAAATTGGTCTTCTAAAGAATGCAATTTCAATGCAGGTTGCGGGAGAGAATCTAATAGACAGAAGAGACAATGTAATTAGTAGTGGATAATGTCAAAATGAACATAAGGCAAGTATCAATGTTTACCTCTGCAATTAGTGGTTCATAAATTGCAGACGGAAGGTATGCTAAGGTTGTACCACTATCCACTATTGTTCCTTTTTGATCTCCACTATCAAAAACATCACTTGGAAGTCGTAATAGAGTATCACCAACCTCAATTTCCTTCATTACAACATTGTAATGTGCCCTAATATTGTCGATAAAAGTATATTTATGAATTTATAAACCAAGAAACCTGATCGATGAGAATGAGCAAGACCTTAAACAAAAGGTTAAAAACTGCAAGGCAATCCATGACCGAACTCTAAGTAAATAGCAAAATGGTTTAATTTGTCAATCTGATCTCCTAGAAATATTTTATTGCTGCAGTATGAAGAAACACAGTTATTTAGAATGTTTCTTGAGGATGAGATGCACCATAAACTTGAAAAGTTTTTAGCTATGAACTAAACCTATACTGCTATCATCCTAATTTCCATCTGCTTCTTTTGGGACAAAAGAAATTGATAGGATTAATTTCCATTCACATTGACATGCATAAGATGAGAATGAGCGCAGACAACACAAAAAGATACCGTGTAACCTGTTCATCTGAGGGGAGGGGTATGAGAGGATGGATTTAAGATAGGTGTTTCAAATTTGCAATATGATAGAGATCCATCAAATCCTGGATTTGAGTGTAATCATGAAGGTCGTCATCCAATATAATAGAGATCCAACAACTATTTATCATTTAAAAATGCCAACTTGGAGACTATAGACTATAATTTAGACATTACCCTATGGGAAAAATAAACTGCAATATATGTTTATTCCTTATTATACAATAAAGAAGGCAATATTTAAGTTTTATATCCAAGCAACAGTGAACAATCTTTCACCTAATATTACTAAATCGGAAATAAGGGTGGATAAAGAAGAACAAATAAAAAGCAAAATTAGGAACCATAGGTTAAAGAAAGAAGCTAAGAAATTTAAGGTAGATACTTACTGGTTTGGAACCATTGGTGTTGTTTTGACTTTTGGTGATACCACTTCACCAATTGCAAAGATTCCACCTCCTGCATCATTATCCAAGCAGTGTGCAAACATTCCTTTTACTTTCCCAGAAGCAGCTAGTTGTGAAATTACAGAAGAATTTGCTTGTCCAAATCCTAGTATCCCATCTAGTGCTTCAGTTGATGATCCTAATTCTCCGGATTGTCTAGCACCACACCTAACCAAGAAAAAGAAATTATATATTACATAAATAACCAAAAATACATGTCAGCAGCAGCGCAACAGAATATGCTTCCTTGACATTGTATGTTCTGCCCCAGGAACCAACACATATCAACAGACTGCGTCCATCTCAAATCAATATCTCTAAAAAGCATCACCAACTTCTATTCCTTATTCTTCTTCTGCTTCTTCTTCTTCTTCTGTTTTTGACAAAAACTTCTATTTTTTCTTTTGCTTTCGGTTTTGGGGAAATGGTTCAACAGCATGTTGAACAACTAGTAGAGAAAGCAAAGGATAGGCACAAAAAACAGAGGAAAAACTTAATCAGAATTTTAAGAAATGAGAACGTCTGAGTCATAACTAATTCCAATAGCCACTAATCCATAGAAGAAAGTGGTAGGAAGAATAATCCGCTGACAAAAAATATCTCAATTAGTATGTCTAGCAATCCAGGTATCACAAAATTATACACATCATGCATTAATTAATCAGTAATACAATGTTGAAGTGCAAAAAAGAACTTGCTTAAAGAGGCTACACAAAAAAGAGGAAAAGATCCATTCATAAAAGCTATATGCATAAATCACACATTTTCTACCTTGTCTGGTAAGATCTTAACCTAAGAGCAAAATTAATATTTCACCACAGAAGGTGCAATGGTATCTTATATTACAACCAAAAAAAAAACTTGGGACCATAAAACCATCTTTGTAAGCTACAGACTGTGATAACAGTGCTCAACAAATCTATGAATAATTGATTCCTGACTTTAAGCATCAAAAGGGACCACCCATCTATTTATGAACAATAGACAAATGTAGGACCAATGATAGCTACAAACAAAAGTTCCTTGATGAAAACTGAATGAAAGCCAGCCACAAACCAAGGCTATACCAATCATTATTATTATAAGGGCCATTTTCATGAACTAGAAGCATAAGCAACAATGGCAGCAAATTAAATTTTGTCCTGCCTGGAAAATCAGAATTTTTCAGAATTCCAACTCACCCGAAAACAACAGTCCCATTTGTAGATTTACTCTGAAGGTTACCGATCACCTGCTCCAGTTGTATGTTGTCCTTTACGAAGTATCCAGCAGTTGAACTTCCATCACCGTAAACGACGTTATATTGACACTGAAGACTGAGCTTGCAACCAGGGAGTGGACCATCATATGTCGATGTACAAAAATCTTGATCACAATAAACCAGCCTTGAAGTGGAGGACCTCTTTGGATCATATAATGTTAATCCTAGCTGCAAAAGAATAACTAATCGATAAATGTTTTCTCAAAAAAAGTTTATCATAATTCAAAAGGAACACAACAATTATAACTTTATAGTAGACAGTACTTGTGACAGTTACATATCTGGAAAATCTTCAGAGAACAATATCAGTTTATAAAAGAAACATACACCAAGGTCACTTTTTGTGGGGCACTCGTCACATCCAGCACAATTTACCCATAGAATGTCACTTCCCGTATCAACTTGAACATAAAAGTCCTCTGATGGATTTCCTAATCCAATTTGAGCAAAATAAAGCCTGAAAAGAAAATGAGAAATAAACTCGATGCAAATAAAATTAAACCCACTTCTTTATATACACAATAGAGCAAGTCAGCTGAATATAAAGCCAAGATTATCTAGTAAGATGCTTTTCAAGGATCTTAGCTTTAAAATAATTATTAGGTATACGTATTGGAAGGAATTAGAGAGCAATTAAGCATTTAATCAATGGCACTATGGCACTTAAACAGAAGAAAATTTTTCAACTACATAAAGATGAAACTGAAAATGATAATAAATTCATACTTGTTGATCCTATGTAAAGAAAAATTTTAAAAAAATTGAAACAATCGGATCTCATGCAATAAGTAGTAAACTCTACTATAATTCACCACCATCATACAGAAACATCAAAATTCAGCCAAACTAAATTTCTTTCGAAAAGGAAAAATACCAATTCTTTTCACCTGATTCGATTTTATTCCGAACAGAAATCATTCAAATTTAACATATAAAAGAACCCAATTATTTAAACATAGAACCAAAAATAAACCCAGCAAAGAAACATAGAAATTCAAACAAAAGAGATAAAAAGTGAAAGCTAACCCAGCTTCAGAAGGGTGACCACTGCCACCTAAAGGGAGATCCACATTGATAGACGAGAGAAGCCTACTACGACGACGCATGTCATGAGCACTCATTGCAGTTAAATCCTTTCCTCGGCCTGCAAATTTACGTTTAACATTTAGAGTCAACACGTTCCCTAAACAACCAGAACAGAATTCACCCACCACCATCGCCGTCACAGTCACAACCACCAACGCTAATCTCCTTAGATCCATCATCCCCCAACAACAATCACGAACAATCAATCACCCCTTCCCTCTTTCTCTAAGAATTTGGAACCTTTTCGTTTTTTCTTCCTAGGGTTTTTGTTAAAATTGTAAAATTTCAAAGAAGATTCAAAAGAAGGGGCACAACGACAAGGAGAGAGAAGTGGCAACGACAGAGACCAAAACCCACAAGAGCTAGAGAAATGTGCGTTTTCTACGCCAGATGACGCGCCTTCATTTGTAAAGGAAAGGAGCTAAAGCAACCCCGAGGAGTTCAACCTATTTTTCTTGTCTCTGTATCTAAACTATGAAAACGTGGGTCCTTACTCCAAACTATTCTTATGTAAATTAATTCATTTTGTTCTTGAATTAAAGGTAAATTACATTACAACTCGCTTGATTATAGATTTAGTAATAAATATATTTTTTTAATTGTTTAGATATTATTGTTGAAAAAAAAAATGTTTCATGATCTATTGTGCTTCTATTTTTGTTTTATTATCCATTGCACTTGCTATAATAAAAAGTGAAGTCGTCATGTATTCAAGTCGAGTTCAAGCAAAATAAAGGAGAAGTTAGCATGTATTCCTACTGACTTCAGACTAGTACTCATGTCACTTCAGCTAAAACCACATGTTACTTCATTGATGTGATAGAAATCACCATAGATCTGAAAATAAAAAAACAAATGTAATAAATGGTGAAATATTTTTCAAACATAATATCTAGATAATTTAGTCATTCAATTATAGGTTTAGGGACAAACATGTCACTTTTCTTATAAAAATAATAATACAGTCACTCAATTATAGATTAAGAATAAATAAGTCACTCAATACAACATTTTAGCTTGCAAGGCAGTTGGTGGTCCGTGTTGTACGTTATTTCATAATCGGTTGGACTTGGTTAGTGCCATGTAATGTATCTGTCGTTTATCATGTGGCTAATAAAATTTGTGGGTCACTCTTTTTCCCATTATACTTTTTGAAGGGGTTTTTTAACTAGGCTTTTTTTTTCAAAAAAGATTAAAATTTTATGACAAACAAACTGCTTTGTTATTAAAATTGAAACAATGGCTTGGTATAATAATAATTTTACTTATTAAAACTTATACATTCTATTAATTTGATCCTAATTCGAAACAGTTCAATAAACTTAACCCATCATGTTTAAAAAATTTATTAGTGAAGTGACTGTATCTACTAACAGGTGGTATTAAGATCATAATGAGTTTATTCCATTAGTATTTTAGTTGTCCAGTAGTGAAGTGGTTGTGTCTATTGAGCTATATCAATTGTTGATTATTGAACTGATGAACAATAACATGGAGTGTGGTAAGTGGTTAAAAGGTGTGTCGGGATGGTGCAGTGTCGAAATTGTTAAATATGAAAGATTAAATTTATTGAATTATTTCGAATTATGACCAAATTAATAGAATGCATAAATTTTGGTGAATAAAATTGTTATTATACTAAGCCCCTATTTCAATTTTAATGACAACAAATTGTTTGTCACAAAATTTTAATTTGAGTGACTTGTTTGTTCCTAAACTCTATAGTTAAGTGACTAAATTGTTACTTTTAAAAGAAAAATGACATGTTTGGTCCTAAACCTATAATTAAATGATTGAATTGTTACTTTTAAAAGAATAGTTATTGGTTTGTTACTACACCTATAACTAAGTGACCTCTAATGTATATTACCCTAAATTTAATGACAATGACAACAACTAACCCGATGATTTTTTTAGATGAAAAGGTATTATTATCGTGTGCCTCGTGAAAAAACCCCTAAGTCTAGTAGGAAAAAAGTACACGCGCTAATATATATAGAAAAACCTACGAGATACCCATGACCAACAAAACTTTGCAAATAACCAAACCAACAAATCGTAACAATTCAAAGTAAACCCTACAACAAAGATGAAGATAAAAGGCTCATTTGCATCGTTCTCTAGCGCCTAACATCCTCATACAATAGAGATTCAAAACTTGATGGGTGAGAACCAAGCTGGATGATCCCAATGCTATCGGTGAGAGCAATCTTAGCTATAAAGTCCACCACTTTATTGTCGTCACGCGAGACATGATGCAGTTTAACAATCCAATCACGTTGCGAAGATTATTAAGATGCAACACTAATAAGGTTTGACCTTTATAACTCGTATCCGAACCAAGAAACGGAAGAGCCTCAATGCTATCAAGTTCTAGGATCACATATCGATAACCCAAATCCCAAGTACAAAGCAGACCAATATATGCACCACACAAATCCGATTTTACAATCGAACATACCCTAATACAACTCATAAAACCATGCTTCCAAGTGCTATTACTGTCGCACTACACACCCCTAAATGAAGATAAGCCATCTACACTACATCGAGCGCCATCCGTGTTCAGTTTGATCCACTCTTTCTCCAATGTTGTCCAAACATTTAATCCGCGAGCCATAGGAGTAGACACAACAACCCTATGCTGTACAGACTCCAAAGCGAGCAATGTCAAACTCTACAACCGAAAACTAGGGCCAAGAATTAAACCCCACCCTTCCATCGGGTTATCAAATGCTATTGAATTCTGGTATAACCAAAGATTCTAAACGATTGCACTAAATCCCAATTGAGTGTTTCTTTAGCAAAATAATTCGTATATGATAAGTTCAAAATAAACCATTCCCATAAATCTATCAAAACAAATTCTGCTAAATAGTTTGGTTTAATCAAAGGGTGCCAACTGAGAGAGCCGATGGGCACAACCTTATGATGTAGTACTTGCCTTGGATTAGATTTTCTTTTCCAAGTTGTTGGAAACAATCATATGGCTTTAGACTTAATCAAGAAGATAGCTTGAATTGATGTTGGTCTTTCTTGAGAGTTGCTAGATTTAATGTAAGAAACATCCAAATAACATTAGATTCAAAGGTAATAACCATAAATAAGATGAAAAAGACCAATGAGATTAATGGAAAATAAATAAGAGCAAATATGGAAAATAGGATGAAGAATGGTTTGAGATGGATTTTAGTCTAGGCTTGATGATGATGATGAAGTTGAGATATCATCGACACCTTTTTAAGAGCAATTACTTAGGCAAGAAACCTCAAGCGGCTCTAACCCACGCTCCTAAAAGTGATTGCTTAGGCAAGGGAGAATGTGAAGATGATTCTCCCTCCAAGAACTTGAAGAACTATGTTGAAGAAATCTTTGAAGGTACAAGCTATCAACACTTACAAAGATAAACTAACCAAGTATTTCATATATCAAAGAAGAATTGAGTGACTACAAAGCATGACGGCACATTATTTTATATGTGAATGATGACTTATAAATAAAGCTGCATTGAAAACATAATTGGAAATAATTATTAAAAATATGGAAATTTGGGAATATAGATGGCATGAGAATCTTGTTATTTCCTTATTGGAGGGTCTGGACTCATGGATTGCTCCTTTGACCTTTGATCTTGATATTAATGAGTGCTGGAGATGCCTTGATTCAAGAAGAAAATGATAGCTTAAATTTTGGTCATTCGGATGTTCACATGGACGGTGTAGATTGAAGTGAGTGATATGGCAGCATGGAAAGTGGCGGATATAGCATGTTTGATGATGATATTAACTTAATCTAATTAACTAAATAAATTTGATTTTCTAAGTGGCCTTAATTAAAAGATTAACTCAAACTATATAATATAGTATTGGATCAAAATAATATAAAAAATAGCCTATTAAGGAGGTCTGTATGTAATCTGGGTGTGTGCTTCATTTAGGCCCTCAAGTTGGGTTTGTGTGACCCAATTATCTTTGAAAGATGAAGAACAAAAGCTTCCTCCATGGAATTCTTTGGTATTCAAACTAGCTTGTAATCATTTGCTCAAGAACCCTTGAACGACAACATTCAACTTGTCTTGGAGTTGTTTGGACTTGGATCAAATGATTGGGCCAAGTGGAAAGGTAAGCCCGTCTCTTCCTTGAATGTGGCTTGTGGGACATGTATCATCCTCTTCCTACTCAAAATGATTCACCCTCGAATCTAAAACGCCAAAGGGAGAAAGGTTAAACACATTAGAAGATGAACTCACATTATACTTATCGGGTAAATCCATGTGGTATGCATTGTCATTGATTCTCTTGATAACTTAGAATGATCTGTATCCTATTGGATCCAACTTGTACTCCCGTTGGTTAGGCAATCGCTCTTTTCTGAAGTGTACCCAAACCCAATCGCTAGGTTCAAAGACAACTTGGCGCCGACCTTTGTTGACTTTGTTTGCAATTGTCTCATAGGTTTTCTCCATCCTTTGTTTGGCTTTGGCGTAGATAGACTTCACCAAATCAGCTTTTTTTTGCTATCTAAGCTTGATATGTGATCTAAAGGCAAATTCTATAAAAGGTAAACATTCTTCCCAATGACGAGTATTCTTACCAACAACTATTCTAATTAAGGCACCCAAAATTCGGTTGATTACCTTGATTTGTCTATCAGTTTGTGGGTGACAAATAGTAGAATAAAGGAGTTTTGTTCCTATCTTTCCCCACAATACTTTCCAAAAGTGGCTAACGAATTTCATATTCTTATAAAAAATAATAGTGTGTAGAACACCATAGAGCCGTACCACCTCTTGAAAAAAGAGATCAACTATATGTGTTGCATCATCCGTCTTGTGACAAGGAATAAAATGTTCTATCTTGGAAAACCTGTCTACAGCGACACACTTACTATTTCAAACTTTCTTGGTATGAGCCAAGCCAAGAATGAAGTCCATAGATAAATCAACCCAATATGAATAAGGAATAGGAAGATGTGTATACAAACCATGAGGTAGTACCTTGGATTTAGCTTGTTTACATGTGATGCAAGAAGAACACACATTTTTTCACCATTTTGCGCATATGTGGCCAAAAAAATGTTCCATGACAATGTCAAGTATCTTGGCGATGCCCAAATGTCCCATTAAGCCTTCCGAATGTGATTCAAGAACTAGGAATTCTTAGATGAGGCCTTGTGGGATGCATAATTTGTTCATGTGAAAAAGAAATTCATCTACAAGATAAAACTTGTTAAATGCACCCATAAGACAATGATTATAAATATCTGAAAAATCTGGGTCATTAGGATATAAGTCCTAAATGTGTTCAAAACCAAGGATAATAGCATGCATTTGAGTAATTAAAGTGTACATTTGAGAAAGTGCATCATCTATTATGTTATCTTTACTTTTGTACTTTATCACATACGAAAAGAATTCAATAAACTCAACCCAATGATCATATCTTTTTTTTTTCAAATTACCTTGACCATTTAACCACTTCAAGGATTCGTGACCGGTATGAATAACAAACTCCTTGGGCAGTAGGTAGTGTTGCCAAACTTCAAGTGCACAGACTAAGACTAGAAGCTCCTTATCATAGGTGGAATAATTGAGTTGTGATTCTTTTAACTTCTCGCTAAAGTAAGTGATTGGTTGCTTTTATTGTATAAGAACTACACCTATGCCTATACTCGAGGCATCACATTTCTAACTTAAAAGTGTTAGAAAAAACAAGAAGACGAAGAATTAGAGCTAAAAAAAGTTCACCTTTCAAGGTTGGGAAAGCCTCTTCTTGTGTTGTACCCTATGAAAAAACTATTGTTTTCTTGATGATGTCGGTCAGTGGTGCAACAATGGTGGAGAAATCATTGACAAAGCAACGGTAGAAGCTTGCTAAGCCATGGAAGAACATTACGTTAGTGATGGAAGTTGGCATGGGCCATTCTTGAATTGCCTTGACCTTTTTATAATCGACATGGATACCCTATGCACTTGTGATAAAGCCTAAAATTATGAGCTTGTCACTACAAAACACGCATTTATCCATGTTAGTATATAACCGTTCTTGTTTGATAACTGTAAAAATTGATCGAACATGAAGAAGATGAGAATCGAAAGAGGGGGAGTAAATAAGAATATCATCAAAGTAAACAACAACATACTTACCTATAAAGTCCCTCAAAACGTGGTTCATGAGTCGCATGAATGTGCTAGACACATTTGTCAAGCCAAAAGGCATGGTTGTCCACTCTATAACCTAAACTTTGTCTTGAAAGCGTTTTCTACTCATCTCCTTCCTTCCTTCATTCTAATTTGATGATAACCACTCTTCAAACTAATCTTTGTAAAGATACATGCTCTATAAAGTTCATCAAGCATGTCGTCTAGGCGTGGGATACGATGCCTATACTTGATGGTGATACGGTTGATGGGTCGACAATCAACACACATTCGATATGAACCATCTTTCTTGGGAACCAAGAGTATGGGAACGACACACGGGCTAAGACTCTCACGGATGTAGCCTTTTTCTAGCAACTCTCCCACTTGTCTTTCTAATTCTTTGGTTTCTTCTAGATTACATCGATAAGCTGGTATGTTCAGAATGGAAGAGCCTAGAATTAGATCAATATGGTGTCAATACCTCTCTATGGTGGTAAACCTTTAGGTGGATCACCTAAAACATCATGAAATTCTTGCAAAAGAGAAAGAAACACACTAGGCAAATTTTCGTTAAGGTTAGAGACTGATAAACAATTTTGCCTAAATTGGATAAGGGTGCAAGGTTGTTTGGAGAAAAGGGCTTGTCTCCCATCTTTTTCACTCGAATATATATTTTGAATCACTCTTTTTTTTTCTCACAAATGGGTTCACTCACCAACCCCATGTCTTTAATGATTTGGCTTTTGTCACTATGGGCCTCCTTTATTTTTTTTATTTTAAAATAAAATTTGAAATTTAAAAATTGATATATTTCTAAAATAATTTTTAGAATTCTCCATAATTTAAAAAAATAGATTTTTTTCTTCTGATTTTTTTATATATATTTAAAAATTAAATTTAAAACGTCTAAGAAATTCCAAGTGACATTATCATGTTGCGACATGTGTCAATTTTTTTTCCAAAAAAATTGTAAAAGTTAACAGTCAACGTTGGTCAAAGAGTCAAATTGATTTTTTCTTAAGTTTAAGGGTTTAATTGGGTCTAAAAAAATTCAAAAACTGAATTGATTTTTTTACAAAAATTTAAAGAATATTTAATGGTTGTCCAAAATACGTAATCAAATCCCATAATTTCTAACGTTCACCGAAAGATGTAATAAAATACCATAATTTATATTCTTTACCAAAATATGTAACTAATACCACACACATATATATATATATATATATATATATATATATATATATATAAATGAGCAAGCACATTTGGTCGGTTGGCTAAGCTGCTCATCTTTATTCCATCATTTTTTAGGTCATAGGTTCTAGATCCACTAGGAACAGCCCGTTCCTTCCCTTAAATTTCTCCTTCCCCCCTCTAGGCAAGACTAGGATTAGAATTAGAAGCGCCTCAACTTTTGTTCTCAACTTTTTTGACTAGGCCGCCTGCGGCGTCGGTTTTAGAAGCTGACTAACGGCGTTCATTATTTTTTTTCTTTTCCATATAATGTTTTTGTTTTTCTTGTGTTTTCTTAAATTTTAATAAGAATCTCTACTCTTGTGGCACGCTTCTCCTCTGCCTCTGTGACACGTTTTCCTTTGCTTTTGTGTTACATTTCCTCTATCGTTTGGTACGATTTTTGTATACCTTAGCGGTCGTTTAGATCTCGTACAAAGATCCTCATGGTTATTATTATTTTATTTGGGTTTGTCGGTGGTCATAGTAAGTTTGATTCCCTTTGATGGTTGTTTGCTGGTGTAATTAGAATTCTGTAGTGGGACAATCTGTCTGATAATTTGGTTCGCTAACCACTCATTTTTCACATCGTAAAGTGACTCATTGGAATAGAGACAATGAGATTCATAAAGATTTTTTAGTTCTTTAAACGATTTTCGCTAATCTCAGTGGAATGATTTGTTTTTCTCTACACCTTTGGATTTCATGTTTTATTTTAATATGAATATTTTGATAGACATAGTCCCCATTTTATCTCTAATGGATGTGTTTTATTTATGATACATTCCATTATTATTTTTAATAAAATCAAGTTGTCATTGCTATTTTTTTTAAAAAAAATTCAAATTAAAATTTACAAGTCAATAGGTGGTCATCTTCAGCAAAATATGTAGCTGAATATCAAAATGTTAAAGAAATTCAAATTAAACTTTACCAATCGATCACAGGTCATTGTTTGTCAACGCCGGTCAATACTTAATCAACATCGGTAAATGATTAGTCAATAGTGATCAACTTTCTAATTAATATCAAAATATCTAATTAAGTATCAATCTTTTTTAAGATTACATATTAGATATTTCGATTTACCAAAATATGTACGAATACAAAATTTTTAAAACTATACTAAAATTTCTAACCTTTACAAAAGTTTCTAAAGCTACACTAAAATGAATGCTTTTCCAAAAATATGTAATCAAATACTAAAGATATTTATACATGATGCGCTGGGAAAATTATTAGATGGACCCGGCTCACCATGTCATTCGTGGTCCCAACCAATAAGAGCTAATAAGATCACAGATGACATGGTGAGCCGAGTCCATCTAATAATTTTTCGATGCGATGGGTCTCCAAGTCCATTTAGTTCGTATAATGTGCAGACACACATATAGATTTAATGACCAATATTTGTATTCTTTAAAACTTATCATACTAAAGGTATTTATACTTCCTAATTCCTATCTGCTGTTACATTTTGCTTACCATTAAGCATGCTCATAAGAAGACTACTATTAACACTATTGTTTTGAAAGTGAATGTTTAAGAACAACATCAAAATTTGCTTAAGAGCATGTGTTTTTGGTTGTGGTGGCCCGTTTCTAGGAAACCCAAAAGTGTATATTGTTAATCTTTGTATTCAAACTTAACAGATATATTTTCATGCTATAATTCTAAAAGGTTCCAGGCAGTTGGTAATTGATTTAAAACAAAATATAATGAAAAGTAGCGTTTGTTCGGTGAATCGCCTCTGTGTTTAAAAACATGTTTTTTCATCAAATATATAAACATCTTTTGTATTAGGGTTATTACCACAGTCCTCGAAAACCAATCTGAATTTCGTATTTACTTACTAGAACCTGCAAGCAGACATGGCCAACCAAGAGCAAGGCATGCAGAGGGGAAGGTTCTCGACGCGATTGACCCAAATGGAAGTGAACCAGAGCCTACTATTGATCCCTTTCCTTGCTGTCGCAGGACTGTTTGATTTCCAGCAAGGGAGTAAGTTTTTCCTGGATGTTGTGGACACCCTGGGGAAGCAATGGCTGTTCCTGAGTAGACTTCACACCAGTGGAGTAAGGAGGAATTATGTTACCATCTATTTCCCAGAATTATCAACGGAAAAGGGTCTCAAGGCCAATGACGAACTGGTATTTGTTGATTGGCAGACCTTTACCTTGGAGAAAATTCAAGGTGGAGATCAAGAGAAAGATACGGTTATTTGGGAAGAACATGTGGGGGGATGTCGTGGTTTAAATTTCCATTTTCTGTTTTGAATAAAGGAGATGCCCCCTTCCCCAAGGAATAAATGTACTGGATATTTTTATCAGATTTAATCAAACATGTTGTTTTGGTTAGATCAATCATCAATGTGGTCTGTTTTGCATCAGCCTTACTTTATGATTTCTATGTTAATAATATAACCAAAAGTAAAAGGCCAACAAATTCAAAAACCATAATCGAATATAAAGATGTCTTCAAGGAGCCGATCATCACATCATCAGTTATGAATCTTCACCATTTGATTAACAAAATTTTACATCCTTCTTCCTTTTCATCCATCTAGCAAAGCCTTGATACACCATTTGATGGACTCGTAAAAGAAAGGGTGCAGAGGTGTGAAATTGAAGTGAAATTAAACTTGTATGACTAGTAAGAAATACATCTAAAAAATTGGAAAAAATGGGAATAAAGCAAATTGCAAGGTAAAAGTGGAATATGTGTGGCATTGAATTGAAACATTAAACATGCATATGATTAAAAAAACTATGAACATTTAAAATTCATATGAACGAAGTAATTCAATAATTTTAGCTCTTAATATTTGAAAAATAATCATCATTTTAATATTTATTCTTATCCTACATTGTTTTTTTTTCTTATCTCATACATGTTATAGTATTACTTTCCCCTTATTATGGGTGTAAACAATTGACCCGACCTGAGAACTTGATTGAAAATGACTTGGGTCTGAATTTGTTGTGACCCGAGATGGTGATGACTTGACCCGATTCTAACTTGATATTGACCTGAACCCGAGTTGGACCCTATTATTTTAGATCTGAACCCGAAATGCACCCGACCTAAGAATGAATCGAATTAAATCCGATAGAGTGATAACCGAACTTGACCCGCACTCGTCCTAATATGAACCGAACCTGAAATTAACCTGGTAAATATCCTATATGACTTGGCTTTAAATGACTGAAAATCTGATTTTAACTGACACGTTATCAACCAGACTTGTTGATGACCCGACCTATAATTAACCCGACTTATTGTTGACCTGTTAATTGACCCAGTCTATAAATGAGTAGAGTAAGTGGTATCCTTTGTATTCAATTTAACCCCAAAGCTCTTAATTGTTTGAGAGGAAAATTTCAAGAGCTTTGAGTTTTAAGCAAAATGAGTCCTTATGAAAGGATAGAGTTTAAAAAAGTCTCATTTTATGGAAACCGTATCCTTATGAAATGACCAAATTTATTGATTTGGCTTTTTAATAATGCATCATTATGAAATGATCAAGCTAGGAAATTTATTTTAAGAAAAACATTCTTATGAAAGGGTCAAATTAAGAAATTTGGGTTTTAAGAAAAATATCCTTATGAAATGATCAAATTAAGAAATTTGGGTTTGAAGAAAAATATCCTTATTAGGAAATTTGAGTTTTAAAAAATATCCTTATGGAATGGTGAATTTCAAGAATTGTTTTTTTTTCTTTTTAGAAAACATCCTTATGAAAGGATTAAGATAAGAAATTTGTTTTAAGAAAAACATCCTTATGAAAGGATCAAATTAGTAAATTTGGGTTTTATGAAAAACATCATTATGAAAGGATCAAATTAAGAAATTTGATTTTTAAGAAAAACATCCTTAAGAAATGTTCAAATTAAGAAATTTGAGTTTTAAGAAAAATATCCTTATGGAATGATCAAATTAAGAAATTTGAGTTGTAAGAAGAACATCCTTAAGAAATGGGTGAATTAAGAAATTCTTTTTTTGAGAAAAACAACTTTATTAAAGGATCAAATTTTTAAGAAAAACATCCTTAAGAAAATTGATATGAACTCAATTGTGAAGTAGCCGAATTGATATCTAAGTTTGCCTGATCGTGATTCGAGTAAGAACTTGAAATGTTGCAAACGGTAATAGTATGTGGTTCAAGGTTGAACCGTGTAGAAGTGAATAGGAAATGAATGGATGGTTGTAATGTTGTGATGGTGTTAGGGATGTTATAAATGTGGTAACGGAAAATATGAATAAGGATATGAAAATAGTTGTGGAAATTGAGGTGAAAAAAAATGGTTTGAAGGAATAATGGGTATGGAAGATATGGAAGTGAAAATAGTTTGTGTGAAACAAAGATGAACCAACACTAAAAAATGATGGCCCAATCTTTATACGTCCACAACCGAAAGTAGGTGGAAGGAGATGGATTGTGACCCACTAGTTATGAACAACTAGGAACCAACAATATAACAAGATGGGGCGGAATGAATGGTCACAAGAACAAACATGTAAAACTGATAAAGTTCTTAAAGAACTAATAAAGAAAGAACTTTAAAGTTTATAATATGATCAAAAGTTGTTTTACAAAAGAAATGGATGCCTATTTATAGGTGCAAGTCATCCGAATTGAATATTCAAAAAGAACAAAGTTTCAATACTCATTGTGATGGTGTTAAAGGCCTATAAAAGCTTCGGTAATTCCTTCTCCAATTGATAGCCGAAAAGTTGGTGTTGGATGAGGATGAATTGGACATCCATGTCGTCCAAAGGGAGAAACCCATAAGCTGCCAATTTGAATAACTTGTCATTCATTCTCCTTTAAGATGTGATAAAAAGGCTTTAAGTGATTGTCTTCCTTGTATAAAAAACCGACCAACTTAAAGGAGACTTAAAGTAGCTCTTAAGTGGTGTTTAAGTAGCTCTTTAAGTGGTGTATTTAGGAGCTCTTGAATGCCTTGTAACCTTGCTAAAATCGATAGCCTTCAAATGTTGTAAAGGCTCTCTTGAATTGCCTTTAAACCGACCAGCCTTGATGTGTCTTCAAGTGTGGTAATTGCTTTGTCTTTCTTGAAGAAAATGGTCAGCCATTTGATGCAAATGAATTCCCTAACCGAAGACACATTAACATCCATTAGATAACAACTTATTTATTAAGATAAAAGTAAATGCTGGACTAGTATTAATGAGCTACTTTAATTAATAGAACTAGTTACATTGAATGAAATATTGTAATTAACTAAATGAACACACTAAATGAAATCAAAGCATAAGTAAACTAACAAGCTTTAAATGTCCACCATTCTTAATTGAACTGATCATGCATTAATGAACTAACATGCATTAAACAAACTGACATGCTTAAATGTTCTAAACAAGCATAAATAAAACTAGATGCTTAAATGAACACAAAGCCTTATTTATTCATATGCAAAATGCTGAGATTAAATATGAAACTCAAGTGAAACTCATGCAAACTATTACCTCTCCAAAAGTGATATTTTTAATGTCAATCTTACAATGCTTTTGCTTGTTTTTAGGTACATTTAGTTGCATTAGGATGTTAGAATCATGCATTTGCATAAGGAGTTTAGAGTTTTGTCTATGCTATTGTGAAGGGTTGTTTTGTTGGCAATTTTGCAGGTTTGACATAGGTTTTGGCCCAGGAAAGCACATTAGGAAGGAATACCAGAGAGAATGTCGAGTGTTGTTGGCGCAGATGGACCAGACAATGCCAAGCACCGGATGACAGAGAAGTGAACTTGATGCCACGCCAAGAGGCTGCTGGACCCAGAAAAAATAGGACATGATTAGGCTCCAAAAAAATAGCATTTGGAACAATCTCCGAATAAATATCGGATAAGATGATGCCAAGACTTATTGGCAGATTCATACCAAGCTTGGATGCCAGGGCAGCATCGGTAGGATGACATCAGCCTTAGCCTGATCAGCTCTCATTCAAATATGGATAAGAAGATAATCACTTATCTCTTGGGCAGTTGAAATTCAAAATTTGAAGAGCTCGTCCTATCCCTTCCTTGCACGCCTATTTAAACACCAACCAAGCTAGACTTTGGAGAGCGGAGAAGATTGGATCGTAAGGAGTTGGTGTGTGTGACGATTGATGACCGGCTGCACCATGGAAGGGTGGTCCAACCAACTTCGCCGAGAAGACTGGATCTTGAAGGGCTAAATCGAAATATCCCTTCTAGCCTATTCTATCTTTCAAGTTATTTTATTTTGTTTTTAATGATGATGTATTGCGAAAACGTTTGTGGATTGTTGGTTAAATCCCTCACCATGAACTAATTTAATAGTTGGTGGGGGATGTTTGGGTTTTATGTTATTTTCATGCTTTAGTTTTTAATAATAAATCTGCCTTGGCAATGTTTTATCTATTCGTCATACTCTAATGTGTTCTAAATACTATGCCAAGCGAGAGCTGGCACTGTTGGCCTATTTCTCCTTAATATCTTAATATACTTGGGGTGGCAACGAATAAGTTGTTGAATACTGATGAGAGAAGCTTCGAAAAAAGTCGTTCAAGTAGATGAACTTACTTCGAGAGTGAAATCTAACCCTTAAGAGTATAGATTGGATCTTAATCAAATTGGTTTATTTAAAAACAAACACCATAGAGATATATGGGTTTTTTACATGATCAATTTAGGGCAATGACCATCGAGAGAGGCTTTGCTACTTTTGAATTTGTTCGGCAAACAATGCCAAGACAGGTTGTTGTTAAAGGCTGGTAAGACATGAATAACGTGAAAACTAGGCATTCTCTGCCAACACTCATCATTCATTAAAACACTTTCCTTGCCAACGTCTTTATTTTACTTTCATTTCTTTACTTTTTAATTATTTTCCAAACCCAATTTCAAATCAAATCAACATTTTCTTAAGGCAAGTAACCAACAAGGCAATTGAATTCCAAGACAATCTCTGTGGGATCGATACCCAGCTTACCATCTGTATTACTTGCAGACCATGTATACTTGCACGCAAAAGACTCATTTTGGCACATTCTTATATTTTCTAATACATATTTTCTGCCATTTTTGCCAATATTCACCTAGAGAGTCTACAAGTTTTTGGCGCCATTGCCGGGGATTGCAACGAAATTGATTGCTTTTAAAATTTTACTTGTCTTCCTTTTATTTTTAATTTGGTTCTTATTTTCACCTTTTATTTTTGTCGGTGTATGACTAGAAGCCATCCTGTGGTGGACGAGTGGCCATACGATTCGAAAATTGAGAAAACCTTGCGGAGGTTAAAAAGAAAATTTCGAGAGATGAACCAAGGTAATGGAGGGAATGGTGTGGTGAACAATGGAGGAAATCCACTTAATAATGAGATACCACCACCTCCTACTGTCCTAGTTGTTAATGAGAGACCTATTAGAGAACATTCAGCACCAACCATTAACAATTTGATGCCAGGACTTGTTGGCACAGAGGTAAATGCTGTCAATTTTGAACTTAAGCCGGTAATGATTCAAACTATTTTGAATGTAAGTTAATTTGATGGAGCACTCACTGGAGATCCTAGGCAACATCTTAAACAGTTCATGGAGATTTTCCAGCTATTCCAATAAAATGGAGTACCTGAAGATACCGTGAAGCTGAAGTTATTTACTTTTTCTTTGAGAGACAGAGAAAAGGCTTGGCTTAATTCCTTGCCACCTGGCTCAGTTACTTCATGGGCAGACCTATGCCAGAAGTTCTTGACAAGATTCCAGCCGCCAACACTCACTGCCAAGCTGCGGGGTGAGATCATTACATTCAGGCAGGCTGAGGATGAGACCTTATATGATGCCTGGGAAAGATTCAAAGACTTGTCGAGGAGGTGTCCTATGCATGGATTACCGAATTGGACTCAGATTCAAACCTTTTTTCAATGGATTGAATGCACAAACGAGGATAGTTGTTGATGCTTCAGCAGCTGGCTCATTGCTTGACAAGACATATACTGAGGCTGTTGACATTTTAGAGAGGATTGCAATCAATGATTTTGAATATCCTATTTCAAGACTTGGGACCAGAACTAAAACTAATGGGAAGTTTTAGGTCGATGAGCTAACATCCATTCATGCCGAGATTTTCAACCTTACTAGCATGGTAAGAATGTTGCAAAAGAAAAATGAGTCCCAAGAAGTCAAAGCATTAGACCCATTCTGTACGATCCATGGAGAAAATCATCACGTGGATGAATGCCATGCTAACCCTGAATCAGTAAATTTTGTTGGTAATGTTAATCGTTACTATAACCCTAACTCTAATACTTATAATGCAGGTTGAAGATAACACCCTGATCTAGCTTGGGGACATTAAGGAGGTAACCAGTATAATGCCCAGCGCCAGAATACTCAGAGGCAGAATAACAATGCCATGCCATCATTTTATCAGAATGCCATGCCACAGAAAGCCCAAAACAATTTTCAGCAAGGGTAGAGACTCAACCAAGGAGGCACTCTTACAGAGTACATGGAGAGGAATGATGCTGCAGTCCAGAGTTTGGCTGCGTCAATGAGAAATTTGGAAGTCCAGCTTGGGCAGATTGCCAGTGCACTCAGCAATCGACCCCAGGGAGCATTGCTAAGTGACATAGAAGATGCCTGGCACAAAGACAATGAGTAGTGCAAAGCTATAACTCTTTAGAGTGGTAAGTAGTGCGACATGGAGAAGGTTGCTAAGCAGCCAATTAATTGCCAAGATGAGAAGCATATGCCAGCAGATGATTCTAGGGAAGTAGAGAAAAAGGAAACAAAAGCAGATAATGCCAGAACCAATGCTAGACAGCATACTGATGCAAGCACTGATGCCAAACAGACTGATGCCAGCACTGCATTGGCAAAGCCAGCAGAGCATGCACGTATCTATCCGCCACCACCATTTCCAGTAAGACTTCAAAAGCATAAGCAAGATCAGTAGTTCAAGCATTTTTTGGAGGTTCTTAAGCAATTGCAAATCAACATTCCATTGGTAGAAGCCCTTGAACAAATGCCCAACTATGTCAAATTTATGAAGGACATTCTGTCCAGAAAGAGGAAGTTGGGATACTTTGAAACTGTTGCTCTGACCGAATGATGCAATGCCATGATTCTAAACCATTTGCCATCAAAGCTGAAAGATCCAGGAAGTTTCACTATTCCCTGCACCATTGGCAACAAATTCATGGGCAAGACACCATGTGACCTAGGAGCCAGTATCAACTTGATGCCAATGTCAATTTTCCGAAAGCTTGCCGTAGAAGCAAGACCTACCACAATGACACTTTAGATGGCAGACCGATCCTATGCACATCCAAAGGGTAAGATTGGGGACATGTTGGTAAGGGTAGACAAATTTATTTTTCCAGCTGATTTTATCATTTTGGATTATGAGGCTGATATTAATGTCCCGATTATTTTGGGGAGACCTTTTCTTGCCACGGATAGGGCTTTGATCGATGTTCATAAAGGGGAACTAACAATGTGCATGAATGACCAACAAGTTACATTTAATGTGTTTCAAGCTTTGAAATGTGCAGATGAACCTGATGAGTACCAATCATATGAGATAATGGAGTCCATTTACACTTTGGACACGGCACAGTTATGCCAGGATACAAAATTTGATGTCAGCAATTTAGATGGCATAGCTGATCTGTTTGAGGAGCCAGAATAACCAGTCTTGGAGGCTGAAGAGGCGAGTTATTTTGAGCCACTACAGTTGGCCGACAGAGAAATCAAGGCACCTAAACCATTAATTGAGGAGCCACCAACGTTGGAACTGATACCACTACCAGATCACTTGAAGTATGGTTATTTAGGTGAACGCTCAACTCTGCCAGTGATCGTTGCCACTGGTCTCACTAATGACCAGGAGAAAAGATTGTTGGCAATATTACGTGATTATAAGTAAGCATTAGGGTGGACTTTGGCAGACATCAGAGGTATTAGCCCAACCATTTGCATGCATAAGATTATCTTGGATGAGTACCATGGCAAAACCATTGAAGGTCAAAGAAGGTTAAACCCAAGTATGAAAGAGGTAGTGAAAAAAGAGATCATAAAATGGCTTGATGCCGGGATTATATGTCCCATTTCTGATAGCTCTTGGGTTATCCCGGTGCAATGTGTGCCAAAGAAGGGTGGCATGACCGTGGTACAAAATAGTGAAGCTGAGTTAATCCCCTCCAGAACTATCACTGGATGGAGAGTGTGCATGGACTATAGGAGGTTCAACAATTCCACAAGGAATGACCACTTCCCACGGCCATTTATTGACCAGATGCTAGACAGGTTAGCAAGTAAAGCTTTCTATTATTTTTTGATGGTTATTCAGATTACAATCAGATTGCCATCACCCCTAATGATCTAGAGAATACTACGTTTACGTGCCCATATGGGACGTTTGCATTTAGAAGGATGCCATTCGGCCTATGTAATACACCAGCAACATTTCAACGTTGCATGATGTCTATTTTTTCCGATATAATTGAGCACAACATGGAAGTGTTCATGAATGATTTCTCAGTGTTTGGCAAAACATTTGAGGAATGTCTTCAGAGTTTGGAGCAAGTCTTGAAGAGATGAATAGAGACAAGCCTAGTGTTGAACTAGGAAAAATTCCACTCTATGGTGAAAGAGGGCATCGTTCTCGGGCGCAAGGTAACTGAGAAAGTGTTAGAAGTGGATCAAGCAAAAGTTGAGGTAATCAAGCAATTACTGCCCCCAACAAGTGTCAAAAGTATAAGAAGTTTCTTAGGACATGTCAGTTTTTATCAGCGTTTCATTAAAGACTTTTCGAAAATTGCTAAACCTTTATGCTTGTTGTTAGAACATAATGCCACTTTTGCATTTAATGATTCTTGTTTGAGAGCATTTCATGAGCTTAAAGAAAAGTTGATCAATGCCCTTATAGTTGTGGCACCAGACTGGAATGAGCATTTCAAGCTCATGTGTGATGCCAACGACTATGCCGTCGGAGCAGTTTTGGGACAAAGGCATGGAAAGGTTTTTCATGCCATCTACTATGCCAGCCGAACCTTAAACAAAGCATAACTGAATTACTCTAAGACCGAGAAAGAATTTATTGCAGTTGTATTTTCTTTTGACAAATTTAGATCTTATTTAATTGGTAACAAAGTTGTGATTTTTACAGATCATTCGGCATTGAAGTATCTCTTGGCAAAGAATGATGGCAAGCCTAGGCTAATCCGATAGACGCTCCTACTCCAAAAATGTGACGTTGAAATCCGAGACAAAAAGGGCAGTGAAAACCCAGTAGCTGACCATCTCTCACGATTAGAGCATCATCTTGAAGATGGTAAGACCAATTTGATAAGAGATAAATTTCCTGACAAGTATTCGCTTGCAGTTAATGCCATGCCATGGTATGCCGATATTGTCAACTACTTGGTGAGTAACATTTTGCCACCAGATTTAGCATACAATGCCAAGAAAAGGTTCTTGCGGGAAGTCAGGCAATACTATTGGGACGAGCCAATATTGTTCAAGCAGTGTGCTGACCAAGTGATCCGCTGGTGTGTGCCTGAGGATGAACAGCATAACATGTTGCATTTATGCCATGCCGCACCATATGGAGGTCACTTTGCTGGAGTAAAAACTACTGCCAAGGTACTGAAGTTAGGATTCTTTTGGCCCACACTATATAAGGATGCCCACGAGTATGCCAAGGCATGTGATCGATGCCAATGGATAGGAAACATCTCTGGCAGACACTAACTACCGCTTCAAAACATTATGCCTGTAGATTTATTTAATGTATGAGGGATAGACTTTATGGGTCATTTTCCACCCTTATTTGGTAATGTATACATTCTTGTGGCTGTTGACTACGTATCTAAGTGGGTAGAAGCCGTTGCTCTGCCAATGAACAATGCCAAGGCCGTTGCCAAGTTTTTACATAAGTATATATTTGCCAGATTTGGTGCCCCTAGAGTGATTATTCATGATGAGGGCACTCATTTTAAATGTAGTCTAATTTATAAAGCCTTGTGCAGGTATGGTATACAACAGAGAATTGCCACAACATATCATCCACAAACAAACGAGAAAGCTGAGATTTCAAACAAAGAGATCAAAAATATCTTAGAGAAGACTGTTAATCCATCAAGGAATGACTGGTCTCTGAGACTAGATGAGTCATTGTGGGCTTACAAGACTGCGTTTAAAACTCCTTTGGGTACTTCACCGTTTAGACTTGTTTTTGGAAAACCATGCCATATGTCAGTGGAGCTTGAGCATAAAGCCTACTGGGCCATCATAACACTTGGCATGGCATGGAAAACTGTTAGAGAAAAAAGGTTACTGGACCTAAATGAGTTGGAGGAATTCGGAATGCAAGCCTATGAGAACGCCATGATCTACAAGGAAAAAACAAAATGTTGGCATGACAGTAGGATAATGCCAAGACAATTTAAGGTAGGCCAACGTGTCTTGCTATTCAACTCACGGCTTAAGTTGTTTCTAGGGAAACTCAGATCAAGGTGGACGGGTCCTTATGAAGTTGTGAAGCCCTATGCTCATAGAGTTGTGGACATTAAGAACTTGAAGACGGGAGAAATTTTTAAGGTAAATGGCCAAAGTATAAAGCACTACATGGAAGGTGATCAGAACAATGCCAAAGAGCTGATCATCTTGACAGAGGTAACATGAAAACACCGTCAGGTTTGAACTTTTGTAATTATTAGGTTAGTGTTTCTCTTTATTCTTAGGTTTTAAATTGTTTTTCTTTCTAAGTTCCATGTTTTTATTCCTTTAATGTGTTGAAAGGTTTCCTTTGAGTTGCCCAGATTCATTGTGCCAGGAACACTGCCAAGGTCGCTGGCAGGAGCCAACGCTTTAACCAAAAAATCTGCGGGACGCAGTGCCAGAGTAGCTTGGCATGCAGCGGTGCAAAAGATTGAAGGAAGAGGGAAAAACCCTAGTTTTATCGACCAATAAAGAAAAATGAAAGAGTTGTTAAACCCTAGCCGCCCAAATTTTGGTTGAAATTTAAATTTCAAATCAATTACCTTATCACTCCAATTCTTACCCTATCTTATCACTTATCACCTTATCACTTCAACCTTATCACTCCACCTATTTTTAAATTAATTCTTTTTATTTTCCATCATTATCCCTAATTACTACTCCCATTAAAACTCAACCAACCCAAAACCTTTCACTTTCTCACCCTTACCGGTTAAAGAAACCAAACATCAGTCTCTCTCACTTTTTTACTTTCCTTCCGATAAGCAAGTAAAAAAACAAAATCCAAATCGTCATTTTTCTTTATCACCGTTTCAAGTTTCTTCGACGAGTTTTCAATGGCTTCTTCCTGTACTTCATTCAAGCGATTCTTCAATGAGGAAATCGAGAAAAAGTTTAAATCCAACTTTGCCTCGAGGAGTTTTTGCTATGAGAAACACTTTGACCTCAACACAGAGACGAATAATAGCTTTCCTTCAGAAGTTATGTCTACAATTAATCTGCACAAATGGACTTAGTTTTGCCAGCAAAAAGGGGAGGTTTACGCCACAATCGTCCAAGAATTCTATGCACACCTTGTGACCAAGGATTCATCATTCTTGATGATTAGAGGTAAATGTGTTCATTTCGATGAAGGGTATATTAATAATATGTTTGAGTTAGATGGTGCTGAGGATGAGTATTTCGAGTACGTTGATTCAATGAACGCTGCTAAGAGAAAGAGGCTGCTAGCAGATCTGTGTGAGCCTGACACAACATGGACAGTGTCATCCAAGGAGCACCGTACGATGAAGAGGCTGGCATTGAAACCCCAATAGAGGGGATAGAATCACTTTCTCAAGGCTAATCTGATGCCCACATCCCATAACGAGACCATGTCGGAAGAGATGATGATTTTGTTGCACTCCATTGTTATGGGGCGCAAGATCAATGTTGGCAAGCTTATTATTGAGGAAACCTACAAGTGCGCAACGAAAGGTACTGGCAGCTTGTTTTTCCTTTTTATTGATTTCTAACGTTTGTATGCTCCATGATGTGCCAAGGTTGGATACGGACAATGGGCAAACGATCAAAGAAACAACGATTACTGCGGCTATATAGAGGAATTTAGTTGCTGCCGAGCCCAAAGACAAGGGCAAGGGAAAGGCAAGGGCACCAATGCCAAAGCCCAAGGAGTTAAAGGCCGCGCCAGCAACCATGCTAGAAAATGTGCCAAACAGTTTACTGGCAATGCTGTCTCAAATTCACCAACGCCAAGAGATTATTCTCCAAAAGCTAGAGAAGGCTGAGGAGCTCAATTTCAATATGAGACACTACATCCAGACCAGGGATGCGGTGATCAAGGGGGCTCTTACGAAATTATCAATTAATTTTGTGCTGGAGTTTCTAGACTTCCCTGCCGAGCTTTCTGCCAGCGATAATGCCATGCCAGCTAGTCCAGTTATGCCAGCCAATCCAGCCAGTTCAGAGTCTGATGCTACAGTCCCACTGTCTCCAATTCAAGTTGAGTCTGCTAGTTCTGACTCTGAGATTGAATCAAAGGAGCCCAAAACCAAGTCTGCCAAAACAAAGTCTGCCAAGAAGCCTGCCACACCACCAGTGAAGCATGCTCAGTCCGATACTACTGCTACTCCTACCGCATCGACCCTGCCAAGATTGTAGAGGAAGTCCTTCGGGATGTTGGAGCCTCTACCGCCGCAAAGCCAACAATAAAGGGAAGAAAGAGAATAGCCCCTGATCGTGGGCCATTTATAAAGAGAAAGTCCCGAGTCACACGAGAAGAAGTCTCCGAAAGGGAGTTCCCTTCTTCCTAAACTCCTTTATATTTCATTACATTGCATTCACATGACCATGCATTTTATTTTATTCTGTTTTTTTATTTATGTGTTGTTTCATGCATTGGGGACAATGTACATCTTGGGTTTGGGGGTGTGCATTTCTTCACATTTATGTCATGCATTTCATGTTTAGTTTCTGCTGTCATGCCATCTAGGTCATTTAAAATGGATGCATACCGAACCACTAAAAAAAGAAAACTTTGCCTCGGTATAATTTAGAGAAATGATAACAATTGTTAGGCAAGCTTAATTTGATCTAAGTGTCTGTCCAATGAGGAAAATTTAATCTTTAGTTATCATGCAATGCCAGCAGAATAGTATGCCAGGTTAGCTTAGCAATTGATCTCTAGTTTAGGGAATTGAACGTACACTTAACACGTAGTATGTATCTAGTTCCTTAAAAAACTTAGACCTTTTGAAACTATGCTCAAATTTTAAAAAAAAGAAAAAAAAAATTATGCCAGGGTAAAAGAAATAAATAAGGCAGCAATGTTCTGCCAAGGCAAGAAAAAAATAGAACTCCCCTCTACCTTATGATAATAAGCTACTTGGGGCTTCGTGGTTTGCTCCCTCTTAGTTCTCAAGTCCAAAACCTGAGGGTATGAGTTGAAGAGAAAGCCTAGTGATGTCTAGATTAAAGTGGGGATTTATGGTATGCTTCATATTATCTCTCACGCTAAATAGTGTCATGAAGCAAGCATAAAAGAATGACAGCAGAAACCCTTGGCAAAGAAATAATAATAAAACAAATCTGAGTTTAGGTAGTAAAATTTGTCTAAGGGAGTGAAAAGATACTTGATGCATATTGCCTACACATCATGCACGCTTCATGAACTTTAACTATAGTTATATTGCTACACTTGAATTACTACATGCTTGGATTATTGCACTGAGATACCGAGGACAGAAATAAAGCCAAATTCTGCTTGCCAGCACATGTTGGCATTCAACCAAAATTTTACTGAGGTAACTTTTTCACAGTTTTTTGTTTTTTATTTTGATTGCATTACTTGAGGACAAGCAATGAGTTAGGTTTGAGGGTGTGTTACCTCTCCAAAAGTGTTATTTTTAATGTCAAACTTACAATGCTTTTGCTTGTTTTTAGGTACATTTAGTTGCATTAGGATGTTAGAATCATGCATTTGTATAAGGAGTTTAGAGTTTTATTTATGCCAGTGTGAAGGGTTGTTTTGTTGGCAATTTTGCAGGTTTGGCATAGGATTTGGCCCAGGAAAACACATCAGGAAGGAATGCCAGAGAAAATGCCGAGTGTTATTGGCCCAGATGGACCAGACAATGCCAAGCATCGGATGTCCGAGAAGTGAACTTGATTCCACGCCAAGAGGCTGTTGGACCTCGAAAAAATAGGACATGATCAGGCTTCGAAAAAATAGCAATTGGAACAATCTTCGAAAAAATAGCAGATAAGATAGTGCCAAGACTTGTTGGTAGATTCATGCTTAGCTTGGATGCCAGGGCAGCGTCAACAGGATGACGTCAACCTTAGCCTGATCAGCTCTCATTCAAATTTGGATAAGAAGATAATCATTTATCCATTGGGCAGTTGAGATTCAAAATTTGAAGAGCTCGTCCTATCCCTTCCTTGCACGCCTATTTAAACACCAACCAAGCTAGACTTTGGAGAGCGGAGAAGATTGGATCGTGAGGAGTTGGTGTGTGTGACGATTGACGACCGGCTGCACCTTGGAAGGGTGGTCTGACCAACTTGGCCGAGAAGCCTGGATCTTGAAAGGCTGTATCGAGAGACCCATTCTAGCTCAATCTCTATTTCAAGTTATTTTATTCTATTTTTAATGATGATGTATTGCGAAAACGTTTATGGATTGTTGGTTAAATCCCTCACCATGAACTAATTTAATAGTTGGTGGGGGATGTTTGGGTTTTATGTTATTTTCATGCATTAGTTTTAATAATAAATCTGCCTTGGCAATGTTTTATCTATTCGGCATACTCTAATTTTTCTAAATACTCTGCCAAGCGAGAGCTGGCACTGTTGGCCTATTGCTCCTTAATATCTTAACAGACTTGGGGTGGCAACGAATAAGTTGTTGAATACTGAGGAGAGGAGCTTCGAGAGAAGTCGTTCAAGTAGATGAACTTACTTCGAAAGTGAAATCTACCCCTTGGGAGTATAGATTGGATCTTAATCAAATTGGTTTATTTAAAAACAGACACTATAGAGATATATGGGTTTTTTCATGATCAATTTAGGGCAATGACCATCGAGAGAGACTTTGCTACTTTTGAATCAGTTCGGCAAATAATGCCAAGACAGGTTGTTGTTAAAGGCTGACACAACATGAATAACGTGAAAACCAGGCATTCTCTGCCAACACTCATAATTCATTAAAACACCTTCATTGCCAACGTCTTTACTTTACTTTTTAATTATTTTCCAAACCCAATTTCAAATCAAATCAACATTTTCTTAAGGCAAGTAACCAACAAGGCAATTGAATTCCAAGACAATCTCTGTGGGATCGATACTCAGCTTACCAGCTGTATTACTTGCAGACCGTGTATACTTGCACGCAAAAGACTCATTTTGGCACATTCTTATATTTTCTAATACATATTTTCTGCCACTTTTGCTAGCATTCACCTAGAGAGTCTACACAAACTCATGCTCGAGTAAGAGGCTGCATTGTTCCAACAAAGTTGACGTTTCCTTCTCTAAATTCCAACCTTGACTAAACAAGTTTCCCATAGCTTATTGGAACTTCTTAGCCTTAGCAAGAGTCATAGGTCCACCAGGAAATTCCTCCGTGTCCTTGTTAGTTGTGATCACATCAATACCTCTTAACACCCCAAAATTTTCCCTAAATTAAAAACCCTAATTAGAGTAAAATCCCTAATTCATAACCCTATTTTGGGGGAGGAATTAATTCGAATTTTAGTCATTTTGGTGACCTAATTGAATTAATTCGGAACGTTAGTGTCTAGTCTGTAAAGCGGTTTAACCTATAAGACCTTATGTTGTAATTTACCCAAAATATAGGTTTTAAACCTAAATTGTTTGAGTTATAACGGCTGGGTTTTTTTTTCATTTGGTGTTGTGGGTAGCAGCCGTTTCCCTCTCTCTCTCGATAGCCTTCTCCCTCATTCGAATAACACATCACCATTTTAGCTTTTCGATCAGTAACTGACGAAGCTCTGATCACCCTTTTTTCTTCGTCTGTTCCTCGCATCGCCACTAATATCGTGGCTATTGCTGAACCGTGAGCAAACCCCAACCATCGGAGCATCGTTTTTTATCGCCGTTTGTGAGCACCATCGTTTTTGCCCTTCCTCATTGCTGTTTGCTCAGAAACAGTCTAAAATCGTCCGGTTCTCTCTTACGCCAGTCTTCTCTGCCCCTTTCACCCCCTCTGTTTGAGTTTGGGTAAAGTGTTTAGGTAAGCCTTGGTTTCTATTCGTTTGTGATTAAGCATCTTTGTGGTTGGGATCCCGTTGAAGATTACATTTTGGTTACAATCGAAAATGCGCCACCGTGCTCGTCGTTTCAATCGTCCTTGCCCTTACCGTTGTCTCTTTCGCCTCTGCCGCCTCTGTTGTTCTTTTTCATTATTGCTGTCGTAATTAGGGTACATTAGCCCTAATTTCAGATCTGGTACAATGGGTAATTGCTATGTGTGTAATTGGGTGAGCCCAATTGTGAGGCTTGATGTGTTGAGCCCGTTTCGAATTGAGACCATTGGATTGTGTGCGGTTCATGGGCAGGGACAATCTGTGAGTGAGCCCATATTCATGTGTGAACCGAACCCATTTGTGAACCAGTGGGCTGTATGTTTTATTGAGCCCAAAGTCATATGTGGACTGAACCGAATCGGACCTTGTGACCCAAAATAGGTTGAGAATCGAACCGTTGACCTTAGACCGAGTGGACCATTGACTGGTTTTGAATTTGTACCTATTTGACCGACACCTTTGATTTGACTGATTTTAACCAGTTGACCTTGGGGTTGACTTTGACTGTTTGAGTTGACTTTGACATGTTTACTTTGACCTTGACCAAAGTTAAGTAGAGTTGACTTTTTAAGACAACCTTTCTATTGACCTTTTTCATATCTTGAGTCTGAATTCGCTGTCTGTTTTGTCAAATTCGAACCTAAAAGTCTTGTTTTTACTATTTATATTTTATTGTACTTAGTAATTTTTCAAAAGAATTGAATTTTGGTTTGACCCGAGTTGTTTTCGTGTTCAGGTATCAACTCTTAGGCTGACGAGTTACCACCTCATTCTGTTCAGACCGATTGTGCACGTTTTTCGAAGCCTTTATGTGAGTATGCCTTCGGTTCAGTTTTTATATTCTTAGTGGTGGCTTAGTGTTAGAAATTGTTATTAATATAGAGTTATCATCGTATGTTCTGATTCAACTAGACCTGAGCGTGAGGCGTATTCTTCTCGGCATTAGAGCTAGTGTTGTCTAAAAGTGTGTTTCTTACAGTGCTATAAACTGTAAAATAACGTTTTATATCTAGCTTGATTTATTGTCTGATTGATTGTGATTCGAGAATGTTTTGAAAACATCATGCATGGCGTATTATATTGTGTTTTTAAATCAAGCATCGTATTTTCAAAAAAAAAAAAACACTCGAAAGAATTTAGATTTATGATTTTACAAATCATATCATGAGTCATGGGATCAGAATTATGTTCGAAAAAAGTGAGAAACCTCTACTCTGGCAAAAGAAACCTCAACGCTGGCGAGGGTAACCTCAACTCTGTATGATATCGGATAGTCGGATATTGAGTCATGCATCGGACATTATAACATTATGATTTGGATTTATTGGATTTATTATGCATCCAGAAAAGACTTTATCAGAAAATAAAAACACTTTTTGTTTTTGTGTTGCTTGTATTTTAGAGACACATTAAGCTCTTTAGCTTACACTTCTATAGTTTCTTCTTTCAGATACTTAGACTCTTTTAGGCGACTCGGTACTTGGAGCATCTCACTTTTATTCAGATAATTTTTATAATTCAGTATGAACTCTCTTTTGAATATTATAGACTATTTTTTAAAATATTTTGTGATATTTATGTAATTCGGACATTGAGACTGTTTATAATTTGGGTTTTATTGGATGCATGCGTTTGTAAGGTTATTTTCAGATATTTAATCAAACTATCGGAACCAAGTTATACGACCATGTTTTATAATAAATGAAATGTTATTGAGTTATTTAAATTTAATAACAATTTTGTATTTTAAAATATTTCAACCTAAGATTTATAACTTGGGGGAGAAGTTTTCAATCGCGACTTTCTAGATTTAACCTATTTCTTCTGGGTCGAGTTTAGGGGGTTACATTTAGTGGTATAAGTCCCGGTTCAACCCTCGAACAGTGAGGCTCACAAAGGTTATTTTCAAAATATTTTTGACTTTTGCATGCATTAAAATATTTTGGGATAAATTGGAATTTTTTGAAAAATATACTACGATATTATGTGATTTTGACTTTACCATTTTTAATGTGTTTTAAAATTCGAGACTCTAGTATCGAATCTGGCTTTAGGCTATTTTCTTTTGTAGATAGTCTACTATGCCACCGCGTAGGAGTTTTAGCTTTATGAGTGGTCGAGGCTGGGGCCGTACAGCCGCTTCTGGTAATGATCATATGCCTTCTGTTGATCAAACAAAAAGTTAGAGTGACATGTCGGATAATGAGGACGAGCCGATGAGAGGATATCAGATTGGGAGTGATGCCTCACATGATATTGAGGATATTGAAACAGTTCAGCCAGAGAGTGCCAAGGTGCATCGAGAGTTGTTGCGTTATCTTCGCCAGTCAGAGGGTTTAAGGAAACCCATATCTACAGAATTTTTAGTTGCTTGGATGAAATTGTTCAAGGGAAAAATTGGTATACATCCAGCTGATGCTGAGTATTGGCTAAAGAAGTTACAACATTTGTTTGTTGAGGTGGATTACCCTGTCAATCAGAAATTGAGGGCCGCTGTATTAGTACTAGAGGGTGAAGCACAAAATTGGTGGGAGTCTGTGGTAGATACTGTTCCATCTAGTCAGGTCACATGGGAGTTTTTCTGACAGGCCTTTCAGGATCGATATGTAGGAGCCGAGTTCTTAGCAAAGTGTTGCGATGATTTTATAAATCTAAAGCAGAATGACATGTCTGTAAATGACTATGAGATAGAGTTTCAAAGGTTGACCAAATATGTTCTGGGGTTAGTTGCGACTGATAAAGATATGCATGATTGATTTTTGGATGAGCTTTGTTTACCGCTTTAGAGAGAAGTTGCTACACATCATGATAAAGTGTTCAGCGAGCTAGTTGGTCGAGCTAAGACTACTGAGAGGTTAGCTGGACTCATAAAAGAGGAGGAACTTCAGAATGCCAATCAAGCTGGAAAGTAATCGGACATATCTGCTCAACATAGTTTTGTCAACTTGTTTAGAAAGACGCCCAGAGATAAGTCTGTTCCTCATAATTATTGAAATGTGAACTTGCAGTACAAGCAATTTCGTCTGGTAGCTTGGGTAGTTCAAAAGTTCATCGACCTATTTCTCTATGTGGTTATTGCAATAAGAAGCATAACGGAAAGTGCATATTAGTGAGTAGAGAGTGTTTTAGATGTGGTTCTCAGGATCATTACTTAAAGAATTGTCCGCGTTCACATACTGGTTCATCCGTGCAGAGTCAGACACATACATCAGTTCAGGCACCTCACAGAGGTAAAGGGCAGCTTAGGTCAGCTATTTTTGGTACTGCTAGTAGAGGTAGACATACTTAGAGAGATGGATCAGTTAGATCTGAGGCTAGACAACCAGGTTTAGTATATTTGACTGGATCTCATGTTGGATATGATGATATGCACGATGACATAGCAAGTACATTTTTGATGTGTTCAGTTCTTATTTTTGGTTATGATGGATTATGAATTTAGAATAGAGAAGAATAAGAAGGTGTTAGTTAGTTTGCGAATCGGTTGTTAAGTCTGAAAATTTCGTGGACGAAATTTCTTTTAAGGGATGGAGAGTTGTAACACCATAATTTCCCCATAAATTAAAAGCCCTAATTAGAGTAAAATCCCTAATTCGTATCCTTATTTTTTTGGGGGAATTAATTTGAATTTTAGTCATTTTGGTGACCTAATTGAATTAATTCAGAACATTGGTGTCTAATCTGTAAAACAGTTTAAGCTATGAGCCCTTATGTTGTAATTTACCCAAAATTTAGGATTTAAACCTAAATTGTTTGAGTTATATCGGCTGGGTTTTTATTTTCATTTGGTATTGTGGGTAGCAGCCATTTCCCCCCTCTCTCGATATCCATCTCCCTCATTCGAATAACCCATCACCCTTTTAGCTTTTCGATCAGCAACCGATGAAGCTTCGATCACCTTTTTTCTTTCGTCCGTTCCTCGCATCGCCACCAATATCGTGGCTATTGCTGAACCGCAAGCAAACCCCAATCTTCAGAGCATCGTTTGCGATCGCCGTTTGTGAGCACCATTGTTTTTGCCCTTTCTCATTACTGTTTGCTCGAAAACAGTCTAAAACTGTTCGGTTCTCTCTTACGCCACCATCCTCTCCGCCCCTTTCACCCCCTCTGTTTGAGTTTTGGTAAAGTGTTTGGGTAAGCCTTGGTTTCTATTCGTTTGTGATTAAGCATTTTGTGGTTGGGATCCCGTTGAAGATTACATTTTGGTTGCAATCGAAAATGCACCACCGTGCTCGTCGTTTCAACCGTCCTTACCCCTGCCATTATCTCTTCCGTCACTGCCGCCTCTATCATTCTTTTTCACTTTTGCTATCGTAATTAGGGTATATTAGCCCTAATTTCATATCTGGTACAATGGGTAATTGCTATGTGTGTAATTGGGTGGGCCTAATTGTGAGGCTTGATGTGTTGAGCCAGTTTAGAAGTGAGACCATTGGATTGTGTGCGTGTTCATGGGCAGGGACAATCTGTGAGTGAGCCCATTTTCATGTGTGAACCGAACCCATTTGTGAACCAGTGGGCTGTATGTTTTACTGAGCCCAAAGTCATATGTGGACTGAACCAAGCCAGACTGCTAACCGAGCCAGGTTTGGTATGAACCGAACCGGACCTTGTGACCAAAAATAGTTTGAGAATAGAACCGAACCGTTGACCTTAGACCGAGTAGACCATTGACCAATTTTGACTTTGTACCCATTTGACTGACACCTTTGACTTTTGAATAATTTTGACTAGTTGACCTTGTGGTTAACTTTGATTGTCGTAGTTGACTTTTGACCTGTTAACTTTGACTGTTAGAGTTGACTTTGACCTATTGACTTTGACCTTGACCATAGTTGAGTTTTTTGGACAACTTTTTTTGACCTTTTTTGTTGTTCCGAGTCTGAATCCGCTGCATGTTTTGTCAAATTCGAACTCGAAATTCCTATTTTTACTATTTACAATATATTATACTTAGTAATTTTTCAAAAGAATTAAATTTTGGTTTGACCCGAGTTGTTCTCGTGTTTAGGTATCAACTCTGAGGCTGACGAGTTACCACCTCATTCTGTTCGGACTGATTGCGCACGTTCTTTAAGGCCTTTACGTGAGTATGCCTTCGGTTCAATTCTTATGTTATTAGTTGTAGCTTAGTGTTAGAAATGGTTATTAATATAAAGTTATTATCGTAGGTTTTGATTCAGCTAGACCTGAGCGTGAGGCGTATTATTTTCGACATTAAAGCTAGTGTTATCTAAATGTGTGTTTCTTACTGTGCTATAAACTATAAAATAATGTTTTATATCTTGCTTGATTTATTGTCTGATTAATTGTGATTCGAGAGTATTTTGAAAACATCATGCATGGCATATTATATTGTGTTTTTAAATCAAGCATTGAATTTTCAAAAAAAAGACACCCGAAAGAGTTTAGATTTATGATTTTACAAATCATATCATGAGTCATGGGATTAGAATTATGTTCGAAAATAGTGAGGGAAACCTCCACTCTGGCGAGGGCAACCTCCACTCTTGCGAGGGCAACCTCCACTCTGTATGATATCAGATAGTCGAGTATTGAATCATGCATCGGACATCATAACATTATGATTTGGATTTATCAGATTTATTATACATTCAAAAAAGACTTTATCAGAAAATAAAACACATTTTTTTTTGTGTTGCTTGCACTTTAGAGACACACTAAGCTTTTTAGCTTACACCCTATAGTTTCTTCTTTCAGATGCTCAGACTCTTTTAGGCGACTCGGTACTTGGAGCATCTCACTTTTATTCAAATAATTTTTATAATTCAGTATGAACTCTCTTTTGAATATTATAGACTATTGTTTAAAATATTTTGGGATATTTATGTAATTCGGACATTGGGACTTTTTATAATTTGTGTTTTATTAGATGCATGCATTTGTAAGGTTATTTTTGGATCTTTAATCAAACTATCAGAACCAAGTTATACGATCATGTTTTATAATAAATGAAATTTTATTGAGTTATTTAAATTTAATAACAATTTTGTATTTTAAAATATTTCAACCTAATAATTATAACTTGAAGGACAAGTTTTCAATCGCGACTTTCTAGATTCGACCCTTTTTTGGTCGGGTTTAGGGGGTTACAACCTCCCTCTTGAAAATGATTTGTCCCCAAATCGTCACCTACATCAAAAAGAGATAAATCAGCCACATTGAAAGTTACACTGACATTATACTCACCTGGGAGGTCTATTTGATAGGCGTTGTCATTGACACGCTTGGTTACTTGGAAATGACCATCTCCTTGAGGCATCAATTTTGATTTGCTTTGAGCTAGATATCTTTCTTTTCTCAGTGCAGCCAAACCCAATCTTCGGGTTCAAAGGTGACTCATTTTCGCCCTTTGATAGCTTGCTGCTTGTATTGCCTGGTTCTCTTTTCGATATTGTCCCACACTTGCTGATGAAGCTTTTTGAAAAATTTAGCCTTGTTTCTTTCGTCCTTATTCACGATTTGACTAGTAGGCAAAGGCAATAAATCCAATGGGGTCAAGGGATTGAAACCATACACTACTTTGAATAATGACATTTTAGTGGCTGAATGGATGTACCGATTGTCAGCAAACTCGACGTGTGGCAAGCTCTGCTCTCAAGTCCTCAAATTCTTCTTAATGATTGTCCTCAACAACATAGACAATACCCGATTCACCACTTATGTTTGACCATCCGTTTGTGGATGACATGTTGTAGAAAACAACAATTTGGTCCCAATCACGCTCCATAGTGTCCTCCAAAAATGGCTTAACAACTTCACATCTCGATCGGATACGATAGTTCTTGGAACTCCTACAATCTCATGATTTCCCTAAAAAACAAATTAGCAACACGCGAAGCATCATTAGTTTTATTAAAAGGAATAAAGTGAGCTATTTTAGAGATTCTATCTACTACTACAAAGATAGAGTCTTTGTTATTCTTTGTACGAGGCAGCCCTAGTACAAAATCCATGGAAATGTCCACCCAAGGGGCATTTTGAATAAGTAGGGGAGTGTATAGGCCATGGGGCATGACTTTCGATTTGGCCTTCCTACATGTGATGCAACGCTCACATAATTTTTCCATATCTCGTTTTATCTTCGGCCAATACAAGTGCTCTTGAAAAATGTGCAAGGCCTTGGATACTCTAAAATATCCCATTAGTGCATACATTTCTTTATCATAGGTTGGATAACTGAGTGTAGCTCCACTCAACTTCTCACTGAAATAGGCTATAGGGCGTCCCTTCTGTGATAAGATTGCTCCAATTTCCAAACATGATGCATCATATTCAACCTCAAACACTTTGTTAAAATCAGGCAAAGTTAACAATGGTGCATTAATTAAACAATCTTTAATCAATTTAAAGTATTCCTTTTGTTCTTTACCCCAAAAGAAGTTAGAATTCTTTTTAATAACTTATGTCAAAAGGAGCGGTTAAGGTGCTGAAATTGGGTGCAAATCAATGGTAGAAGCTTGCTAAACCATGGAAGCTTCTAACTTGGCTAATGTTTGTTAGTATAGGCTATTCCTCAATTGCCGTAACCTTTTCTCTGTCAACTTCCAATCCATCTGTACTCACAACAAAACCTAGGAAAACAATCTTATCAATGCAAAATGTGCATTTTTGTAGATTAGCATAAAGTTTATCACTTTTCAAAACATCTAACACTAGCCTTAGATGTTGAACATGATCATTCAAACTCTTGCCATAGATAAGAATATCATCAAAATACACTACATAAGACTTACCCAAGAAATGTCTACGGATGTGATTCATTAACCTCGTGAAAGTACTTGATGCATTAGTTAGGCCGAATGCATAACCAACCACTTATACAATCCTTGCTTAGTTTTGAATGCGGTTTTCCACTCATCCCATTCTCGTATACGTATTTGATGATAACCACTTTTAAGATCAATCATAGAAAAGATGTTAGAACAACTATGCTCATCTAATATATCATCTAAATGAGGTATGAGATGACGATACTTTACCGCTATTTTGTGCACCACACGACAGTCCACACACATGCACCATATACCGTCTTTTTTAGAGACAAGTAGAACCGGTACTACACAGGAACTAAGGCTCTCTCTAACATACCATTTTTTCATCAAATTTGAAACTTGCGTTTGTAACTCATTGGTTTCCTCAGGGTTACTTCGGTAAGCTGGCCAGTTAGGAATGATAGCACCGGAAACAAGGTTAATTTGGTGCTCTATTCCATGAATTGGAGGCAGCCCACTTGGAATCTACTCTAGGAATAGGTCTCCATATTCCTGCAATAATGAAACAATGAAAGATGGCAAATTTGGGTCAAGATCATTAGTGCTTAATAAACTTGCCTTGTACATGAGTACAAGAACCATCTTTTCTGACAACAAACACTTTTTGATTTCTTTTTCTCTCGCATAGATGCTTACTTTTTTCTCTTCCTTTTTACTCTCTTTTAATTTTCTCTTGGATGTTACCTCACTCTCTTTTGCTTTTCTCTCGACTTTTATGTCACCCTGTTTGGCTTTTTCAAAGCTTTCTCTTAAATGAATTTGATCTTTGTGGACTTGCTTTAGTGACAGTAGGGCTAGAGTGATCTTCTTTGCTTTATGAGTGAGGGTATACCGATTGGAATAGCCATCATGTATCACTCGTTTATCAAATTGCCATAGCCTCCTTAACAAGAGATGACCAACATGCATTGGCTCGACATCACATAGCACCTCGTCTTTATATTTTCCAGTGGAGAAAGGCACAAGAACTTGCTTGGTAACCTTGAGTTCTCCTCCATCATTAAGCATCTACAACTTGTAGGGATAAGGGTGATTTGTTTTTGGTAGGCCAAGCTTATCTACCATTAAAGTAATAGCAACTTAGTGCAACTACCCTCATCTACTATGACAAAGCATACCTTTTCATTAACATGGCAGCGAGTATGGAAGATGTTTTCGCGTTGTTGATCCCCTTCAATGGCTTGCATGCTTAAGCTCCTTTTAACTAGAAGAACCTCTCCATCTACGACATGTTCTAACTCATCTTCCTCTTGGAAAGGAATTTCATCATGTTCTTCCTCCTCTTTGTCATTTTTAATCTCTCAATCATCTCATATGAACATAGTGTTGCGGTTAGGGCATTCCTAGCAATGTGACCTCGCCCCAAACACTTGAAGCATTGCACATCTCGGGATCGAATTAACATGGCCAGACTCTTCCCCTTACTGGTTTTGGTAATAGGCTTGACGTTCTTTGATGGTCCGCCTCGGTTATTAGGAGTAAATGATGGATTTTTTTGTAGGTACCTTGCCCTCATTTGGAAGTAGAACCTCTATAGGAACATGTTGTGCCTTTCCTCTTGAGTTGGCTCTCCACCTTCATGGACATATGAACCATGTCTTCTATCTTCACATAATGTTACAACTCAACAGTACCCGCAATATTAAGATCAAGGCCAGAGAAAAACCTTGTCATTGTGGCTTCTCGATCCTCATCAATGTTGGCTCAGATCATGGCCACTTAAATCTCTTTATAGTACTCCTTATCACTACGGTTGCCTTGTGTGATGTTTTGAAACTTATTAAATAGCTCTATGTGGTAGTCAGTTGGAATGAACCTCATACGTATGACGACTTTTATCTCATTCCAAGTAGAAATAGGATGTTCACCATTGTGTCTCCTACTAGATGTCAACTGATCCCACCATATTAATGTATAATCCATAAACTCAATGGCTGCAAGTTTTACCTTCTTAAGCTCGGAATAATTGTGGCACTCAAAGATGTGCTCCACTTTCTTTTCTCATACAAGGTAAGCCTCAGGATCCGTCATTCCTTGAAAAGGTGGAATGTAGATTTTGATGTTGCTAAGATTATCATCTACTTGTGGTCGAGCTCTTTGTCCTTGGTGCACCATACTATGTTGGGATACTTGATCTTACACTTTCTCATCTCTCACTTCTTCAGGATACTCCTCATTACCTTGATTAGCTTGTGAAATTTCAAGCTGGTCAATTCGATCTAATAAGGGCTCCAATTGCTCTTGAATCATCTTTGCCATTGCTTGTAGCAAGGCTTGGTTTTGCAAATTGGAACTCCTTCATCATTGTGACTAGATCTTTGTGACATGGTTAGATAAAAAAAATTAAACCACACTAGCACAAAACCTCACATTACCACTCCAAGAAGAATGCACTCACAATCGTGTTTCACTCAGGATAGTCTTTTCCCCTTAATGCACACTCTTGCATTTTACCACTATTGCTCGCTTTTTAAGTCCTTAGAGAACTTACTCAAGGTTCAACAAGTATTCTTTGTGGAATTCGGCTGAAACAACAAAGTTAGGACAAGAAAACAAGAAAATGTAGAAATAGGGTAGGTTAACAAGGTAAGGTTGAAATAACAATCTGAAATGTGTAATAACAAAAGAAAGAACCAAACCTCTTCTTTTAAAAAAAAGATGTGATCCCTCCCTCTTTGAACTTTTCTTCTTTTGAATTCTATTTTTTTTATTTTTTGAATATTCAAGGAGATGAATCGAACAACTTACTAAATTGCCAACGCTCTGATACCAATTGATATGAACTCGGTTGTGAAGTAGCCGAATTGATATCTAAGTTTGCCCAATCATGATTCGAGTAAGAACTTGAAATGTTATAAATGGTAATAGTATGGGGTTCAAGGTTAAACCCTGTAAAAGTGAATAGGAAATGAATAGATGGTTGTAATGTTGTGGTGGTGTTAGGGATGTTACAAATATGGTAACATAAAGTATGAATATGGATATGAAAATGGTTGTGGAAATGCAGGTGAAAAAAATGGTTTGAACGAATAGTGGGTATGGAAGATATGGAAGTGAAAATAGTTGCTGTGAAACAAAGATAAACCAACACTGAAAAGTGATGACCCAACCTCTATACATCCACAAACCGAAAATAGGTGGAAGGAGATGGATTGTGACCCACTAGTAATGAACAAGTAGGAACCAACAATATAACAAGATGGGGCAAAATGAATGACCACAAGAACAAACTTGTAAAACAAAGTTCTTAAAGAACTAATAAAGAGAACACTCTCAAGTTTATAATATGATCAAAAGTTGTTTTACAAAAGAAATGGATGCCTATTTATAGGTGCAAGTCATCCGAATTGAATAGGCAAAAAGAACAAAGTTTAAAGACTCATTATGATGGTGTTAAAGGCCTATAAAAGCTTCGATTATTCCTTCTCCAATTGATAGCCGAAAAGTTGGTGTTGGATGAGGATAAATGTGGACATCCATGTCTTCCAATGAGAGAAACTCATGAGCTGCCAATTTGAGTAACTTGTCATTCATTCTCCTTTAAGATGTGATAAAAAGGCTTTAAGTGATTCTCTTCTTTGTATCAAAAACTGACCAGCTTAAAGGAGGCTTAAAGTAGCTCTTAAGTGGTGTTTACGTAGCTCTTTAAGTGGTGTATTTAGGAGCTCTTGAATGCCTTGTAACCTTGCTGAAACCAACGGTCTTCAAGTGTTGTAAAGGCTCTCTTGATTTGCCTTTAAACTGATCAGCCTTGATGTGTCTTCAAGTGTCTTCAAATGTGGTAATTGCTTTGTCTTTCTTGAAGAAAATGGTCATCCATTTGATGTAAATGAATTTCCTAACCGAAAACACATTAATATCCATTAGATAACATCTTATTTATTAAGATGAAAGTAAATATTGAACTAGTTTTAATGAGTTAGTTTAATTAATAGAACTAGCTACATTAAATGAACTAGTGTAATTAAGTGAACTAACGCACTAAATGAACTCAAAGCATAAGTAAACTAACAAGCTTTAAATGATATACCATGCTTAATTGAACTGATCATGCATTAATGAACTAACATGCATTAAACAAACTAACATGCTTAAATGTTCTAAACAAGCATAAATGAAACCAAATGCTTAAATGAACACAAAGCCTTATTTATTCATATGCGAATGCTTAGATTAAATATAAAAATCAAGTGAAACTCATGCAAACTCATACACAAGTAAGAGGCTGCATTGCTCCAACAAAGTTGGCGTTTCCTTCTCTACATTCCAGCCTTGACTAAACAAATTTTCCATAGCTTCTTGGAACGTATTAGCCCTAGCAAGAGACATAGGTCCACTAGGAAATTCCTTTGGGTCCTTGTTAATTATGATTACATTAGGAGCGAATTAAGAAATTCTTGTGGATTTGAGTTTTAATAAAAAATCATTATGGAAGGATCAAATTAAGAAATTTGGGTTTTAAGAAAAACATCCGTATGGAAGGATCAAGTGAAGAAATTCGAGTTTTAAGCAATAGACTTGCAAAGTGCAGTAAGGTAAATGTAGTAATGTAGATGACACGCAAGCGCGTGCTTTCCTGGTCGATGCAAAAGGTGCACGAAATTCTTATCAAAGTCGTATTCTCAAATTCTGCTTGTTTGACTTCCTGTATTTGTGCAAAAGGGAAAGCCTTTAGCCTTTTTTAGTAAAGGACTAGGGTCAAATATAAGGGGTTATCAGTTTATGAGAAGGAAATGCTAGCAGTTCTAATGGTTGTTAAGAAATGGTCAACATATTTGGTGGAAGACATTTCATCATCAAGATTGACCATCAAAGTCTTAAGTTTCTAGCTGAGAAATAGACCGTTATCCCTTTTCAGCATAAATGGGTAGTGAAAATGATGGGATATGATTATGAAGTGCAGTATAGAAATGTCATTAATAATGTAGTTACTGATGTTCTCTCGAGAAGGCATGAATCATGAAATTTGATGAATATGAATGTGAGTAAAATGACCACGGAGATGATGGACATGGTGGCTGCCACTTGGCAAAGTGATTAGAAACTGTTGAAGAAAATTAGAGAATTGGAAGTGAGGAGCTCCAAGCATGCCAAATATAGGTGGGATGGTAGAATTTTGAAGAGGAAGAAGAATATGGTAGTTGGGAATGTTCCCAGTCTTAAGAAAGAATTAATATAGTTCTTTCATGGACGTGCAATTGGGGGAATTCATGGGCACATGCCACTATGCAAAGATTGGCTTTAATTTTTTTACTAGAAGAGCCTGGGGGAGAAGTTAAAAGTCTGGTGAGAGAATGTATGGTTTGTAAAAAGAATAAGGGAGACTTGCAACATCCTAGGGGCCTTTTACAACCACTTTCTATCCCTAAAATAATATGGTATTCTATTAGTACAGACTTTATTGAGGGATTGCCTATTTTAAAGAAGAAAGACTACATCTTGGTTGTAGTGGATAGTGTTACACTCAAGCCGATACGGGTTATGTAACACCCCATTCTCGGTCTGGTAGAAATTTGGATCGTCAGAAATTACTACCGATGAATAAAACGATATTCGATACGATAATTTAATCGATAATCAATAATTCAATGAGATTCAATGTTCATTACAATAAGATAATCAGTAAATTAAGATCGGTAGTCTGGTATGATATAGAAATTATCTATTTTGGATCAATTTTAAACTTTTATAAGTTTTAGGAACTAAACTGTAATTAAGATAAATTAAGGGTCCAATTTTTAAACTAAACTTAACACAATGTAATTTGAGCTATAGCCAGTAGGCCTGTAAATTTTCAAGTCAATCGGAGTTCATTTACTAGTTTAATTTAGCTTTACCAGATTTAGTGACTCAATTGTAAAATTTTGGAATTCAATTTGAACATTATTAACAGGTTTAACGGTATGGGTATCGGTACGCATTGGGGCCATACCGATACGCCTTGACTGGGTTTGGTAAATTAGTTAACGTGATTAGGGGTCGTATCGATACGAATCCTATCGTATCGATACTCTATGTTCAATGTAACTTAATAATTTTTTTCATATTCAGAAGGTCATACCAATACGGGTTCTACCGTACCGATACACTAATGGTCGTTAAAATAATTACAAAATACTATGCCCGTACTGATATTGGGTGTTGGTACGCTAGGCTTTAAAATAATATCCAGATTCCAGAGACATGAAGGCATACCGATACACGTATCGTCGTATCAATACGAAACTTATCTGTACAAGGAAGTGATCGATACGCCCTAACTTTGTACTGATACCCAGCTATGATCGAAATTCTAGATTCTAAAACTCATATTGATACATATGAAGCCATATCGGTATGCCCTTTAATGCAGGTCAGATTATGCAAGCTCGTACCGATACGCTTCCACTTGTACCGGTATGGCAGGGTCTGTAATGTCAATTTTTATTTGGTTTAATAGCCATTTTCCCAACCAAACCTTGTCCAAATCCTATGAAATTTTACCAGCAAGTTTATTTAGACTAAATCTAATAGCATATCAAATTTTAGGGTCAATTGAATCCGTTTACTATGTTTTCCCCGATTTAGGCCAAATATGCAATTTTGTCCACTTTTAACTAATTTCAAAAGTTTCACTTTAGCCACTTAAGCATAACAAAAGCATATACAAAATACATGCACCCATATAGTCAAAAGTGACCTATACAATCATTGTGCCACCATTCTAGGAGTTTGTAGGATGGGCATACTTTACTTAAACGACTTGGGTGACTTGCCAAAACACCAACTTGCCCGATCTTGACTACAAACCTTGCTAGCCTGAAATGTATGGAAAATGAATGCATTAGGCATACTTTGCCTAGTGAGGTAGTCATAAACGATGGATGCATCAAGGATTGCATTCTAGCCAAGCTTCAATATTATCAATGATAAAATAACATGAACATATACTTCAATGGCAACTTCAACATAATATCAATGATCAATACAACAATAATAATTGATGCAATAGCAATAATCAATAGCAATTTATATTGCATATCAAAAGGTTTCCTTGGATCGATGTAAGGAGTATGGATACATGAATTCTTACGTCGCACCAAAATCAATAGTGGTATAGTCCCTATGCTGCACCAATATGACCAATACACATTATATCTCTGCTGCACCATAATAAAGGGCGTAGCCAAGGACCGTAGTCCACCAGTACCAATGAGCTCATGAATTCTATGGCATGCCAACTGTATCCAATTCCACTCGAATCCAAGGTTCGATAACAATAGTCCGGTAGCAATAATTTCAATAGCAATGATTCAATACAATGTTCAATGACAATAAATCAATACCAATATTCCAATAGCAGTATTCAATGCTCAATGATTTCGGTAACAATATCAACGATGCTACGAATAATGAATCGATGTAATACTTACCCATGCTTACCAATATAGCCTTCAACAATGTTTTATGCAATATTCTTAATACACAAAGTTAGCGATGCAATAATTAATATCAAATAAGTCAGAAAAGGCACCTAGCCCATTCCCGAGACTTCGACTACACTCACCCTAGCTTCTGAAGCTCTCAAGGCTCTCGGATGACAATCCCTTTGTTCCTAGCCTTTGAAGGAGACGATGGACCCTCTTTCTCCAACTCTTGAGCTAGGTGAAACAATAGGGAAATGTTAGAATTAATGCTATGAACTCAAAATCAATATCTAAACTTACAATAGCTATTTGCCAATAATTTTCCATGGATTTTTAAGATTGAAGAACATGGTTTATCCATAAAGCTCGATAGCTTTAATTCAAGATTAAACCTCAATCTTCCATGGATTCATGAAATTGTTTGGGGGCTTTTATCTTACTGAATCAAAGGCTATCCAATGATGTATAGAAACTAAAGAAAGCTTGAGTAATTAAGGGATGTGCTTGCTTGAGCTAAAGGCTGAAGATAATAATGGTGGTGCTTGCTTGGTTTAGAGAGAAAAGATGAAGGAAAGGTGGAAATAGAGAAGTGAGGTTTCAGTGGATTACTTATGACTTAACTAAAGTCTATTTTTAAATCTTTCAATTCCCTACAAAGAAAAAACAATGTCTGGTGAGATTTTCTTCCCTAAGAGGAAACTTTAATTAATTAATATTTATTATTTTCTTACTTTTTATCCCTTTTAGGCAAAATGGTAACTATCAACTCATCCTTCCTTACTTCACAAGGATTTCACGTGGAGATGTCTCAAGCAAGTAGGTGAATCATCCTCAAAGTGGGATACTTACGAGGGTTGTCCCTCTACTATCTAAAGTTTACACTTTTGCCCTTTAAAATTCTAATTTTCACAATTTAGTCACTAAATTGTTTTCAAGGATTTCAATTAGGTCCAAAGTCTATAAATTAGACTCAATTAGAGTCCAATACAGTATAATTGATTACGTATTTGGGTCGATACAATATTTGGACCTTTCCAATATAGATTTTTTGATCACCGAAACCTAATTCTGACTAGACCAATGTTACCTCTCCAAAAGTACTGTTTTTAATGCCAATCTTATAATGTTTTTGCTTGTTTTTAGGTACATTTAGTTGCATTAGGATGTTAGAATCATGGATTTGCATAAGGAGTTTAGAGTTTTGTCAATGCCAGTGTGAAGGGTTGTTTTGTTAGCAATTGTGCAGGTTTGGCCCGAGAAAGCACCTCAGGAAGGAATGCCAGAGAGAATGCCGAGTGCTGTTGGCATAGATGGACCAGACAACGCCAAGCACCGGATGGCAGGAAAGTGAACTTGATGCCACGCCAAGGAGTTGTTGGACCCCGAAAAAATAGGACATGACCAGGCTCCGAAAAAATAGCAATTGGAACGATCTCCGAAAATAGTGGATAATATGGTGCCAAGACTTGTTGGCAGATTCATGCCAAGCTTAGATACCAAGGCAGCATCGGCAGTATGACGTCAGCCTTAGTCTGATCAGCTCTCATTCAAATCTGGATAAGAAGATAATCCCTTACCCTCTAGGCAGTTAGAATTTAAAATTTGAAGAGCTAGTCCTATCCATTCTTTGCACGCCTATTTAAACACCAACCAAGCTACTCTTTAAGAGGGGAGGAGAAGATTGGATCGTGAAGAGTTGATGTGTGTGTGACGATTGATGAATGGCTGCACCGTGGAAGGGTGGTCCGACTAACTTGGATGAAAAGCCTGGATCTTGAAGGGCTGCATCGAGAGACCCCTTCTAGCCCATTCTCTCTCTCAAGTTATTTTATTTTGTTTTTAAGGATGATGTATTCTGAAAACATTTGTGGATTGTTGGTTCACTCCCTCACCATGAACTAATTTAATAGTTGGTGGGGGATGTTTGGTTTTTATATTATTTTCATGCTTTAGCTTTTAATAATAAATCCGCCTTGGCAAAGTTTCATCTATTCGGCAAACTTTAATATTTCCTAAATACTCTGCCAAGCGAGAGCTGACACTGTTGGCCTATTGCACCTTAATATCTTAACAGACTTGGGGGGGGCAACGACTAAGTTGTCGATTACTGAGGAGAGAAGCTTCGAGAGAAGTCGTTCAAGTAGATGAACTTACTTCGGGAGTGAAATCTACCCCTTAGGAGTATATATTGGATATTAAACAAATTGGTTTATTTAAAAACAAACACTATAGAGATCTATGGGTTTTTACATGATCAATTTAGGGCAATGACCATCAAGAGAGGCTTTGCTACTTTTGAATCTGCTCGGCAAACAATGCCAAGACATGTTGTTGTTAACGACTAGCACGACATGAATAACGTGAAAATCTGGCATTCCCTCCCAACGCTCATCATTCATTAAAACACCTTCCTTGCCAACGTCTTTACTTTTCTTTCATTTCTTTACTTTTTAATTATTTTCCAAAACCAATTTCAAATCAAATCAACTTTTTCTTAAGGCAAGTAACAATCAAGCAATTGAATTCCAAGATAATCTCTGTGGGATCGATACTCAGCTTACCAGCTGTATTACTTGCAGACCGTGTATACTTGCACGCAAAAGACTCATTTTGGCATATTCTTATATTTTCCAGCACATATTTTCTGCCACTTTTGCCAGCATTTCACCTAGAGAGTCTACAAGTTTTTGGCGCCGTTGTCGGGGATTGCAACTGAATCGATTATTTTTAAATTTTAACTTGTCTTTTTTATTTTTATTTTTGTTTTTGTTTTTACGTTTTGGTTTTGTCGGTGTATGACCAGAAGCCATCCTGTGGTGGACGAGTGGCCATACGGTCCAGAAATTGAGAATACCTTGCGGAGGTTAAAAAGAAGATTTCGAGAGATGAACCAAGGTAATTGAGGGAATGATGTGGTGAACAATAGGGGAAATCCACTTAACAATGAGATACCACCACCATCTGTTGCCCTAGTTGTTAATGAGATGCCTATTAGAGAACATTCGGCACCAACCATTGACAATTTGATGCCAGGACTTGTTGGTACAGAGGTAAACACTGTCAGTTTTGAACTTAAACCAGTAATGATTCAAACTCTTTTGAATGTAGGTCAGTTTGATGGCGCACTCACTGGAGATCTGAGGCAACATCTTAAACAGTTCATGGAGATTTGCCAGCTATTTCAACAAAATGGAGTACCTGAAGATACCGTGAAGCTGAAGTTATTTACTTTTTCTTTGAAAGATAGAGCAAAGGCTTGGCTTAATTCCTTGTCACCTGGCTCAGTCACTTCATGGGCAGTCCTATGCCAGAAGTTCTTGACAAGATTCCAGCCGCCAACACTCACTGCCAAGATGTGGGGTGAGATCATTACATTCAGGCAGGCTGAGGATGGACCTTATATGATGCCTGTGAAAGATTCAAAGACTTGTTGAGGAGGTGTCCTATGCATGGATTCCCGAATTGGACTCAGATTCAAACCTTTTACAATGGATTGAATGAACAAACGAGGACGGTTGTTGATGCTTCAGTAGTTGGCTCACTGCTTGACAAGACATATACTGAGGCTATTGACATTTTAGAAAGGATTGCAATCAATGATTTTGAATATCTTGTTGCAAGACTTGGGACCGGAACTAAAACCAATGGGAAATTTCAGGTTGATGAACTAACATCCATTCATGCCGAGATTTCCAACCTTACGAGCATGGTAAGAACGTTGCAAAAGAAAAATGAGTCCTAAGAAGTCAAAGCATTAGGCCCATTCTGTACGACTTGTAGAGAAAATCATCATGTGCATGAATGCCCTGCCAACCCTGAATCGGTAAATTTTGTTGGTAATATTAATCGTTATTATAACCCTAACTCCAATACTTATAATGCAGGTTAGAGACAACACCCTAATCAAGCTTGGGGACATCAAGGAGGTAACGAGTACAATGCCCAGCGTCAGAATAATCAGAGGCAGAATAACAATGCCATGCCAGTATTCTATCAAAATGCCATGCCACAGAAAGCCCAAAACAATTTTCAGCAAGGGCAGAGACTCAACCAAGGAGGCACTCTCACAGAGTACATGGAGAGGAATGATGCCACACTCTAGAGTTTGGTCAATGAGAAATTTGGAAGTCCAGCTTGGGCAGATTTCCAGTGCACTCAGCAATTAACCCCAGGAAGCATTGCCAAGTGACACAGAAGATGCTCGACACAAAGACAATGAACAGTGCAAAGCTATAACTCTTCGAAGTGGTAAGCAGTGCGAGATGAAGAAGGTTGCTAAGCAGCCAATTAATTGCCAAGATGAGAAGCCTATGTCAGCACATGATCCTAGGGAAACAGAGAAAGAGAAAACAAAAGTAGATGATGCCATAACTGATGCCAGACAGCATACTGATGCCAGCACCGATGCCAAACAGACTAATGCCAGCATTGTGTTGGCAAAGCCAGCAGAGCAGGCACGTATCTATCCGCCGCCACCATTTTCAGCAAGACTTCAAAAGCATAAGCAAGATCAGTAGTTCAAGTATTTCTTGGAGGTTCTTAAGCAATTGCAAATCAACATTCCATTGGTAGAAGCCCTTGAACAAATGCCCAACTATGTCAAATTTATGAAGGACATTCTGTCCAAAAAGAAGAAGTTGGGAGACTTTGAAACCGTTGCCCTGACCGAAGGATGCAGTGCCATGATCCTAAACTGTTTTCCACCAAAGCTGAAAGATCCGGGAAGTTTTACTATTCCCTGCACCATTGGCAACAAATTCATGGGCAAGACACCGTGTGACCTAGGAGCCAGTATCAACTTGATGCCAATGTCAATTTTCTGAAAGCTTGGCGTAGAAGCAAGACCTACCACAGTGACACTTTAGCTGGCAGACCGATCTTATGCACATCCCAAGGGTAAGATTGATGACATGTTGGTAAAGGTAGACAAATTTATTTTTCTAGTTGATTTTATTATTTTGGATTATAAGGCTGATATTAATGTCCCGATTATTTTGGGGAGACATTTTCTTGCCACATGTAGGGCTTTGATTGATGTTCATAAAGGGGAACTAACAATGCGCATGAATGATCAGCAAGTTACATTTAATGTGTTTCAAGCTTTGAAATGTGCAGATGAACCTGATGAGTGCCAAGCAGAGGAGATAATGGAGTCCATTTACACTTTGGACATGGCACAGTTATGCCAGGATGCAGAATTTGATGCCAGCAATTTAGATGGCATAGCTGATCTATTTGAAGAACCAAAAGAACCAGTCTTGGAGGCTGAAGAGGCGAGTTATTTTGAACCACTACAGTTGGCCGGCAGAGAAATCAAGGCATCTAAACCATCAATTGAGGAGCCATTAGCATTGGAACTGAAACCACTGCTAGATCACTTGAAGTATGCTTATTTAGGTGAACGCTCAACTCTGCCAGTGATCATTGCCACTGGTCTCACAAATGATTAGGAGGAAAGGTTGTTGGAAATATTACGTGACTATAAGCAAGCATTAAGATGGACTTTGGCAGACATCAGAGGTATTAGCCCAACCATTTGCATGCATAAGATTATCTTGGAGGAGTATCATGGCAAGACCATTGAAGGCCAAAGAAGGCTAAACCCAAGCATGAAAGAAGTAGTGAAAAAAGAGATCATAAAATGGCTTGATGCCGGGATTATATATCCCATTTCCGATAGCTCTTGGGTTAGCCTAGTGCAATGCGTGCCAAAGAAGGGTGGCATGACCGTGGTACAAAACAGTGAAGCTGAGTTAATCCCCTCCATAACTATCACTGGATGGAGTATGCATGGACTATAGGAGGCTGAACAATGCCACGAGGAAGGATCACTTCCCATTGCCATTCATTGATCAGATGCTAGAAAGGTTGGCAGGTAAAGCTTTCTATTGTTTTTTGGATGGTTATTCAGGTTATAATCAAATTGCCATTGCCCATGATGATCAAGAGAAGACTACGTTCACGTGACCATATGGGACGTTTGCGTTTAGAAGAATTCCATTCGGCCTATGTAATACACCGGGAACGTTTCAACATTACATGATGCCCATTTTTTCCTATATGATCGAGCACAACATGGAAGTATTCATGGATGACTTATCAGTGTTTGGAAAAACATTTGAGAAATGACTTCAAAGTTTGGAGCAAGTCTTGAAGAGATGCATAGAGACGAACCTAGTGTTGAACTGGGAAAAATGCCACTTCATGGTGAATGAGGGCATTGTTCTCGGGCACAAGGTAACTGAGAGAGAGTTAGAAGTGGGTCAAGCGAAAGTTGAGGTAATTAAGCAACTACCCCGCCAACAAGAGTCAAAGGTATAAGAAGTTTCTTAGGACATGCCGGTTTTTATTGGCATTTCATTAGACTTTTAGAAAATTGCTAAACCCTTATGCTTGTTGCTAGAAAATAATGCCTCTTTTACATTTAATGATTCTTGTTTAAGAGCATTTCAGGAGCTTAAAGAGAAGTTAATCAATGCCTCTATAGTTGTGGCACCGGACTGGAATGAGCCTTTCGAGCTCATGTGTGATGCCAGCGACTATTCCGTCGGAGCAGTTTTGGGACAAATGTATAGCAAGGTTTTCCATACCATCTACTATGCCACCCGAACCTTAAATGAAGCACAACTGAATTACTCTATGACCGAGGAGTTTCTAGCAGTTGTATTTGCTTTTGACAAATTTAGATCTTATTTAATTGGTAACAAAGTTGTGGTTTTTACAGATCATTCGGCATTAAAGTATCTCTTGGCAAAGAAGGATGCCAAGCCCAGGCTAATCCGATGGACGCTCCTACTTCAAGAATTTGACCTTGAGATCCAAGACAAAAAAGGCAGTGAAAACCTAGTAGCTGACCATCTCTCACGTTTAGAGCATCATCTTGAAGATGGTAAGACCAATTTGATAAGATATGAGTTTCCTGATGAGTATTTGCTTGCAGTTAATGCCATGCCATGGTATGCCGATATTGTCAACTACTTGGTAAGTAACATTCTGCCACCAGACTTGACATACAATGCCAAGAAAAAATTCTTGCGGGAAGATAGGCAATACTATTGGGACGAGCCAATATTGTTCAAATAGTGTGCCGACCAAGTGACCCGCCGGTGTGTGCCTGAGGATGAACATCATAACATATTGAATCTATGCCATGCCGCACCATATGGAGGTCACTTTGCTGGAGTAAAAACTACTGCCATGGTACTGCAGTCAGGATTCTTTTGGCCCACACTATATAAGGATGCCCACGAGTATGCCAAGGAATGTGATCGATGCCAACAGATAGGAAACATCTCTGGCAGACACCAACTGCCGCTTCAAAACATTATGTCTGTGGATTTATTTGATGTATGTGGGATAGACTTTATGGGTCCTTTTTCACCCTCATTTTGTAATGTATACACTCTTGTGGCTGTTGACTACGTATCTAAGTGGGTAGAAGCTGTCGCTTTGCCAACAAACGATGTCAAGACCGTTGCCAAGTTCTTATATAAGCATATCTTTACTAGATTTGGCGCCCCTAGAGTGGCCATTCATGATGAGGGCACTCATTTTAAATGTAATCTAATTTCTAAAGCCTTGTGCAAGTATGGTATACAGTAGAGAATTGCCACAGCATATCATCCACAAACAAACAGGCAAGCTAAGATTTCAAACAAGGAGATTAAAAATATCTTAGAGAAGACTGTTAATCCATCAAGGAAGGACTGGTCCTTGAGAATAGATGAGTCATTGTGGGCTTACAGGACTGCGTTTAAAACTCATTTGGGTTCTTCACCGTTTAGACTTGTTTTTGAAAAACCATGCCATCTGCAGTGGAGCTTAAGCATAAAGCCTACTGGGCCATCAGAACACTTGGCATGGCATGAAGAGTTGTTGGAGAAAAAAGGTTACTGGACCTAAATGAGTTGGAGGAATTCAGAAGGCAAGCCTATGAGAACACCGGGATCTACAAGGAAAAAGCAAAACGTTGGCATGGCAGCAGGATAATGCCAAGACATTTTGAGGTAAGCCAACTTGTTTTGCTATTCAACTCACGGCTTAAGTTGTTTCTAGGGAAACTCAGATCAAGATAGACAGTCCCTTATGAAGTTGTGAAGCCCTATGCTCATGGAGCCGTGGACATTAAGAACTTGAAGACGGGAGAAATCTTTAAGGTGAATGGCCAACGCTTAAAGCACTACATGGAAGGCGATCAGAACAATGCCAAAGAGGTGATCCTCTTGGCAGAGGTAACATGAAAACACCGTCAGGTTTGAACTTTTGTAAATATTAAGTTAGTGTTTCTCTTTGTTTTTAGGTTTTTAATTGTTTTTCTTTCTAAGTTCCATGTTTTTATTCCTTTAATGTGTTGAAAGGTTTCCTTTGAGTTGTGTAGATTCGTTATGCCAGGAACACTGCTAGGGTCGCTGGCAAGGGCTAACGCGTCAATAGAAACATCTGCCATACACAATGCTAGAGTAGCTTGGCATGCAGTGGTGCAAAAGATTGAAGGAAGAGGGAAAAACCCTAGTTTTATCGGCCCAATAAAGAAAAATGAGAGAGTTGTTAAACCCTAGCCACCCAAATTTTGGTTGAAATTTAAATTTCAAATCAATTACCTTATCACTCCAATCCTTACCCTATCTTATCACTTATCACTTATCACTTTATCACTTCAACCTTATCACTCCACCTATTTTTAAATTAATTCTTTTTATTCCCCATCATTATCCCTAATTACTACTCCCATTAAAACACTCAACCAACCTAAAATCTTTCACTTTCTTACTCTTGCCGGTTAAAGAAGCCAAAACATCTATCTTACTTTTTACTTCCTTTTCGATAAGCAAGTACAAACCCAAATCATCATTTGCCTTCATTTTTCAACATTGTTCCAAGCTTCAACCAGTTTTAATGGCCTCATCGTCTCTTCCCTTTAAAAGATTCTTCAATGAGGAGATCGAGAAAAAGTTCGAAACAAATTTTGCCTCGAGGAGTTTTTGCTACGAGAAGCACTTCGAATTCAAAACGGAGGCAACAACCAACTTCCCTTCAGAAGTTATGTCTACGATTAACTTGCACAAGTGGAGTCTATTATTCCAGCAAAAAAGGGAGATTTATGCCACAATCGTTCAAAAATTCTACGCGCACCTTGTGACCAAGAATTCGCTTTTCCTGATGATTAGGGGTAAGTGTGTGCGTTTTGATGAGGGATATATTAATAATATGTTTGAGTTGGATGGTGCAGGAGATGAGTATTTTGAGTATATTGATTCGATGACTGTTGCCAAGAGGAGAAAGCTACTGACGGATCTGTGTGAACCTGGCACGACGTGGACAGTCTCATCAACGGGCCACTGGACGGTGAAGAGGCTGGTGTTGAAGCCACAAATGAGAGGTTGGAATCACTTCATTAAGGCAAACATGACGGTCTCGGAAGAAATGCTGGTTTTGTTGCACTCTATCATAAAAGGGCGCAAGATCAACATTGGAAAGATTATCATAGAAGAGACTTATAAGTGTGCTGCAAGAGGTAAATGTAGTTTGTTTTTCCCTTTGCTTATTTCTAACATTTGTATACGCCATGATGTGCCTAGGTTTGATGAGGAGCAAGGCCAGATAATAAAGGGAACGACCATCACTGCTACCATATGGAGAAACCTTACTGCGGTTGAGCCAAATGACAAGGCCAAGGGAAAAGCAAAAATGGTCACGCCTAAGCCAAAGATGTTAAAAGCTGTGCCAGACACAATGCCTGAGACTGTGCCAGACGGTTCTATGGCAATGTTGTCTCAAATCTACCAACGCTAGGAGATGATACTTAGTAAGATGGAAAAGGATGAGGAGATTAATGTCAAGCTACGACATTACATGCATGCCAAGGATGTGATAATCAGGGAAAATCTCAAGAAAATATCTCCTGATGTTGAGCCAGAATTCCCAGATTTCCCTGTCGAGCCCTCTGCCAGTGATGAAGCCATGCCAGCCAGTTCAGCTAGTCCAGTTATGCCAGCCAGTTCAGAGTCGGATGCTACAGTCCCACTATCTCCATTTTAAGTTGAGTCTGCCAGTTCTGATTCTGAGATTGAATCAAAGGAACCTAAAACCAAGTCTGCCAAAGCAAAGTCTGCCAAGAAGCCTGCCACACCACCAGTGAAGCCTGCGCAGTCCGATGACACCGCTACTCCTACCACATCAAACCCTGCCAAGATTGTGGATGAAGTCCTCCGAGATGTTGGAGCGTCCACTGCCTCAAGCCAACAATGAAGGGAAGAAAGAGAATGGCCTCTGATCGTGGGCCATTTATAAAGAGAAAGACTCGAGTCACACGAGAAGAAGTCTCCGAAGGGGAGTCATCTTTTTCCTAAACTCCTGTACATTTCATTATATTGCATTCACATGACCATGCATTTTATTTTATCCTGTTCTTTTGTATATATGTGTTGTTTCATGCATTGGGGACAATGCACATATTGGGTTTGGGGGTGTGCATTTCTTCACATTTATGCCATGCATATCATGTTTAATTTCTGTTGCCATGCCATTTAGGTCATTTAGAATAGATGCATACCGAACCGCTAAAAAAGAAAATTTTGCCTCGGTTCAGTTCTGAAAAAATGTTAACATTTGTTAGACAAGTTTAATTTGATCTATGTATCTGCCTAATGAGGAAATTCTAATCTTTAGTTGTCATGCCATGCCAGTAGAGTAGTATGCCAGGTTAGCTTGGCAATTGATCTCTAGTTTAGGGAATTGAGCGTACACTTAACACGTAGTATGTATCTAGTTCCTTAGCAAACTTAGACCTTTTGAAACTATGCGCAGATTTAAAAGAAAAAGGAAAAAATTTTGCCAGGGTAAAAGAAATAAATAAGGCAACAATGTTCTGCCAAGGCAAGAAAAAAATAGAACTCTCATCTACCTTAGGATAATAAGCTACTTGGGGCTTCGTAGTTTGCTCCCTCTTAGTTCCCAAGTCTAAAACCTTGGAGTGTGAGTTGAAGATAAAACCTAGTGATGTCTAGATTAAGGTGGGGATTCATGGTATGCTCCATCTTATCTCTCACGCTAAATAGTGTCACGAAGCAAGCTTAAAAGAATGCCAGCAGAAACCCTTGGTAAAAAGAAAAAAAAATGAGTTTAGGTAGTAAAATTTGTCTGAATGAGTGAAAGGAAACTTGATGCATATTGCCTACACTCATGCACTCTTCATGAACTTTGACTAGAGTTATATTGCTACACTTGAATTACTACCTGCTTATCATTATTGCACTGAGATACTGAGGGCAGAAATAGAGCCAAATTCTGCTTGCCAGCACGTGTTGGCATTCAACCAAAATTTTATCGAGGTAACTTTTTCACAGTTTTTGTTTTTTATTTTGTTTGCATTACTTGAGGACAAGCAATGAGTTAGGTTTGGGGGTGTGTTACCTCTCCAAAAGTAATGTTTTTAATGACAATCTTTTAATGCTTTTGTTTGTTTTTAGGTACATTTAGTTGCATTAGGATGTTAGAATCATGCATTTGCATAAGGAGTTTAGAGTTTTGTCTATGCCACTGTGAAGGGTTGTTTTGTTGGCAATTGTATAGGTTTGGCATATGATTTGGCCCGGGACAGCACCTCAGGAAGGAATGCAGAGAGAATGCCGAGTGCTATTGGCACAGATGGACCAGACAACGCCAAGCACTGGATGGTAGGAAAGTGAACTTGATGCCACGCCAAGGAGTTGTTGGACCCCGAAAAAATAGGACATGATCAGGCTCCAAAAAAATAGCAATTGGAACAATCTCCGAAAAAATAGCGGATAATATGGTGCCAAGACTTGTTGGCAGATTCATGCCAAGCTTGGATGCCAAGACAGCGTCGGCAGTATGAGGTCAGCCTTAGCTTGATCAGTTCTCATTCAAATATGGATAAGAAGATAATCCCTTATCCTCTGGGCAGTTAGAATTTAAAATTTGAAGAGCTAGTCCTATCCATTCTTTGCACGCCTATTTAAACACCAACCAAGCTAGACTTTAAGAGGGGATGAGAAGATTGGATCGTGAGGAGTTGGTGTGTGTGTGTGACGATTGACGACCGGATGCACCGTGGAAGGGTGGTCTGACCAACTTGGACGAGAAGCCTGGATCTTGAAGGACTGCATCGAGAGACCCCTTCTAGCACATTCTCTCTCTTAAGTTATTTTATTTTGTTTTTAAGGATCATGTATTTTGAAAACGTTTGTGGATTGTTGGTTCACTCCCTCACCATGAACTAATTTAATAGTTGGTGAGGGATGTTTGGTTTTTATGTTATTTTCATGCTTTAGCTTTTAATAATAAATCTGCCTTGGCAAAGTTTCATCTATTCAGCAAACTTTAATATTTCCTAAATACTATGCCAAGCGAGAGCTAGCACTGTTGGCCTATTGCACCTTAATATCTTAACAGACTTGGGGTGGCAACGAATAAGTTGTTGAATACTGAGGAGAGAAGCTTTGGGAGAAGTCGTTCAAGTAGATGGACTTACTTCAGGAGTGAAATCTACCCTTTAGGAGTATAGATTGGATCTTAATCAAATTGGTTTATTTAAAAACAAACACTATAGAGATATAGGGGTTTTTACATGATCAATTTAGGGCAATGACCATCGAGAGAGGCTTTGCTACTTTTGAATCTGCTCGGCAAACAATGCCAAGACATGTTGTTGTTAACGGCTGACATGACATGAATAGCGTGAAAACCAGACATTCATTGCCAACACTCATCATTCATTAAAACACATTCCTTGCCAACGTCTTTACTTTTCTTTCATTTCTTTACTTTTTAATTATTTTCCAAAACCAATTTCAAATCAACTTTTTCTTAAGGCAAGTAACAATCAAGGCAATTAAATTCCAAGACAATCTTTGTGGGATCGATACTCAGCTTACCAGCTGTATTACTTGCATACTGTGTATACTTGCACGCAAATGACTCATTTTGGAACATTATTATATTTTCCAACACATATTTTCTACCACTTTTGCCAGCATTTCACCTAAAGAGTCTACATCCAATTTTTGGGTGTTATAGGTTACCTTATCCAATTCAAGGTGTCACATTCAGGTCACCAGAGAGACCCACATTACAATTTTAATTGAAATAAATTGTCAAACCATAAAAAAATTGAATTTAGAATACAAGTTCAAAAATTATTCATTTAACAGGACAATATTCATAAATACACATTATAAAACGAGTTTCAGACTCAAATATAAAACAAGACGTGACATACATGCCCTCTAATCACATTGTACCATACCCCGCAAGAAATGTTGAAAGAACTCTCGTTACTAATGTTGATAATTACACCACAAAAACCCTTTTAACCTGCAAAGGTAAATAACAACATGAACTTTGGAAAAAAGCTCAGTAATACAGAACTACCAAGAGATGCTAAAGGCATAAGCAGGTATATAGCAAAGCATAAAGTTGTCATTGTGTTTCGGGTAACAACATGTTCTATTTATGATTTGATATTTTAGTAAAACATTGTATCTGAAGGTAATAAAGTTGTTCTTCATTCGATCACCCCAGTATCAGGCGAGAAGCCTATAGACCAGAGAATTAGAAGAGTGATGGATTAAGGAAGGTAAACCAGGGAGTTTAGTATATTCCATTAAGTGCAGATTGAAAGCATACAAAAAGTTTCAGACTTTGGTAAATTAATTCAGTATGGTAGATTTTTAAAAGGGACAAGAAAGTTTTATTTTAATTATCTAACTACCCTCAAACCTAACTCTAGTATGCAGTTCCCCCAGAACTACATCTATAAAGGCGTTAACCCAGGCCTATTGGGCGCAGGTACCATCCTAAGGGGACACCTTAGGTCTAGTAGGAATCACCCTAGCCGAAGTGCAGGAACCTAATAAGTAGGAATCACCCTAGCCAAAGTATAGGAACCTAATACAGTAAGAACCACCCTAGTCGAAGCATAGGAACCCGATAGAGTAGGAATCACCCTAGCCGAAGCGTAGAACCTGGTACAGTATGAATTAGAAATCGGGTTAGTGCTGAACCTGTAGAGACTTCATATCATATCACAATTACCCAGTAAAATAGTTTAGATAGTAATAATAGAAATCAATAGTAATGGCGTAAAAACAAAAATTAGACATATATTTTTAGTATGTCAGAAACCAGAGAGCATGTTTTTTAGATCTGACACAAATGTATATTTTCAAACAGATATAAGTCATGATTCAGATCAAAGAGACAATGTTGGTTCAAATCAGAGAGAATATTCATGTGCACTTGGAACACACTAGATAGAATAATTTATTTCTCAGGGATACTTGGTATTTATAAGAAAAAGGGGAACATTGAAATCTGACAATTTTGAACTAGTTTCATAAACGAGGTCCCTATTAAAAAGAGGCTTGGTAACCAACATCTCCAACTAGGGATTTAGGAATTAATACATTAGGATCATCCAGGATATCAGATATATCAGGAATGTTCCAATCATTTTTGTTAATAAGGGAATTTTGTTCATTTGACTGCTAGGGGCAATTTTAGAATTCAACCCAATAAGGACAAATTGATGATTTACTAGATTGAAGGTTTCTACGATTTATCAGGTTTCCAAATCCATTCGAACTAACAGATCCCAACATTGCGGTACTTACCAAGTATTCAAACATATATACTTCACGCATATTCATTTCCCAATACTGGCTGCATTGCATACCTAAATGAGCCACTTGTATAAAAGATCATTAGACTTACCCTGAGCAGTCTAACATGTATTCAAGTGATATTCTTCTAGTATTGTAGCATTGCCAAGAATGACTGACATACATGAGTCAAGCTTCATAATCCGTAGGGGTAATACATTCATTTAAGTTTTATCGGTATTTTTAGGATTTTAAAGGCTTTCACTTATTCTAAGCCACAAGAGTATTTTAAGTCATTTTTGAGCTCGAGGGTATATCCGTTATATCATTCAAGTTAATCTTATGGAGTACTTTAGGTAAAGTGGTATTTAGATGTTTGTTCAGAAATCAAGAGATTAGGCATTTTGTAAATCTCGAAGACTAGAATCACGTTACCAATATTTTCTAAATAAAACAAGAATTTAACAGGTGAATCAATAGTTTTATTAGGTCAAGAGTGAATTCCCAAGTCATTTACACTTTCATGGGTATTCAAATCCTTTTTTACACCTCAAGAGTTTTTTCATCATTTCTCATCCAAGTATTTCGGGAATTAGATCATTTATCAATAATAATAAGAATTGAAGCTTTCAAGGTTAAATGCTTTATTGATTACTCAGTGCACTTGAATTTTTTACCGGTCATCGAATTTCTTATTTGAGTCATTCAATATTAACCAGTTTATTATCCTTTTACCGAAAATAAATAATTTTTTAAAAAAAATAATCAACGATTATCTTCTAACTAATCGTATTCATTCATGCCTTAACCAATTGCTAATGAGTTCCGTAAAGCATACAATAGGTAGTAAAGTATTACCTCTTCTCCGAGCTATATTGGTCGACCCTTAGAACTCTCTTCAATCACTTTCAAACTCGAACTCGGACTTAACATTCCTCAAAATCTTGAATACATAAAAATATGAATGCCTTCAATCAAACATACTCCAAAATCAGTCCTTAACTCAGTTACGTTGCTCTTAAACTGAATAATATAACACATATGCATGCTCAGGTTCAAGGTCAGATTCAAAGGCTTTGGGGTTAGAATTTCACGAAACATACTTCAAAATTAGGCTTATGACGTCAAAACCCAAAATAGGGGTTTCAGTAAAAGTTGACATTTTGGTCAAAGACAATGGGTAAACAATCAACGGGTCTGGTCAACAGTCAACTTGGGTTGGGTCCAAGTTAACAGGTATGGGTTAAACATGTTCGGGTCTATTTGGATAAACTCAGGTCCAGTTAGATATGACCAGTTCGGGAAAATAGGCTGGACTAGTTATTGGGCTTGGACCGAATTGGGCCTAAAAACAGGCTAACCCACAACCACATATCAAGCCTAGCTTCTCGTTTAATAACCAGGCCCAGTATAGCTAGCCAGTTTAGAGTTGAAACAATTTGGTTCTAGAGCAAACCAAGTATAGTTGTCAAAAATCGCCTCTAACAGCGCGTGATCTCCACGCATGGCCAAAACTAACCAGAAAAAATCCCTAAAATGACAACAACGATGTGGAAGCTTAAAATCAAAGCTTCACTAAAGCTACTAAGCTCGGAATGATGAGGAGCACGATACAATCTAGGAAAATTAAGGGGTTTTTAACTTTTTCGATGACCATGAAACGAAAACGATTCTATGATCAGAGGGTAAGGCCTTGCTCGCCACGGTATGGGGAGTTCATAACTGCAAGCTATATCTCACACGGACGACTGAGGTGACTGGAAATGATAAATATCGAACGATGTGAGTTTGGATTTCTGATGAATGTTTAATCGAATCTCTACGACGAACGATGAATGCTCACCGTGAGAGAATGACACTGAGTTTAAGGGGAGGCGGTGCTCCATACGGTGCAGGCGGTGTACGCTACGAACCGGCAGTGGCCGAGATCAGGGCATTGAATGGTGGTAAGGAGTTGAAGAGTTTAGAACTCTCTAGAATCTTGTTCAACCAACGTTGGGACCAGTTTAGTAATTATGCATGAGGTTGTATATCAGGCCTTATTTTTATTTATTTGTTTATTTCATGCATGAAACAAAGGAAAGGTTCGAAGATAAAACAATGCATGCTTTAAACAAGATTAGCCTTAGCCTAGATGGCTAAAGTGCGAGACCACATAACCAAGGGCATGGGTTCGAAATTCCTTGGCAGTAAGTTTTTATTATTATTTTTATCCTTTTTTACTATTTAATAGGGGTGTTACAACTCTTCCCCTTAAAAGAAATATCTTCCTTGAAATTTACTTGAGTCAAACAGATGTGGAATTTGCTCCCTCATTGATTCCTCAGTTTCCTAGGTAGCTTCAACAGGGCTATGATTACTCTACTAAAGCTTAACCATTGGAATACGCTTGCTCCTCAAAAATATGAGACCAATTCGGGACCCAAAATGTTCCTATTATATAACTCAAACCAACAGATTATAGTATACCATCTATAATCATACAATGTCTTATACCGAGCCATGCGAGTTCTTGCCTGATAACTGGTATTATATACAAACTCAGCCAAAGACAAGAAGTCACCCTACTAGCACGAAAGTCAATTACACATCCTTGCAACATAACCTCTTGAATATGAATCACCTTCTCTAACTGACCATGAGTCTACAGATGAAAGGATGTATTGAAATTCAGATGTATACCCAGGGCCTCTTGCAAAGCTTGCCAAAATCAGGAAGTGAACCTCTAATCTTGATCAAAAATGATAGACAATGGCACACCATGCAGTCTAACAATCTAGTCAACTTGTCCATAGAGTAATTAACCGGAACATGAATAAAGTGAGCTAACTTGGTAAGTTGGTCAACAATTACCCAAACAGAATCTTTTTAGAAGGAGTTAGAGGTAGACCGGTTACAAAGTTTGTAGTGATTCGTTCTCACTTCCACTCAAAAATCTTAATAGGCTATAACAGACCAGACAGATGATGATGTTCTACCTTAACAAGTTGGCAAGTTAAACACCTTGCCATATAATCAGAAATGTCTTTTTTCATGCCAATCCAAGAAAAACAAAATTTTAGGAAGGCATCATTTGCTTATCTTCAGTGCAACATTCAAACATAATTGTTCTTTTAGATATATCAGGATCACCTCAAAATTACAGTTTTGCAGTACATATGAACACATTCATTTTAATTTCATATTACTCTACAACCAACTTCCACCAGAATATTTTCAAGCATAATCTCATAACGGTCATAACACTGAGGTACGAGGCTTGACACTTCTCATATTTCTAAATTTATTAAAATTGAAATGAGTGATTTCAAAAACTCTCTGATTTGGTTCATCGATGGAACCATAAGGGAAATCACCTTGTTCGAGCTTAGACAAACTACTTCATTCTTTATGACTTCCAAAACTAAAACATGTTCAACTTGAAATCTTGTTAGAATCTGTCCTACTTTGTCTCACACAATCGTACATTTATTCCCAATATGAATTAAATCTTTAGTTTTACATGCACCAATCATTTCATGTACTTTATTCAAACTAAAATCTATCACGTGAATCCAGAACACAGATGAATGCTAACACCATTCCTTGCTAGCTCAATTTGTTCACTAAAAGACATAATACTTGGAAACACTTATTTCAGAAAAGAAGATTCGACGTTAGTATTTTGACTCAGAAGAGTACGGTTGTAACATAGAGGTATGTATTCACCAGACACCCTATGACAGACAATCGACTGTTCTACCTAGAAAGACTCAAATCCAAGTTTGATACCACTAAATGTAACACCCATAGAGTAATTAACCCGAACAGGAATAAAGTGAGCTGACTTGGTAAGTTGGTCAACAATTACCCAAACGGAATCTTTTTTAGAAGGAGTTAGAGGTAGACCAGTTACAAAGTTCGTAGTGATTCGTTCTCACTTCAACTCAAAAATCTTAATAGGCTATAACAGACCAGACAGATGATGATGTTCTACCTTAACAAGTTGGCAAGTTAAACACATTGCCATATAATCAGAAATGTCTTTTTCATGCCAATCCAAGATAAACAAAATTTTAGGAATGCATCATTTGCTTACCTTCAGTGCAACATTCAAACATAATCGTTCTTTTAGATATATCAGGATCACCTCAAAATTACAGTTTTGTAGTACATACGAACACATTCATTTTAATTTCATATTTACTCTACAACCAACTTCCACCAGAATATTTTCAAGCATAATCTCATAACGGTCATAACACTGAGGTACGAGGCTTGACACTTCTCATATTTCTAAATTTATTAAAATTGAAATAAGTTATTTCAAAAATTCTTCGATTTGGTTCATCGATGAGACCATAAGGGAAATCACCTTGTTCGAGCTTAGACAAACTACTTCATTCTTTATGACTTCCAGAACTAAAACATGTTCAACTTGAAATCTTGTTAGAATCTGTCCTACTTTGTCTCACACAATCGTACATTTATTCCCAATATGAATTAAATCTTTAGTTTTACATGCACCAATCATTTCATGTACTTTATTCAAATTAAAATCTATCACGTGAATCCAGAAGGTAAGGCCTTGCACGCCACGACGCAGGGAGTTCAGATTTGACGGCCGTGTCTCACACAGACGGTGAAGGTGACCGAAAACGGTGAATACTGAACGAGGTGAGTTTGGGTTTTTGAAGAATGTTCAACCGAATCTCCACGGCAAACGGTGGATGCTCACCGCGAGTGGAGGACATCATTGAGTTCATAGGGAAGTGGCACTCATTTCAGTGTTGGCAGTGCACACCATGAACAGGCAGTGACCGAGATCAGGGCGGGGAACGATGGTAAGGAGTTAAAGAGTTTAGAACTCTTTGGAATCTTGCTCAACCGACATTGGGACCGGTGTATTAATTATGCATGAGGTTGTATATCAGGTCGCATTTTATTTATTTATTTATTTCATGCATGAAACAGAGAAAAAGGTTCAAAGATAAAACAATGCATGCTTTAAACAAGATTAGCCTTAGATGGCTAAAATGCCAGACCACATAATCAAGGGCACGGGTTCAAAACTCCTTGGGAGCAAGTCCTTGTTATTTTTTTATTTTTTTTAATATTTAATAGGGGTATTACAAATAGATTGACCAAATATGGACACTCTACAGCTCTAGCACACCCTTTTATTACGAAGGATGTTGCCCAAATTTACTTGGAAAATATATTTAAGTTACATGGTTTGCCTAATGATATAATCTGTGATAAGGACAAGGTTTTCATGAGTACATTTTGGAGGGAATTGATGGGCAAACTTGGACTGACAATCAATGCTTCTACAGCCTACCATCCCCAATCAGATGACCAAATCGAGAGAGTAAACCAATGTCTAGAGACCTACTTGAGGTGCATGATGGGAGAAAATCCAAGAGAATGGGCAGAATGGTTGCGTCTTGCAGAGTGGCTACATTTCACTCTGTCATTCAATTGACACCATACCAAGCTTTTTATGGTTAACCCCCTATGCATGTTCCTTTTGTAGCTGGAGATTCAGTAGTGGCTGCTATAGATCGAGATCTTCAAATAAGGGAAGCTACCATTAACATGTTCAAGTTTCATTTGAAGAGAGCCCGGGACAGAATGAAGAATCATGACGATAAGAGAATAAGTGACTGTGAATTATAGGTGGAAGACTGGGTTTTCTTGAAGCTACAACGATACATGCAACAAATAGTTGTTACCATGAGCTGTCAAAAACTTGCTCCTAAATGGTTTAGGCCATTCCAAATTATGGCTAGAGTGGGAAGGTGGCCTACAAACTACAACTGCCAGATCATTTCAAAGTTCAACCTATTTTCCATGTATCTCAGTTGAAGAAGCAATTTGGTTCTGAATCAGTCCAATCTAAATTGTCAGTAGCGCGTCCGAATGGTAGCATCAACAAAGAACCAGTGAAGATATTTGACAGACGTATTAGAAAGAGGGTCAATAGAGCTGTAACTGAAGTTCTGGGGAGTGGACAAATTACTTTATTGAAGACGCAACTTGGGAAGTTCTTCATGCGTTGCAGCAGCAATTTTCTCATTTTGATCCTTGAGGTCAAAGATCTTGTTTGAAGGAGGGAGTACTATAAAGGCTCGAATTGGATTGATGTCCGTTGGCAACTTCTAAGTTATTGTTTTAGTCGTTTTCAAGTTTGTTTTAAGTAGTTAAGCTCGTTTAATGAAACGGAACGTTTTGTCCAATGTGAATATGTAAAACGTGGCCGTTTTGCCCGGTATAGGGTTAAAAGGCTAGAGACTGGATTGTAATCGTTACGTCATATGTTGAATGAAAATCTTGCCTTCCTTATTTTCTTCTTTTTCCTGTCTAAACCTGTTTTTTCCTCATTAATTCTCACTGAAAAATTCTATTAGTTTAATTTCACTTGTTACACTTTTCAGTTACAAATTCTGGGAAATATATTATAACATAATTCCGCCCTTCTCCACTGGTGTAAAATCTACTCAGGAACAACCAAGGTTTCCCCAGGCTATCCATAACATCCATGAACAACAGACGCCCTTGCTGGAACTCGGACACTCCTGCAACAACAATGAAAGGGATCAATAGCAGGCTCGCCTCCATTTCCCTTTGGGTCAATCACGTCGAGAACCTTCCCCTCTGCATGCCTTGCTCTTGGTTGGCCGTGTCTGCTTTCTGGTTCTAGTAAGTAAAGAAATTCATATTGGTTTTTGTGGACTGTGGTAATAACCCTAATACGAAAAACGTTTACATATTTGATGAAAAAATATTTGTTTAACATAGAAGCATATTCATAACACTTGAAGAATGGATATGTGATTCCACTCACCGAACAAACGCTACACATCATTATATTTCGTTTTAAATCAAACATCATGAACCGATATCCTGACGAAGCAACCTGATTTTTCTTTGAAAGTTCAATTACCAACTACGTGAAACCTTTTGAAATTATAACATGAAAACATATCAGTGAAGTTTTGTTAACTAGTAGGATGAATGTTCTTAGATGGTGGAAGAAGATTGCTCAGATGGTGGAGATGGAAGCCTTTGGTTGCTTCAAAGGTTTCAAGTTTAGTAAAGTTTAAGAAGAATGAGTGTCCTTTACAGTATCCTTTGGTTGCTTCAGAGGTTTTAAGTTTGGTAAGGTTAAAGAAGAATGAGTGTCAAAGAGTTTGGACAGACGTCAATAAAGAATTGTCGTGTTATGAGTATTGATTAGACATCTCATAATATGATAGTGTAGGTCGGTATGTTACCAAAAAAAATTTATAATTTTTCGTCCTCTATATTTCTAATATAGTTTCTTAATATTTCGCACCTCTCACATAAAAATTTGCGTTATTCCCTAAGTATTATATTAGTACTTTAATAATATAGTATAGATATAAATATACCAATTCAATTGTTATCACTTTATTATTATTATTATCGCACAATAAATAATAAATTATTTTTCTAATAGCAATCGAATAATATAATAAAGTTATTCATATTAATTCAGTTTTTCTAAAATCGTATTTTATAAATATTATTGATATTATAAATAATGCTATATTGAATTTTAATATTGTGATGGTGTTTTTAATTAGGAGCGTAAACGAGACGAGTCGAGGTCGAGTAGTGTTGAACTCAACTTAAACTCGAAAAGCTCGAAACTGGGCTTGACTCGACTCAAAAGCTCGTGGGCTTAGAATTATCAAGCTCAAATCGAACTCGACATCAAAAATTGGAGCTCGAACTCAAAAATTTTGAAAAAAAAATAGTTTACCTTCTTTTATTAAAAATATCTATCCCCTAATTATGCTACTTTTTATATCCCACACTAAAAGATACTAAACATTAAATTGTAAACCCTAACTTTAAATTCCACATGCTAAATCTTATGCCCTAAAAAATATACCTACTCCTAATCTCTAAACCTTAACCTTAAACCTTAAACTCACATTTTTTTTTAAGTGGAGGCACCAAAGAGATATAGTTTGAGGGAGATTTTCATCCATCAAACATCACCATAGTAACCATAAATACAGAAGCTCTGGTGCCACAAATATAGCCATCTAAAAACTGAGACCGATAAACTTTACACACATTTTCTTCTCTCCTTCCCACCGGATCGAAACCGGAAAACACTTCTCGACCACCAAATTTCGCTTTAACTGAAAGTTTGAACCCTGATTAAGTGTCAGTTGAAGACTTGAAATCGAGACAAGTTCTTCACAGCTGCACTAACTTTATTGTCCCTCTAAGTCTAAACGTCACTTGATAAGATTAGATGAGGCGCAACCAGGAGCAGCCACCACGGGAAGTGAGACTTCTAATTCCCGAGATGGAGCAACCCGATTTCATCAGCCGAGAGATAGCGAGAATGGAATCAACGTTGCAAGAAATCAGAAACCAGGGGAATGCTTCGTCTCCAAGAGCCAGACCGTTAATTCAAAGAGTTTCATCGGTGCTGAGGAGAGGTGTAAAGGCGGATTTTCATAAATATTTCGAACCGAGGCTGGTATCCATTGGCCCTCTGCATCATGGCAACCCCAGGTTCAAGCGATCAAAGCAGGCCAAGCACGAACTCGCCGCTCGCTTCGCAGAAGAGAATGAGATTCCCGCCAAATCTCTGTTCGACAACATTAAGGCAGAGATATTCGAGTTGAGGAAGTGCTATAATCCGGATGACATAAAAGAATACGACGATGATAGGCTGGCTTGGATATTCTTCGTCGATGGTTCTGCAGTATTATTTACCGACTGCAATGTTGCAGAACGTAAGTTTGAGCAACTGAAAACTAAAGTAGATCGTCTGGTATTTGCGCAAGTTGATGCGTTCTTGCTAGAAAACCAACTTCCTTACCGAGTCCTGCAGATTTTGATCCATTCGTCCAAGGATCCCCCAAAATGGAAGAAGTCGCTCACAAAATTCATAGCCTAGAATCTTATGACTAATATAAGAAGTGGGAAGCAGAGCCTACCCGATGACGTTTCAGAAGATGGGCAAGGCGATTACGCTCATCTTCTGGAGCGCTTGAGGGAAGCCCACCTGACGGGGTCAATAGAGGGGAACAGCAACAGCACCATCGGCGGGATGTTCCTGTACTGCGGAGGCAGCCGAGAACATAGGCAGACATATCGTAGCGTCAAGGAGCTCAGGGACTCGGGAATAAGAGTGAAGCCGATCAACACAAACAACTTGAAAAACATCTCCTTCTACTGCAACTTTATGGGGAGTCTGAAGATGCCACGCCTTCTGGTGGATGATTCAACGCCTTCTGGTAGCCTTGGAAAGCTGTCTGGATAACGAAAATGATTTCTCCATAACCTCTTATCTATGCTTCTTGGATTCTCTCATCGACACGGCTGAAGATGTGAAGGAACTTCGAGTTAAAGGCATACTTCACAATTACCTGGGAAGCGATCAAGAAGTGGCTGATCTTTTCAATAATATGAGCAGAGACTTGGTGCCGGATCAGGGGATATACCGTGAAGTGACCGAGAACGTCCGTAAGTACTGCAACAATCCATGGACGACGACTCTCGCACAAGCATATTACACTCATTTTAGTAGCCCATGGACTGTGTTTGGCTTCCTGGGTGCTATCTTTTATCTTCTCCTCTCCATTATTCCGGCTTATTTCTCTTTCCGAGGCGGATCAAGACATTAGCTCCCTCTAACAACTAACAAGTGCTTTAATATGGTTTCTTCAATAAACCTTCCGTGCTTAAAATCTTTTGCTGCTCTGATTTTTTTTTTTTTGCCCAGCATGGTGACTGGCTAGTGCTGTGTTATGGTTTATGTATTCTAAGTTTTTTTTTTTGCACACTATAATTCAATAAATGCTTCTTTCTCTCTTCTATTTCTCCTTGCTCTTATTCATAGTTTTTCACTTGGCTAAAGTCTTTGTTTCTTTGTTATTACTATTGTCATATGCTTCATCGGAGTTATAATTGAAGATTATAACATTAATTAAATATCACTAATTTGATTGGTTGTTGTGATACGAAGCAAACACATATACCAATTTAAAAAAAATGGACTTCTATTATCGTGTTAACGTACCAAATTGGTATCATTCTATTAAAATCGATGATTGGACGGACTTTAACAGCCCGGGTGCGATGATGTTTGAAGGATTTTAACAGTACATTAGTATAATTGAAGTCTAAATTAAAGTTAAATGTTAAAATGGTATTAATTTTTAATTTGATGGTACAATGAATACTAAATTTAAAAGTTTAGTAATATCTGATGTTGTTTACCGTTAAACTTATATCGAATAAAGAAGAAAATTGACAATGTAATTTCTCAACATCGTGCTGTTAAAGTGAAATCACATAAGAATCCAACTTTTTTCAATAAGTAAATCTTTAGCAAAAACAAGACTTATTTTTTAGAGTAAAATATAAAAATAATCATCCGAGTCACTTTTTTATTGTCATTTAACTATGAAAAGTTATAAAATAATTATATAATTTTTAAAAGTAACAAATTTATTATTTATTATTAAAATTTAACGAATGACGAAATAACAAATAATAAAATTGACAATATACATTTTTAAATCTTAATTTTTACATTTTTTATTTTCAGTGCCAATTCTAAAAAAAATCATTTATTCCAAATTGGTGGACTATTTGAGTATTTTACCATTTATTCTTTCTCTTTCAAATTTCATATTTTTTATTTCCAGAATTGTCTGGTGTTATCGTCGGAAACATGCCCAAGTTCATTCTTCTCCTTCTCGTCAAATTAATGTGGCCACTAATTGAGTTGTTCTGAACATGTATAACAGTTACGATCATCATATAAGGTTTTACAATAAATTAAGTGTTTATAGAGAAAAGTAAAATATTAGTTACGGACCATTAATAAATACATAAAAAAATAAAATGTTACTGTGGTTCGTAGATTTTGAACCATATTATAATAATTTTTTATTTAAAAATTAATTTATCACGCACACAACATGTTAAAAAATATTTACTTTTTAAAATTAAAATTTTTATATAATCCTCTAAATCTTTGAATCGCCCTATCACCAACTACCTTCATTGGAGAAATTTTCGTTACAACCTCTCTCACCTACTGAAACATAACATCATCACTGTTATTCGAGCACCTCAAATCCAACATCAAACCCCGACTCTCCCCAAACATGAGAGAAATGAAGTGAAACAATCTCATCAACTTCATTACCATTTCTAGTTCTGCAAATTTAATCATAACAGCATACATGCCGTCACCGGGAACGAATGTATATTAGGGGTGGGAGGGGCAGTTATCTCCCACTCTGATGATTTAACTATATTTCAAGCCGTTGATAGTTTTTAAACTATTTCAATTAAGCTCTGCCCTCGTGAAATTGCCTGATATAACCACTACATACAACCCCCAAGTTATCTCCTTTTACAAAATGATCACTTTTCCATCCTATAATCCAATTCTCATCTAAATAGCTCAAATTTGATCTAACGAGTCCAATTATCCAACACAATAGTCAATGCCTCACTGTTAACTCGAAAATCAAGAAAAAAATTGTGTCAAATCATAACTGTCAAGCCTTACAAAAGATCCTAAGATCCTCGAAAAAACGAATACTGAATTCTGAGCTTTCACTGACCCTTGAGGTACACTCAAAAGCAAACATGATCAAAGGTCGAATCATGAACTCCTAGTGGCTAATTCACCAACTTAAAGCATCCTAATCTCCGATTAGAAGTCATAGCGGACTTGGGCTTTACAAAGGAAATTCAGAATTTAGTCATCATAATTGTATTTTAGTAATTTGACAGACCAAATGTCATTTAATCACTCAGAACAAAAATATTATTTAAATCTTAAAGGATAGTTTTGGTAATTGGCGCCCATATTGGTATTTTGGTCCATTACAAGCAAAAGGGCAGTTTGTCATTTACCCTACAAAGGTATTTTAGTCATTTCGCTCAAATACAAAAGTCATGGCTTCACAAGGAAAACTGGCTAATTCCAAAGTTTCAAAGGTAAAAAACGAATCATCAGATTATTCCAATGGTTACGGAAGTCTATTGGTTGGTACGAAAGTCCTAAGGGGTCAAAACGACTTATTATCAATCAAACACACAAACTAAATTTATACGAATCCAAAGAAGTAGTTAATTATTACCTCTCATCCGAGCTACAACAAAAGGCTTCCAATGAGGTTCTCTAATTTCCCTCGATCTGATACTCGACGGCCCAAAATCCATCATATATGTAATACTACGAATATACATTAATCATTGTAATTGTTGTCACTGAATTTTCACCTTTATTTATTATTTTATTTTATTATATTATATAATTATTATTTATTTATTTAAAAAGAGCCCACTTAGTTTAAATAAGAATCCATTTAGTTAAAATAGGGTCCATTTAAATAAATAAAAAGGTCCACTTATATTTGAATAAAAACCCATATGCATTAGTTGGCCCAATTTGACCCAAGAATATATTTTTTTATCCCATGTGCATGCTTTAATTTTAGCCATTAGATATAGGGCTAAGATCTAACGGTCCAAAGTGATCCAAAAAAGAGGGCTGCCCTTCCCCACTTGCGCCGCCACGCGCCTGGCGCGTGTAGCTCACGCGCGATACCCTCCCCTTCCGTTGCAGCTCGACCAACCCGCCTCCAGGCCACGTCCGCACTGGTAGCCGCGGCGCTCGACGGATCCAAGGCCGACAAGAAGTGCCAGCGACCACCCAGCCCTTGCCGCACCACGTCGTCGCTGTTTTTGTACCCCGAGCTTAGGAGACGTTGCGGCACGTTGCTCTCGGCTGCCCACGACGTCAACGGCCACGACACTGCACCACCACTGCAGCAATGGCAACTGTCGCGCCATCGCCAGACCTCCTGCAGTCACGCCGCGCCGCCGCCACTCTCCCCTCCTGTCAAACCTACGGTCATAAACAAGAGAAATGGGATAGGGTTTAGTTCGAATATGGAAAGAAAAAAAGGAAAATCAACCCCAAATTTGCTCAGATTCGAACCAAAATCAGAGCAAAATCAGACACAAAAGGAAAGTCAACTCGAATCAACTCTAAATCTGCATAAAAAATTGGATGATAATTTTACCCGATTTTTAGGGATTTTAGATTGAATTTTCTTGTAATTTTGGTATGAAAATACCTATAAATACCCATATTCCCCTCTTGTAATTTTCACCAAGAATTGTTACGAAAATACACTGAAAATTGAAGGAGTTTACTTCATTGTGTACTGATTTTTTAAGAGGAGTACAAGAAGCATTCAAGCAAATTTGGGTATTTTTATTTCGTTTTATTTCATTTTTGTATGTTTGTTTAATATATGCTCTTATCTTTATTTTTTTAGCCTTAAAACCGAGATTCAAAATCTCGTCGAAAAATATAGTGTTCAGTCACCAATATGAGGCGGACGGCGGCCAATGTGGTGGTGGACTGCCGGAGTTCTTTATGCTTGAAGAACAAGATGAACACTTGAGAGAAATTAAAATATGTGTGTTTGATTCATTTTTTAAAGAAGAGAATTATGGTAAAGTGTTTATAAGTTTGGGTTTTATACCCATGTTTTTTTTTGGGAAAATTACCTTCATTAAATCCCTCCACGCAACCACATTTTGCTCCGCGGGTACCACATTTTCATTCATTTTAATTCAGTCACTATTTTCCACAAATTTTGCTTTATCTTTATTTCCTTTTTTAAATTTGGTCACTTTTTTTACTTTTTTTTCAATTCATTTTTATTTGCTATTTTAAAAAAAATAAAAAATATAGTTCCCTATTAATTAAGTTTTTTTAATAATTGTCTTTGCCTTTTATTTGTTGTTCCTCTTTTTTTATTCATTTAATTTCATGTATTTTTCATGTTTGGTTATTTTCCCCCTAATATTTTAAATGCTAGGCTCTTTAATTAAAGCTTTAGTTTAGGTAAAAACCCCTAGGTTTAGGTTCTTAAAACCCTAGTTAGAGCCTTAAATTTTAATAAAAAAACTTTCTTCACATCAAAATTCATAAGACACACTTAATTATATCTGAACCCCAATAGATAAAATTTATTTAGACATTCTTTAGGTTAATAATCGCTAATTTAGAATAAATAAAAACTTTAACACGCCAATTATTTATGTGATTGTTTGATTAAAAAATGAAATATAATTAATACGGTGTCCTACCAAAAGGAGGTAAAAGGTTAGCGCCAGAAGTGTTGGCAGTGATTAAAGTTTACTCTTCGGATAGTGGGGCCGTTAAAATAGAATCATATTCATAAATGGACATAATTTAAATTTTACATGAACTTGCAAATTCCGACATTAAAACTTTTTGTAATCAGCTAGGTACCAATTTTTGGGCGTTGTAGGTGTGTTAACCCTTCCCCACGCGTAACCGACTCCTGAACCCGTTTTTGAGTTTTCGCAGACCAAATTTGTTGTTTTAATAAAATAAAACTTTTTATTAAAATAACCCGTTTTTAGGCGATCCAATCACATCATTAAAAAAGATTGGTGGTGACTCTGTTGTTTTGAATTTATTTTTAAAAAAAATCGTTGAGACCTCTAAAAAGGTTGCGACAGCTTGGCGACTCCGCTGGGGAAATTTTTGTTTTTTTACAAAAAGAGAGTCAGGCTACAAGCCGATTACACTTTTGTTTTAATGTCAAAATTTGCTAAGTTCGTATAAAATTTAACTTAATTGTCCATTTATGAATATGATCTTATTTTACGCATTTAAAATTTGGTTATAAGCTCTACACCCGAGTTTTATCCTGTTCGTTTAAGTGGCGGAAAACGCTATTGCTGTCGTAGGAATACTGATTCTCTATATGGGCCTAGCAAGTACCTCCGGGGCTCATATAGCCTATGTCTTCGTGAGGATATTGATCATTCGTTTGGGCATAGGAAAATGGGTCCCCCTGAGTTAAACTTGATTCGTTCGAAGCCTATAATGGGTAAGAATCAGGGGTATTGCTACCCTTAGTAGGGGACAGTGAGGACAATTCGGGAACTTTTTTAGAACTCAACCTGTGTGTGAATCTAGAAGCCTACCTCATTAGAGCCATGTGGAAAACCATAGGATTTGATTTTGGTCAAAATTATTTCGTAGGAATAGTCCGTGGAGACATGTCCAAAAGTGTTGGAATGCGCTGCCCAGTTACTATTTGTACAATGAAATTATTTTAGTCATTTTTTGTATTTTTTTGAAGTATTAATCATTTCCTTTTCTTGTCTTGTTTTTGTTTTGCATGTTTGCATCCTCGTTCCATATCTAGAAGGGGTTGATTATCAAGACATTTGCTCGATTAGAAAACAACTCTTGTCATGGATGAGAGGTACCTAAAAAAGGAAGAAGACAATACGGATGTACGTCACTGGTCTGAGGTCAACCAGCGAGCACACAAAGATAGTTTGACAGTTGATCACGAGACAGAAACATCAGAGTATGCCCATATAAGTGTTAAACAGAATGGCGTACACGAGTTACGAGAAATATGGGGTCGTTTTGACCATGCAACAACGCAGTAGTTCCTTGATACCTACGGTGACATAGCATATCTGCTACACGTAGAGGTGGATGAACCATTCCTCAAAGCATTGATTCAGTTCTGGAATCCTGGGTATTGTTGTTTTACTTTTAATGGTGAAGATATGATGCCTACATTCGAAGAGTATTTTGCACTTTTCAACTTACGCAAGGTGAAGAAGGATTGAGTCTATACTAAACCTCTTAAAACAAGAATGTTCACTTGAGGCTCAAATCTTTTGCTGACATGGGAGATGGATGGGTAAAATGACTGATACAGAAAAGATGAGGCAACTTTTTCTTCCCTTGGCTGAGCATCCGAAACATAATTCCCACTCATCCAGATAGGGAAAAGAGAGTGGATCTCTTGGTTATAGCAATCTACGACTTGGTTATCTTTCCAAGAGTATTGGGCAATATCGATGTGGCTATGCTAGATTTCTTTGAGCAGTTGAAAAGGGAAACCAACCTAGTGCCAGCTGTACTAGCAGAAACATTCATCTTTTTGAATGCATACCAAAAGCTGGAATGTGTGCGTTTCAGAGGGTGTGCACCTTTGCTCCAGGTTTGGGCCCTTAGCCATTTGTGAAAGTGTCTGACCCTAGTCTTTCCTAACATACACTCCCCAAACTTTTCTCCACTTTGAGAATTTCTGGCAAAGAAGTGGCCGATAGCTAAGAGGAACAATTGGGTTGATATCTTCCGAGATCGCCAAGATCAGGACATCGTATGGAGAGTTCCATGGATGGGTTGCACCAAGGTTTTGCACATGTGTGGGAATTATGATCATTTGATGTTATTAGTCCTATGGGGTGGAATTGGTTGTGCCCCCTTGCTAGTGTCGCGACAGTATGGCTCTTGACAGTTTGTCCCCTTCACTACGGGTCTTGACTTATAAAAATTTGAGTTCCAAGTGGAGTTCAAAGAGAATATCCAAACCATCAATGATTCATAGAGGCATTGCTACCTTATGGAAATAAAACACGACAGTGACTGTATGCTCACCCCTGATTACGATGTATGGAGGCATGTCAAGGTGAATGACAAGATTTAACCACCTACTATGGGACAGGCTAAATCCTTGGAGGAACATTTGAAGGTGGTCCCGTCTGAGGCTGATATTCCGAGAGCCGAGTTGAAGAGGGCCAAGGCTGATATTGAAGACCTACAAAGCCAGCGTACGAAGGACTTATTTGAGGCAAGCCTAGATGTGGACAAGTATAAAGGTGAGACAAATCGAGTAGTGAAGCTGTACAAGGACCTAGAGGCAAAATTTGAGATTCAGATGGTGGATTTTCTCAAATTTCGGGCTACAGTTTGAAATACTGATTTGAGAAAGACTCTAGAGCAGTGGAGGCAAGAAATTGAGCAGGCCGTAGGAAAAAAAGAGAGCGTGGCAAGAGAGAAGTTGAAAAATACAAACGATTATTGATTGATGAGAAGAAGAGAGGGAAACAAGTAGTTGAGAATGAAAATAACAAGCGGGCCTTCAAAAAGAAAAAGAAAATGTGGTTGCAAGGAAGAGAAAGGCCCATGACAACAAGGTCCGTCTGTTTGGGTTGCAAATGGTATATGATGAGACCAGTAAGAAGCTAAAACAGAGTCAGGCCTTCATTGTTGAGTTACAAGCTAAGATAACAGACTTGAATCATTCGCTGCACAGGTTCCAGAATCATCATGCTTATATTGAACTCCAGGCTAGTCTAAGTGAGAATGATACATTGAAAAAACAAGTGAAAGCTATGGAAGGCATTATTCAGGAGTACAGGACGAAGATTCTGGTTCTCGAAGATATCAATGAAGGGGGCAATGACTATTGGTTTACTCGGCTTAGGGATAATGCTAGAAGGTTCCAAGAATGAGATGAATTTAACAAAATTATCATGACCCAGATTCAAGACGTAGCTAAGCATGTAAGGGTGTTAGCTACTGAAGCTACGGCCCTTCGCCAATACATTAGGCCAGTGGGAGAAGTGGGGCCAAGACTCTTATAGCTAATTGAAGTAATAAAGGAGCTGGGCACTTGGGCTGAGATGTACTCATATAAAAAGTCAAAATCTTTGTAATAAGGACTTTTGGCATCCAATAAGAGCTATTTCTAGAGCAATTATCTTAATGGAATCGATGGCCTTTCGTCTGCATTCATGCATTTGCATTTTGTTTGTTTATTGTTTATTTGCATTGGTTAATGTTTTTTACATTATTGCATACATAATAAAATAATTAATTATGGTAAAATTTAAAAAAAAAACTAAAAAAGAAAAGAAAAAAAGTTATGCATAAACACGATACCCAAGCAATGGTCATTGAAGACATGTCGTCAGCTTCAGAACTGAACACAAGAATACGCGAGCTTGTTGTTACCCAGATAGAAGTCATGTTAGGGTTTTGGGGACCTATATAAACAGAAAGTAACTGATGGCATCAAAGCCCTGCTAGGAATTGCCTAAGCTCACTCTGGGAATCAAGGAAAGAAATATGACGAGTATCCTGCAGCTTGAACAACTTCAGCAGTAGAATCTCTTCAGGAAGTAGACTGGTCGAGCTTTGCTAGAATTCACCTATGCTTTCCTGGAATAATGATCAATGATTTTCTTGGAAAATGGTGGAGTCATACTTAGAACCAACCCTTTTGCTTTTGCTCGCGAGATTGGGATCTTTTGTAAGGGCCTCTATGTTATTCTACTTGCGTAAAAGATGCATTGCCTCTAATTTTCTCAAGTGGCAAACATTTTATTTTTCCTATGCATTTCATCTTCATCTTTCCCTTCCAAAATGCATCCTATTAGCAGAGCCCATATTATTGATTGTATGAATGATTCTTGGATCTAATCCTGAGATAGAAGGGCAATAAAGTGTGTTCAGGGTTAATGGAAAATCCTATTCTGAGTGAATTTTCCTCTCAGACATTGTTGTTAAGGTCTTTGAATAAAGTGATAATTCTAAAACATCTACCAACTAAAGACTGCTTCTCTTTGATGATATTTGTGTGTGAAATGACATTTGGCATTCCTTCATTTCCCTTCTCAAATAAGAAAATAAAAAAATCATTTGTGGTCCCCTTTTGAGCATGATATTTTTTCTTGTGATTGAACCCTAACCAAGGATCATTCCCCATACTGGGGGGCAAAAATGATGAAAGGTTGTTCGTAAGCAAGAAAGAAAACATGTCAGGTCAAGTTGAATGTCCTAAATTCAAAATAAAAAAAGGAAAAGGAAAACAAAAAAGTAAATAAGGAAAAAGAAAATGAAGAAATGAAAGCTGGAATACGAAGGAAAATTTGAAACAGGAAAAAAACATGTACGGAATCCTTCAGATGAGACATATGCCAGAAAGGGAAATGAACTCTAGGGTGAAAACCCAAAATGGGCAGTCTAGAGTGATCCAAAGAATAAAAGAATAGAGAACTCATCAAGAAAGATTGATCCTTGGTTTAACCACCCTTAAGCATGTCTTTGAGCATATATACCTTTTTTGTAACCCGAGCCTAGCCTACATTACAAGCCTTAAAAGACCATTTGGATTACACATGAATATCTAAGGAAAGAAGTTTGTTTTCAGAAAACATTTCGCCCAATTGAGTTAACCTTTCTTCATGGATCCCAAACTTCTGATGTCTGATTGAGATTAGAAAAGTGGGAAAATTGAAATTTGGGGAATGTGTGAGTTAAAGAGAGCCACCTAAAAGCAGGACTATCCGGTTGATGGATTCATGAATCATTCATACTATGAATTTGGGGTATCTGACTTTGCTCTTTTCAATGTTTGCCGTGACTTTTTCCTTTGAACCTTCATTTCTAGCCTTTAATTTTCTTTGAATCCTCATTTTTAGCCTTTTATTTTTTTTCATCGCTAATCTTTTTCTTGCATCTTACAAGTAAAGTGACATAAATTCATGAAAAAAGGTTCTTGGTATTTACTCCAAATCCAGAAGCATCTGTTTACCATCGCATCAAGAAATAATAAGGGCAACACCGCATTCATTATTTTATGGGATAAAAGGTTGAGTTGCCAATAAAGGTTGAAATTCCATCTCTCAATGTCTTGATAGAAGCAAAACTAAAAGAAGCAGAGTGGGTCTAAGCAAGATATGACCAGTTGAGTTATTCGATGAAAAAAAGGTTGAAAGTCATCTGCCGTGGTTAGGTGAATCAGAGAAGAATGTCACGAGCTCACGACATGAAAGTTTATCCAAGAAAGAGATTTCGTATTAGGAAAAATTTTGCCAATTCAAAGAGATTTTCAAGAAAAATAAACGACTAACTGGAAGAAGGCATTCTCAAAAAGAACATTGATCTTGGTCGAGATAGATCGAGATGAGCTTCATAATCCGATGAGTTCGGAAGTTTTATGCCTAAAAAAGAAGCTGAAAAAAGAAAAAAAAGAAAAAAAATTATCGAAAGGTGAAAACCCGAAAAAGGGCGCCTTAGATACAAAAAAAGAAAAAATGAGGGTTTCAAGATGAAAACCAGCAAAGGGCGTCTTGAAGCAAAATGAGGATTCGAGTTGAAAACCCGCGAAAGGCGGTTCGAATAGTCTGAAATAGGAAAGAAGCAAATGAATCTCTCAAAAACTTGGCATCTTGGAAGGAATTTCATATCCTCATACCTTGTCAATTTGGTAAAGGCAACACAAGGCAATTTCTGGTGTTCCTACTTAGGAAGTTTTGGCCAGTAGGGCATGCCCAGGGTGGGGCAATCTGCATTGAAGATAAGAAAACTCTTGTATTATTCGAAGACATTCAAGGTAGAAATAAGCTTTGCTGAAAGGATTTACATGCAAATGTTTCAAAAAGCCCTGCAGGGGCAAACATATGAGAACTCACAAGAAGCTTTAAGGATGCTTGATATTATTTTAAGGCAGCAAGATTGCTACACCTTCTCCCACAATGAGAACAATTTTGCAAACAATAGAGGAGATGTCCAGTGATGTTAAAGCTTTCATTCAAGCTTCTGAGAGAATGTGATAGATTTTTTTCTCTCAACCAGACGAAGGCTAAAAGAGTGTTGAAGAATATAAGGATAAAAGTTCAGTCATCCCAACCAGGAATGCAGGATTGAGTGAGCAAATGTGCAAAGCCTAAATGTTTTCTCTGAAACAAAGGGATACAAAGAATAAATAGCTAGCATGGTTGTCTATCTGGGTTGAACAAGCAAATGCTCATAGAAGCGAAGAGGAGAAACCCCAGAAGTAGGAAGGACAAATTCAAAAAAAAAAGAAGATAAAAGAGAAAGGTTTAAGAACAAAAAATGAACGAAAAGGTCATGCATTCATGTGTTAGGCATCCCTAGGAGCATACTCATCATAATCATAGTATTCGTTTGACAGGTATAAACCTGCTTACCTATTAGAGCATGGGGAGAATAGAACCTGCATATCCATTCGTGCATGAGGAGAATGGAACCCTTTTTCGAACATGCTTATCTATTCAAGCATGAGGAGAGTAGAACCCGCCTATCCATTCGGGCATGAGGATAGTGGAACCTGCTTATCTATTCAAGCATAAGGAGAATAGAACCCGCCTATCTATTCGGGAATGAGGAGAATGGAACTTGCTTATCTATTCGAGCATGAGGAGAATAGAACTAGCCTATCTATTCGAGCATGAGAAGAGTGGAACCTGCTTATCTATTCGAGCATGAGGAGAATATAACTCGCCTATCCATTCGGGCATTAGGAGAATGGAATCTTATTTTTATCCAGCGAGTTTGCAATTGGTGAAAATCAGTGTCTTTTAATCTTTGCTCTATCCCTGTTTCACCGGAATGAGCAAAGAGGGGCAGCTGTTGTCACTAAATTTTCACCCTTTATTTATTATTTTATTTTATTTTATTTTTTATTTATTTAAAAAGAGTCCACTTAGTTTAAATAAGAATCTATTTAGTTAAAATAGGGTCCATTTAAATAAATAAAAAGTCCACTTATATTTGAATAAAACCCCATATGCATTGGTTGGCCCAATTTGACCCAAGAATATATATTTTTATCTCATGTACAAGCTTTAATTTCAGCCGTTAGATATAGGGCTAAAATCTAACGGTCCAAAGTGATCTAAAAAAGAGGGTTGCCCTTCCCCACTTGCGCCGCCATGCACCTGGCGCGTGTAGCTCACGCGCGATACCCTTCCTTTCTTTTGAAGCTCGACCAGCCCGCCTCCAGGCCACGTCCGCGCTGGTAGCCACGACGCTCGACGGATCCAAGGCCGACGAGAAGTGTCGGCGACCACCCAGCCCTTGCCACACTACACCGTCGCTATTTTCGTACCCCGAGCTTCAGGAGACGCTGCGACACGTTGCTCTCGGCTGCCCACGACGTCAATGGCCGCGACAACGCACCACCACTGCAGCAATGGTGACTGCCGCGCCATCGCCGGACCTTTTGCAGTCACGCCGCGCTGCAGCCACTCTCTCCTCCGGTCAAACCTTCGGTCATAAACAAGAGAAAATGGATAGGGTTTAGTTCGAATATGGAAAAAAGAAGGGAAAATCAACCCCAAATTTGCTCAGATTCAAACCAAAATCAAAGCAATATCATACACAAAAGGAAAGTCAATTCAAATCAGCTCCAAATCTGCATAAAAAATTAGAGGATAATTTTACCCAATTTTTAGGGATTAGATTGAATTTCCTTGTAATTTTGGTATGAAAATACCTATAAATACCCATACTCCCCTCTTGTAATTTTCACCAAGAATTGTTACGAAAATACACTGAAAATTGAAGGAGTTTACTTCATTGTGTACTGATTTTTCAAGAGGAATACAAGAAGCATTCAAGCAAATTTGGGTATTTTTTTTATTTCGTTTTATTTCATTTTTGTATGTTTGATTCGAATATATATGCTCTTACCTTTATTTTTTTGAGCCTTAAAACCAAGATTCAAAATCTCGTCGAAAAATTTGGTTTTCCGTCACCAATATGAGGCGGACGGCGGCCAATGTGGTGGTGGACTGCCGGAGTTCTTCATGCTTGAAGAACAAGATGAACACTTAAGAGAAATTAAAATATGTGTGTTTGATCCATTTTTTAAAGAAGAGAATTATGGTAAGGTGTTTATAAGTTTGGGTTTTATACCCATGTTTTTTTTGGGAAAATTACCTTCATTAAATCCCTCCACTCAACCACATTTTGCTCCGCCGGTACCACATTTTCATTCATTTTAATTCAGTCACTATTTTCCACAAATTTCGCTTTATCTTTATTTCCTTTTTTAAATTTGGTCATTTTTTTACTTTTTTTCAATTCATTTTTATTTGTTGTTTTTAAAAAATAAAAATTTATTTCCCTATTAATTAAGCTTTTTTAATAATTGTCTTTTGCCTTTTATTTGTTGTTCATCTTTTTTTATTCATTTAATTTCATGTATTTTTCATGTTTGGTTATTTTTTTCCTAATATTTTAAATGCTAGGCTCTTTAATTAAAGCCTTAGTTTAGGTAAAAAAAACCCTAGGTTTAGGTTCTTAAAACCCTAGTTAGAGCCTTAAATTTTAATAAAAAAACCTTCTTCACATCAAAATTCATAAGACACACTTAATTATATCTGAACCCCAATAGATAAAATTTATTTAGACATTCTTTAGGTTAATAGTCGCTAACTTAGAATAAATAAAAACTTTAACACACCAATTATTTCTGTGATTGTTTGATTAAAAAATGAAATATAGTTAATGCGGTGTCCTACCAAAAGGAGGTAACGGGTTAGCGCCAGAAGTGTTGGCGGTAATTACAGTTTACTCTTCGGATGGTGGGGCCGTTAAAATAGAATCACATTTATAAATGGACATAATTTAAATTTTACATGAACTTGCAAATTCTGACATTAAAACTTTTTGTAATCGGCTAGGTACCAATTTTTGGGCGTTGTGGGGGTGTTAACCCTTCCCCACGCGTAACCGACTCTCGAACCCGTTTTTGAGTTTTCGCATACCAAAATCGTTGTTTTAATAAAATAAATTTTTTTATTAAAATAACCCATTTTAGGTGATCTAATCACATCTCTAAAAAAAATTGATGGCGACTCCGTTGTTTTGACTTTATTTTTAAAAAAATCGTCGAGACCCCTAAAAAGGTTGCGACAGTAATTAAACTAATAATTAGACTAATTCTTGGATTTAAATATGGAAAATAGCTTATTAAGTTCGAATTTGACGAAACAGACTCTGGAATCGAACTCAGGATATCGAGAAACCCTCAAATAGAGTATCTCAAAAAAAGTTAATGACGGTGGCGTGATGTTGTGCTGTGCGGCTGGCCACTGGTGGATCTACTCGGGCTCGGCTGGTTGGGCTGGTCCAACGGCTTAGCAAACTGGACCGACGGCTGCAACCCAAACACTAGCTAGCTCATCGCCGTCGCCAGAGCATACCCACGCACAGGCGGCAACGTTACATGCGCGCGGTGATTTCCAGCGGTGACGACTGAACGACAAGCTCTAGTCCAATTTCCTCGATTCTAGTGAGTTTGTTAGTGATGACGTAGAGCGACGAAACAACGAGTTTTAACTTATTTGATTCTTCTTTCTTTCCACCCTGACAAATGACGACAGATTAAATGAAACCATGTGACTTATCTCGACGTTCTAAAACCGATAGTATCGATGGTGTCAAACACCACCACCGAACGACGACGAGTCATAGCCTGAAAACTTAATTCTCTATCTTTCTTAAAATTTTCAACTTCTTTCTCCCGCTTTCACGCCATCTTTTTATCAATTTAATGCCTCCCAAAGACTAATGGTTAAATCACACCCTTGCTCATCAAAGTTTTCAAATATTTACAGTAAAACCCCAAAACATTTACTCACTCACAAAATGATCCCTAATTTTTCAAAATTGAGCTTCAAAATTTCGATTTCTTTCAATTTAGTCACCAATTCAAATTACTAAAAAACCGGATCCATGAACCAAACTTCTAACCTGGAATTTGGGTCGTTACAACTTCACTACTAGATAATTGATAAACTAATGGAAGTGTAAATGAACAGAGCGTTCGGTGAATTGTTCGTGAACTATTTGTATAACATTCATTTATTATGCTAAATAAACGAGAATGAACAAAATTTTATGTCCATTTAATAAACGACAATCACGAACAAATATGTATTTGATCCGTTTATGTTCATGAACTAGCTTATAGACACAATGACTTCACCAATGAAAATTTCAAATATAAAGAGTTAAATTTATTGAATTGTTTTGAATTAGAATCAAATTAATAGAAGATATATGCTCTGGAGATTAACACTATTGTTATACCAAGTCGCGTTAGACATTCGTTTTAATTTTGACGACCAAATGATATGATTGTAATAAAATTTTAATTGAATGATTAAATTGTAACTTAAAACAGTGACTTATTTATAAATACGAGTTATATTTACTTTTTTAACGGGAGAAACATTACATTCACTCAAGAGGCAGTTAATACAACATAGATGAAGCATTACACATCAATGCTCAAAGCAAAATCCGAAGGAAAACAATGAACAAGACATTCCCCAAAACAGTAAAATAATGGAGCATGCAATGTATTTATGTTACAAATCTACACATATAGTTATTAGGGTTCATTTACTGGGGGAGCTTGTTAAGTTTGCAATAACTATAGTCCTTGAATTTCTTGTGCATATATTTAGGAGGATCATGGGGATCAGCAAGCTGAGGGAGTGGACCAACCACAAATTCCGCCGGTGGCTCCAGGAATACCGGCCATGACATCCGAGTTCTCTCCTTGTCTACTGTCGTCCGGTGCAGCACTGCCTTGTACTTCCCATTGCTTAGTATCTGAATTTATTATAGGCGAATTTCATTAATAACATGTACTGTTCATTTACTATAACAACTTACCAAAATATTTAAAACTTTTTCAAAATTATTGTGAAGTATTTTATTTATTTTAGAAAATTAAACATGCAAGTTAAAATATGTTTTATTAATTAGAAATAATATGTTTTTGAGTAAAATGATATCTACGTAAGCAGGGATGGACCCAGAGTAGGAGTGGAAGGGGTAATCGCCCCCTAAAAATTTAAAATTCATATATGATTTAGAATTTTTTAAAAAAATTTATGTATTTTCTATTGAAAATTTATTTTCGCCCCCTTAAAATTTTATAAGTCCGTCACCTTAAAATTTTATAAGTTCGACCCCTAAAATCCTGCGTACGTTAACATAAGATTTGTTTTTCTTTTTTAAAATTGGCTAATTACACAAATTGCACCTTAATGTTTACTTGTTTTCTCAACTTAGTACTAGATGTTTCTTTGTCATTAGTGCCCATAACGTTTCCACCAATTATCCATTTTACCTTCTGTCGTTAAGAGCTATTAAAAAAACTTTCGGCCAAAAAGATTGCACCACATCAGCACCTTATTGACCAAAAAACTTCATGGGTTAACCTGATCAAAGAGATGCTGACATTGTGCGATATTATTGACCGAAAGTTTTTCTCAACAGCTCTAATGATATGAGATAAAATGAGTAATAGGTTAAAACGTTAGTGGATACTAATGACTAAAAAATATTAAGTACCGAGCTGAAAAAAAGTAAACGTTAGGAGGTAATTTATGTATTAAGCCTGTTTTAAATAAAGGTGAATTCAATAATAGCAAGTTTTGGAAAATATAAGGGATTGATGTAACCTCGATCTGGTCGCCAATATGAACAATGAGGGCACCGGGGATGTATTTGGCGTCGATCCAAAGGCCATCTTTGAAGACTTGCAATCCAGGGACCTGGTTGGGCACCAAAACAGTCAAGGCGGAGAGATCAGTGTGGGCAGGCACCCCAAGTGTAAGATGAGGCCGTGGACATGGCGGATAATAGTTTATCTTCATCAAATACTCAATCTCCTCGCCTCCTGCTCCCTGTTTCAGCGCATCGGCTTCAAGCCCTAGCCCCATCGACAGCGATACTAACAGCTTATCCACTACCTTTCTCATCTCCTGCGCATACTCCTCGTTCACCTCTCTGCAACCAAATCAATATAATGTAAACGATTATCTCATGCATAAACCAAGGGTTTAATTTAATCACCTGTAAGAAGGAGGATTTTGGGGCCAGAACTGGTAGTTAATACACGTGGTTGGCCATATCCTGTGGAAAAGGTGATCCGCCCAGTTCTTCTTTCCATTAACATCTCTCCCGAGCTTGCTTCCGTACCCTTCAATGGAGGGTGCTCCGGGTGGCTTAGCGTACACCTCTTTCTGTTCCTGCGGTAGATCGAAGAACTCCCAGCCAACCAGTTGCAGTCTTTGGATTAGATCGGAGGGTATCCCGTGGTTCACGACCTGGAATATCCCCCAGTCGGTGCTGGCGTCGGCCATCGAACGGATGACATTTTCTTGATCGGGGTCGCTGAAATCAATGACGGGGATATCAGGGGTTGGTCCACGGAATGTTGTGGTGGCAGGCCGTTCATCTTCCGGTCGAATAAACTCAATGGGGATATTGTCTTGGGTTAGGGGAGATGAAACAATGGCCTGCACTCGCTCCACCTCCATGCTCCTCCTGTTTTCCTTCCTTTAGGAAACTGCTTTGGCTTGGATTAATTGCTCCTCATGTTTAGTGCATGACTGTCTTTATAGCCTACGTCCAAGTAACTTCAAAATAAAAAAAGAAAAACAGATTTAACCGTACAACTAACTAGAAAAAAAATATTTATTTCTAGAAAAAAAACCATTAACTTAAGGCTAAAATAAGAAAAAAAGAAAACTTCAACCGTTGGATGGGAGTTAGTTGTAATACTTAATCTCAACCGTTAAATTTTTAATATATATATATTAAAAATGTAGACAATAAGTGCAAGTGAGAAAGAAAAAACAAGATAAACATAAAATATATTAGTGTAGAGTAAATAAATGGTCACTAAATTAAGTAAAAAAATAATTTTTTGGTCATAAAAGTATTAAAAATTATAAAATGTCATTAAATTAATTGAATTATCACAAAATGATCCCTATACGTTATAGAATAGTGATAAATTTTTATAAGTTTAAGAACTACTTTGTAAAAGTTCAATAAATTTAATAATTATTTTATAATTTTAACATTTTTATGGTTTAAAAATCATTTTTGCTTAATTTAATCACCGTTATCCAAAATATTAACACTATGTTTAGATAAATAATTATAAGCATAAGGAAAAGAAAGGGAAGTTAAAGGGGAGCGAATGACATATGTAGTTTTTTTGGATAACTAAAATTTGAAGGAAAAGGAAAAGAATTTATCTATTAATTTTTTAGCCTTTTGATAATACATATTTTGTAGACAAATTGTTCGAACTCAAATTTTTAAGGATAATAACATTTCCTACTTTATTGGGATTCTATTTTAAAAATATTTTATTTATACTTTTTTTATTAAATAATTTATTTAAAAGATTTTTGGGATCAAAAAGTATTTCATAATTTTAAAAAAAATTAATCTTTTTATCTAAATTTTCCCTTAAATTGGGATAGTTAAAAACAATCCAAATCCAAGAAAAAACCTAATTCACCTTAATTTCTTTCCCTTGTTTTTTGTGCAATCCAAACTTAAAACGAATAAGAAAAATATTAAATAAATAAATATTAGAATCATGAATTCAATTGAAAAAACGATGGTTAACCACAATACTAAGAGGACGTGGAGTTTGGGAGTTCACTTATTAGAAAGTAATAACCGCGTAAAGAACATGACACGTTTTTTGTCTCCCAACCCTAAAAAGGACAAAACCCCTGCCAACCCTAACAAAGCTTCGGATCCATCCTAATTAGGAGAGAGTATTGGCTTGGTGGGTTTGATTAAAAAATTGAATTTTTATTTAATCAATCTCTCTTAAATAATAATAATAATAATAATAATAATAAATTAAAATGGACTTGAGAAAAACGTTGAAATTATGTAATTAATATTAAAATTTTATCATGCTTGTTCAGTAAATGTGTAAAAATTTTATACATAAAAGTTGTTTATTTTTAAAAAATTAAATCGATAAATAATTATAGTGGAACGGTAAAATATTTGCATACAAAATTCATTAGCCTTGTGTTTAAATATCAAATTCTCCATTTATCTCATTGAAATGGTCACATGTCGATTTTTTTATCAATTTTTTTTAACTTTTTTATCTTACCATAAACGATCTAAGAAAAAAAAACCCGAATTATATCTATTAATTTGATTAACTGGTTTTTAATTAACCGAGTCATCAATTTCATTTTCATGGTTTTAGCGATACAAGTATGATCTTCATCAAATACACAATTAATAACGGAGACGACGTCCAACCTCACTCAACTGACAACTGCGGCATAGTAAAAGTTATAAATTTCGTACGACACCACGGTCCCATCCACCGGAAATAGCACTGGAAACTAAAACACTGACTGATAATGAAATAGTGGAATGACATAGGTAGAGTTTTTTTTTTTGGTAATATGCGTGTTCGTCATACAGTTTATGTTTGGGGTGTGAGGTTGTCCTTTTTATTAATATCATACTCAAAATTTGAACTCGTATTCTCTTCTTGAGAGTGCAATGTGTCTTATCAATGCACAAAATACTTATTGGTAGGTAGAGTTTTTTTTTAATAGTAGTTTGGATAGAGATTTTAAATTAAGTGTATTGCGTGAGATTTTAAATACATAATGTAAGAACAAATCAAGCGGTTAAACAGTAGGAAATGACTTTGTAATTATAGTTAACAACACTCACTCCAGTAGTCACGAAAAGACGAGTCGGGAAACTCAACCGCTCCTTTCCTCTAGAACGCCACTAAATATACATGTCACCTAGATTGAAGTATGCGCGTAATCGGCGGATGAACCCCCTCAATTGGGATCCACTCCTATGTCAACCCCTTAGGCCATTAACATTTGATTCTCTCAACCACAAGATGAGTTTAACAACCTTGAAATTGAAATCAACAAGTAAACAATAAGTACTAACATTAATCAATATAAAAGAATACTCAAATATATTGGACTGAATGAAGGTTAAAGATTGTTGAGTCAATTAATCAATCAAATATAGTTAAGAAAGGGTGAATTGAAAAATAAAAATTCGATCTACTTTAGAGTGATCCAACTTTTTAAATGAAGTTTACATTCACTACTTTAATTATCCACATTAAAGATTTTCCAAATTCACTAATTTGATATACTTTTGAAGATATGGTGTAACCTTACAAACCCCCTTAATATTTCTACCCACATCTTAAGAACACTCATTCAAAGAGAAAATACAATGAAAGCTAACTGTTAAGTGTGTAAAAGTACTACATTTTCTACCATTTTTACTCATTATTGTTAGACTTAGGCTCGTTTTAGTTGCGTTAGTAGTCATTCATGCATAGTTTCGTAGTTTCTCTGTCTATTGGGCTTGACCTTATGTTTTGATAGTTTTGTGGAGAAATCGTTGTTGTTTTGCTTTATTTTGACCAGGACGAGTTGTCGAGTCACTTGCCGAATGATGCCCTAGCAAGTTAAGATAAGGGTGATGACTTGCCGAACCACTTGCCGAATGATGCCATCGCAAGTCGCAATAAAAGCCATTGTCTGCAGATTTAATTCAAATGCAAAGGGTAATCATCCCGGATTCAAATTCAAAATCTGAATCAGTTAGAAATCAACTCCCATGGATTCCACACGAATTTGGACTCCTCCTCACCTATTTAAGTAGATCGCAACAACACATCCAAGAAGTTGATTGGGGAGAGTGAGATCGGATCAAAAAGGGGATTCACGCACAGACCTTAGGATAGATTGGAGGAGTTCATCTTCTCCATTTCTTTTTATCTTGTATCGTGCGATCCACCCATGTCTAGGTTTTATTCTTTTGTGTTTCCTTTTTACACAGCCATGAACTAATTTAATTGGCTTGGGATTATCAGGTTTATGGTGTGCAGAGACGAATGATTTGTTTTGGTTCTTAATTCTATAAAATTCAGTGTTTATCCATTCTTGGTTTTTAATTTTGCTTCAAGGGAGCTTGAGAAAGGAACTTTAATGTATTTATTTGTCTAGGCTCGGGAGAGCTAGATTCACGAAACGAGTGGATACAGTTTCCATTTAAACAATCGTTGGTGGGAACTAATTCGCCTTAGGAATAAAGAATGAATTTTAGCGGCTAAGAAGAGTGAAAAGATCGATGTTGTCCGCCAAAGGTTAATGCATGGATTTATCACCAAGGCTTGCACAATCATCAGTTCTTCGGTTAGGGATAACTCGAAGGCATTGAAGAACACTCCGCCGAACATTGAATGACATCCAGTTGCCACAGCAATTCAGTTGCCAAAGCATTTCACTTGCCGCAGCAATTTACTTGTCGCAGCAATTACTAGCCATAACAATTCATCCAGAAATCACAATATTACTCACGATAACTCAGCCTAATCTCTCATATCGAATATCTCTTTCTATTTACTCTACTTTGTTTAGTTTATTTTACTTGATATTTATCACCATCTATCACCTTCAATACTATTCTCTTTCAGTGCAAGAAGCTAGAAGGCAAAGTTTCACCAATTTTTGTGGAGACGATCTTAATCTATACTATTATTTGCGACGTGTTCACTTGCACCGTTTGCGTTGCACTCAAATCACGCAACATTAACTAAGAATAAATCCTCACTGATTATAATGTCTGCGAATTGAACCTCACATCCAAAACAATTGAAATAAAAAATACAGTGAAAGCTCTCAAGTCATTGGAAATAGTTAGCCTGACGTAGGATTCAATGTACTCACAATAAGGACTCGTAAGTTTAAACGATCGCCGCTTTTTCTTAAGAACTCATTTAGTCTAGTGATAACGAATTTTAAGGACTCACGTCGGTATAGCATTTTTAAAACAAACATGAATTCTAAGGACATGTCTAGTCTAGTGATCATGGAAATTTTCTATAAAGACTCGTTAGTCTAAAATGAGGTAGTTATGTTTGTACATTTTGTTCCGCTTGATCACGTTGTCAATGTGTCTCTAATGATATTGAAATGAACTATTTTGTGCAAGCATGATGACTTTTGATTTTTCAGGCCTATTAAACATGAATCCTTGAAGACAACCAATGAACATGATTTTGGTGCTTAAATTTTGTTTTGAATGGTGATTTTAAGAATTATATAGCATGCTTTCGTTTAACTCTTCTTTATTGTGTTTTTATTGTAGTGCTTAGATCATTCACTAATCTTTTTGAAGCTTACTCTTATTGTAAAATATCATTTCAAAGGAATAGACTTCCAGAGGGTGCTTGAGGGCTAGACTGAAGTGATACAAGTTAGAGCATCCTTTATAAGTAAGTACTAAATGTTTTGATTTTGGATTTTGAAAGGCAACGCGGGCCTATTGAGATGTTTTTGGTTTTATATGTTGATTTCATGTTTGAGATGATATTAAACATTGCATTATTAATAACATGAGATATGTAACACCTATCTCCTGGATTAGAAGTAATAGACCGAATGTCACATTGATCACCGAAGTGATCTTAACTCGAACAGACTCAAAAGATGGATATTTTTGAAATTTTTCGCGCGCGATTGTAAAATAACAATTCTAGATGCATCAGTGGATCATATACATTTTATTTAGCCAACATACAAAATTTTATTCGAAACAGACATCTAGAACATGATCAATTTTACACATTAATAGATAAGGGACAAAATCATAAAAATGATAAACTCCATGGTGAAAGCTGAAATTAGACATAAATATATACAATTCAATCAAAAACATGTTTGGAGGTAAGAGAATTCCCACAAAGCCTTGCGTATATAATAGAATAGCTTGGAAATTTTTTGGAATTATTTAAATTTTCAAAAAGAAAAATTCTTGAAAAATAACCATAAGAGGTATTTAGAATTTTTGATATTTTCATGTGTTCATAAATTGAGTGGTGCCCACACACCTAGTATTCGCGAGTGTGAGTTTAGCAAAGAAGATCTTTTAGTTGGAAGCATAAATCTAATAGATGTTCGAGTCATGTAAAATAATCCGGAGACCTACCAGAAGATTTTCTTCAAGCATAGGATATCGATGTGGCATTTGATTTTCAAATAAACATGTACTTGATTATGGATTGTATTTATTATATTAGATATCACGTTTGATCCGTTTTAAAGGAAAAATTTTAAAAGCTTCCGTTGCGCCTTTTCTAGTTTTTCTAAACCGAGAAAATAGGCACCATCCTTCTTCTTAACAAATAACATTGGCGCTCCCCAAGGTAATACGCTCGGTCGAATAAATCCATAATTAAACAATTTTTGAAGTTGGGCCTTCAATTCCTTCAACACCTTTGATGCTATGTGATATGGTGCAATGGACGCATTATCCATATATGGGTACATCTTAATACAAAACTCAACTTCTCGATCACGAGGTTAACCATATAGCTCCTTCGAGAATGCCCCCAGAAAATCCCTGACTGTACAAATATCCTGAACTCGGACACCCTAACTTCTCGAATTCATGACATAGGCCAAATAAGCTCCATGATCCAAAATAACATCTTTTCAACCTTTATAGCGAAATGACATTGGATAAGAAATTTGTCTGCTCCCCGACAATCTCTATCACATAATCATTTCGAGCTTCAAGGTTATTCTTTTCATTTCAAAATCAACTACAACACAATGCTCCAAAAGCCAATCAACATCAAGGATAACTTAAAACCCATATAAAGGCAATTCTATCAAATCTATCGGAAATATATGCCATTGAATCTATAATGGATATCATCGATATAGTCAATTTACTATCACTGTTTCACTTGATGAACTCGTGACAATAACTCCACATTAAAAATAACGACCGATATGCCCAATGCATGAACATGTTCACTCAAAATATAGGAATACATAGATCCATAATCAACTAATGAGAATAAAAGAATAGATTGCAAAGTAAAGGTACCTACAATCACATCTATCGCATTACGAGCCTCCATATGCTTATTCTCAGGCCGGATAGCAATAGCATGCATAACAGTCCTCTGACCTACAGTTGATATCTAAAAATTACCCCTACCACGACCTCTAGTGAGCAGTAACGGCAATAATAACAGTGCGGGTTTGATCACCATCGTCACATCTAGGACAATCCCAAATGATATGATTTGTATATCCACAGCTAAAACAAGCACCCGACAACTGACAACACTCTGTAAGGTGGCGACGTCCATAATGCTTACATGATTCCGTCTCCACGATAGCAAAAGACTGATTGTTCTGACCATGCATGCCATCGCGTCTGGAATTTCATCGATACTTATTATCTCAACCTTGCTTTGTTGACTTTCTAGAGTACTTAGACGACTCTACAACGTGTTTTCTCGAGTCATTACTCAAAGATTGGGTAGGTAACCCTAAGGTCTTCTCAATTCCCTTAGCCTTATTCACAATGTCATCAAACTCAACTACATCAGATGCTACTAGTTAAGCTTTGATATCCTTGATCAACCTATAAAGAAAATGGTTACAATTCTCCCTTTCAATAGCCACTAGCTTCGGGGTATACTAACTCAACCGAACAAATAAGACCTCTTACTTAGCTACAGATAACTTTTCTTGAACCAGTCCCATAAACTCATGCTTCTTAGGATCCTGGTACTAAACACCCAGATATTTCCTCCTAAAGGATGTACGAGAGAATTCCCAACTAACACAGTCAGCACCAACTCTATTACGGGTCCTAGTCCACCAGTGATATACATCTCCTCCAAGCAATGATACAATACACCCAAACCTGGCAATATTATTTCAGCCCTCTGCTCTAGGATGCACTCAGCTCCCTCAAACTAGCATTCAGCCTACATTGTGTCATTCCCAAACAATCTATGGAATTCGGTACCACCTAGGTTTCTTAAACGCTCCAACGGTAATCCCTGAGGTACAGAATTAGTCGGAATAAGTAAAGAATTGTTTACACCGACAACTCGATAAAAAGCTCCAACAATAGCTTGGACCAACGGTGTCAGGTCACCCATATAGGGACCTTACAGAGCCGAAAGTGGTAGAGGAATAGGTCAATTTTCCTTATTCGAATTTGCGTTTGCACTATTAGATGTGGTAGCTCTCCAATCAATAAGATGCGAGGCATAAAAAATAATATCTATCATATTCAAACAAAAATAAGTTAGGGATTATATCTGACAAGTGAAATGAGACAAACCTGCAAATATTATTTTAAAATGTACATGTAATAGGCAATGTGTTTCCGATTAACCCCAACAAAATCAATTTAGAATCAAAATATGTACGAGTATGCCTAATAACTACTCAAAGTAATAAAACTTATTTAACATCGGTCCAAGGTTGTGAAACATAGCTCTGATACCACCAAATGTAATACCCATTACTCAACCTGGAAGGAATAGACCAGGGTGACGAATGTCACATTAATCATCGAAGTGAACCTAACTCGAATAAACTTAAGACATGAATGTTTTTAAAAAAATTCATGCATGATTGTAAAATAACAATTCTAGATGCATCAATGGATTGTAACATCCCTTTCCCGTATTTATCACCAAATACGAGTCAATGATATTACTAACCAATTTAATAAACCTTAAAATTTCTTTAACTTAGAAAAATTGGCAGCCTGTACTACCTTACTTAAAAATTTATAATTTTTTTATAGATATCGAAAGTTCATTCCGAAATTTTCTAATTAAACAAGATTCATTAAGATTTCTAACCATATAAATTATTAACATAAACTCATTACACAAAAATTTAAATAAATCTTTGAATTCACGTCACAGCCCAAAAAATACTGAAATTCTGCTGCCCTATTTTCTGACCTTCCATCGAATAAAAATTCATAACTTTTTACATATAACTCGAAATTAGTCACCGTTAATTTTGTAAGAAACTAGACAAAATTTCCAGTTCATACATATAATATTCACTGTCTAATTCCAATTGCGGAATTTATGCTGATTTTTCAAACACTCTGCTTTTACATACATTTTCTGGACAGATTTTTAATCTTTCCATCTTAGGACCCATACTCACTAAAACTTAGTCCATTATCATTTATAGACATAATAAGACTTACTAGGTTCATTATCCACATTATAACAACTATTAACCAACCATATTTGGTAATAAGTTATTTCAAATCCCACTAATTATACATGCCATCTAGTACATTTCCAAAAGGAATGATGGATGTCATTACATTACTATGAGTATGGAGATATACCTCCCAAAATAAGCAAGTGATGCTCGGCTACTCTTCCTTTGCAGCTCCTTTAAAACCTACGCATGAAATTCATCATATGCTAAGCATATACTTAGTGAGGCAACAACATTTAACTCAAATATGACTTAACATGGATATCAATATAATAAAATAACAATGCATATGATCACTTCCATTTTATGCTTGCTAGCATATGACATGATATGTATAATAACAACATATTACATGGTAATAACTTTGATTCTTACCAGTACCATTGCCATACTTATCATTGAGCTTTCAAGCTTTTCATCTTGTTTTCAATTCATTTAGCCCAAGAATCGATTTAAAGAAATCTATGTACACGAGTCATCCCCCTATAATTACTTAAGTATAATGTATTATTTGCACCGTAGTGCTTAGCACCCTAAGTGCTTCCGTATACTCAAACCTTGCATGAGTATACCCTCATTGAGTATTAATAAAATTGCACCGTAGTGCTTAGCACCCTAAGTGCTTAGCACCCTAAGTGCTTCCGTATACTCAAACCTTGCATGAGTATACCCTCATTGAGTATTAATAAAACTGCACCGTAGTGCTTAGCACCCTAAGTGCTTCCGTATACTCAAACCTTGCATGAGTATACCCTCAATGAGTATTTATGAATATCGCACCGAAGTGCTTAGAATATTTATACAGCTGTTTATGACTCTATGGCTATCCAACTATACTTTTAAGTTCCTATCTCATACATTGGGCTTTATATCAATCATAATATCTTACATGGCAACATATATACATATTGAATATTTCATATCCAAAATAACATTCCAAGAATAATTAGTGATCCATGCATGTGTTTCAACCTTTGACATATTTCTAATATGTCAAATATATGATAAATGACATAAAGATCATGCTATACATGCATTGCACTCACCTTGACACTTTCAAAAGTATAATTTATACTAGCCTCACTAAGTTCGGTTGCACTGTTTATCTTCTTTCTTCACTCGTTTGATCTCGAACTTGCTTGTTATATGTATATACATTAAATACATAGCACAAGCCACCTTAAGTGCATGTCCAACCTTTACTAATACATGTACATACCAATATGGAAAATTTAATATTTTCAACCAAGTACTTCTTTGCAACAACAATGCTTCCTATACTTTAATCTCATCTCAAATTGCACATTACAACCAATAGTTTGATAAATTTCACTTTAAACCCTAAATTCTCTCTCATAGGGTTTATAAACTAAAATTTGGAAACTTTCACATTTCATCTCAACTTCCAAAAATTTTAACACCAAAATGATCCTTGTATTATAGAAAACAACATAACCATGCTTCTTGGTTATTTTCCAATTTCTCACTTATTTCACCCAATTTGAAAAATTCACAAAATAGTCCTAAAATGATGTTTTCTTCAATCCGATCACATAATTCAACTCAGAAAACATCATCCTAACCATTTCCATCATCAAATAAATTTTCACAAATTTCCCCTAATTTTCTTCATTTTGCCGAATTGGTCCCTATAGGTTTTCCAATAGATTTTCATCATTTCAAGCATAAAAACAACACTCCAACATCATTTCCAACTTGATTGAACCTTAAAACATACAAACCTAACATGTTCTTCAACCACCCTAATCATCAAACTCAACTTAGAGACATGGAAACTAAGCAAAACGTATACCAAAAGATGGAGAATTCAATGGAGATCACTTTCTTGTTTCATGTCTCTAGCCAAAAATCAAACAAATCAAGCCAAAAATTTGAATTGAAAATTTCCTTACCTAGTCCCCTTAAGGTTCGGCCACTTGAGAGAAAAGATGAGCAAAGTTTCCAATTTTTTTGTTCTTTCTTTGATTAATGCCAAATGGCAATTAAATCTTTAATTTAAAACAAAAATCTTTGTTTATAGTAAAATGACTATTTCACCCTTGGATTATGACCAATTATGAATCAACACCTATACTCAACCTTATCATCAAATCAATTATAATTAAAAGTATGGGTAAAATGACCATTTTGCCATTAATGAATCTTTATATCCTTCAAAATGCCATTCAATCACCTATACAAAATACTGAATAGAATCGAATCTAAACTGATTAAAAACAATTCAAAACTTCAATGCTATGCTCCTCGGGTCTTCCTAAGACTCCCTTCAAATTTTCATAAAATTCTGAGCTCAAACGATTACCCGAATTACACTTAAACTTTAACCGTAAATTTCCCAATAATAGAAATATCAGATCAAATCATAATTTTTATATTCGATACACACCCTTAAATGATCTATTTATTTATGGAATAAAAATAATTATTGGAAAAATTACCATGTTGGTCCTTGAATTTTTTTCAACTTTTCACTTTTGTCACCAAATTTAAAACTTTACGTTTTAGTCACTGAACTAAAACCACTAACTTTTTATTCTTTACGTTTTGGTCACTAATCCAATAATGGGATATTAAAATTCTCTCCCCCTAAAAAAATTTGTTCTCAAATTTTTAGAACGTACTTGGATTAAACAAATGTCGGGTACTGTTCTTTCATTCGCTCTTCAGTTTCCCAAGTGACTTCTTCCACTTTATGATTCTTCCGGAGCACTTTCACCAATGGAATCGATTTGTTTCTCAATTTCTTCGCCCCATGAGCTAAAATCTTTACTGGTTCTTCTTCAAATGTCAAATTAGGTTGCATCTCAACTTCTGTAGATGAAATGACATGTGAAGGATCTGACCTATACTTGCGGAGCATCGATACATGAAAAACATCATGAATCTTGCTCATTTCTGGTGGTAAAGCCAATTGATAACCCACCAGTCCAACTCTTTTCAAGATTTCACACGGACCAATAAATCTGGGACTAAGCTTCCCTTTTCTTCCAAATCTCATTATTTTCTTCCATTGTGAAACTTTCAAGAATACTTTGTCTCCCACTTGGTATTCAATTTCTTTTCTTTTTGAATCTGAATACGTTTTTTGTCTATCAGAAGCTGCTCTTAGATTATCTCGAATTATCTTCACTTTTTCTTCTACTTTTTGAATCAAATCAGGCCTAAAAATCTTGCGATCTTCCAACTCAAACCAATTTAATGGTGTCTGGCATTTTCTTCCATATAAAACTTCATAGGGTGCCATTTTAATACTCGACTGATAACTGTTGTTGTACGCAAATTCAGCCAATGGTAGATACTTTTCCCATGAGCCTGCAAACTCGATAACACAAGCTCTAAGCATATCCTCCAAAATCTGGATTGTCCTCTCTGATTGTCCATCAGTTTGCGGATGAAAGGCAGTACTAAAATGCAGTCGAGTACCCAATGCTTCCTGTAATGCCTTCCAGAATCTAAAAGTAAACCTGGGATCTCTGTCAGTTACAATGGAAATAGGAACTCCATGTAATCTAACAATCTCCCGAATATACAACTCTGTATATTTACTCAAAGAGAAATATGTTCTTACTGGTAGGAAATGTGTTGATTTGGTTAATCGATCCACAATCACCCAGATTGAATTTTTCCTACTCGGTGTCAATGGTAATCCAATTACAAAATCCATAGTCACTTTTTCCCATTTTCATTCTGGAATAGCAATTGGTTGAAGTAACCCTGATGGCACTTGATGTTCTGCTTTAACTTGCTAACAAATTAAGCACTTGATTTTCTTCAATCTTTTAAAGCTTTCTTGACATTCTTTGGTCCACATAAAAGATACATTCTTCCTGAGCAATTTGGTAATAGGTGCAGCAACCATCGAGAAATCTTTCACGAACCGGCGGTAATATCCTGCCAATCTGAGAAAACTTCTAACCTCTGCAACATTTTTAGGAGGTTTCCACTCCATGATAGCTTGAATTTTCTAAGGATCAACCCGAATTCCTTCAGCCGACATTATATGTCCTAGAAAGGTCACCTCAGAAAGCCAAAACTCACATTTAGATAGTTTGGCATATAACTTCTTTTCCCTCAAGATTTGAAGAACTATTCTGAGGCGGACATTGTGGTCCTCCTTGGTTTTAGAATAGACTAGGATATCATCTATGAATACCACTAAAAACTGGTCCAAGTATGGCTGAAAAATTTGGTTCATCAAATCCATAAATGTTGTCAGGGCATTAGTTAATCCAAACGGCATTACCACAAACTCGTAATGTCCATATCGAGTCCTGAAAGCCGTCTTTGGAATATCTTGTTCTTTAATCCTCAATTGTTGATAGCCCGATCGAAGATCAATCTTAGAAAACATTGTTGCCCCCTTTAATTGATCAAAAAGATCATCAATTCTTGGCAATGGATATTTATTCTTTATCGTCAATTTATTAAGTTGACGATAATCAATACACAACCTCATCGATCCATCTTTCTTCTTTACAAATAATACAGGTGCTCCCCATGGGGATATACTTGGCCGTATAAAACCTTAATCCTGTAACACCACTTTCTCGTATTTGTTGCCAAACACGAGCCGGTGATGTTACTTAATTAAATTAAAATCCATTTTCCCAATTTTAGAAAAAAAATCGACAGTCTGCACTGTCTTTTCTTAAAAAAATTTATAAATTTTTTTGTAAGCTTCAAAACTTCATTTGGAAAAATTCCTAGTAAACTAGATTCATCGGACTATCAATCCATATAAATTGGAGAACTTAATTCATAGCACACAAGTGCAGAAAATTCGATAAATATGCACTACAGTGCAAATCTGCTGTCTGGAAATTCTAACCTTGCATCAAATAAAAATTCATAACTTTTTACACCGAACTCGAAATCAGTCATCGTTGGTGTTAAAAGAAACTAGACTCAATTTGTAGTTCATACATATAAATCTCATTTTCTAATTCAATCTATGGAATTTATAGCAATTTTTCAAACTTACTGCCTAAAACAGAGTTTCTGGACAGCTTCAACTTGTTTCCAATATAATTTTACTAACTAGTCAATAATCATTCAAATCCACATACTAATAATACTAAACCATATTTTAGTTAAAAATATAACCAACTAATGAGTAGTTTAGTGTCTCTTTTACACAAAATATATAAAATCATTATTATACATGCCACTACTCAAAACATGATTTCGGATGTCAAAGCATTACTAAGATAACCTGTGATTTCCCATCAACCTCGGGATGATGCCAAAACGTTCCTGCTTACAAACCACGTGATCAACCTACGTGTGCACCGACATAATACACACGCTAAGTATAAATTAGTGAGGCATTATAAGTAATCATAAAATCAAGAAATAAAATAAATGAAAACATGGTTGAGCATGATCATAATAATAGATCTTCTTTTAGTTCAAAACCATCATATATAAGAAAATGGTGATTTTCATATACTTTATCTTTGTAATTGGCCCAAGAATTGTATAAAGAGAAACTAAAGTATGCAAGGTCTGTACTCCTTGAGTACTGGTCACTAAAGTGACGATAAACATATAGACACATAAGTGTCGGCATCATATAGGCACATAAGTGCGGATAAACATATATGATCTGAAGATCGGTGTGTAGCTACACGTAGTCCTTGACTACTGGACCTCTAATGGCATGCCACTATACTGTAACTCTCTATCATTACTTGGGCAATAAATTCATGTCATATACTTGTAATTAATCATGTATAAACAATTCATATATTACCATTATTCAATAATAATTTGCCATAACAAAACATAATAGAGCAGTTCATACCCCATTATGTACTAACCATTTTCTTTGCCTGTAAAATATCATATAACTTATACAAAAACCATGTTATCATTTTAATAAAATCAAGCAAATAGAATTCTTGAAATTAATCAAAACATATTCTGAAACATATGAATGCACTCACCTCATATGCCTCACTAGCTACTTATACCAAAGCGTATCTATTTAGAAACTCCTTCTTTGTCCTTCAACTTGTTTCGATCACGAGCTTGCTTGTTATCTGTATGTATATTAAATACATAACACAAGCAATTTTTGAGTACATACTCATACTATACAAATAATGGAAAGTAACTAAAATAACTATCCATTACACACAAAATTACTCCGATAGAATTTTCTATATTCAAATCACATTTCTTTACACTTTTCCATAACTCTTCAACTTTTTCCAAAATACCCAATTTAGTCACTAAGGACTCTTTTGAGCTTCTAACCATCATTTTCAAATTTAATCTTTTCATTTCTCATTCTTTATGCTTTAGGACCCAAACTTTAAAAGTTTACATATTGGTCCTCAAGATTGCCGAAAATTCTAAAATGGTCCCAAAGTCAATATAAACTTCAAAATCAACATTCCAATCACTTAACTTAATTTTCCAACAAAGTATACTTCAAAACCAAGCTTGACAATCAAGTCCCTAAACTTTCCAAAATTTAAATTTTGGTCCCTAATGCAAAATAATTAGGGATTTTCATTCCAATCAACTTATAACATCATAATAAACCATTTTTCCTTAAATCATGTCCCTAAATTCCAAACTTGACGTAAACCCTAAACTTCCATCTTTCAAGAACATGAGTATTTCTTCATTCTAACAACAAAATCAAGCTTATATAACATCATTCTCCTCATTTCTATCATCAAAATAAATTTTGCAAGAATTTCCCTTTATTTTTCAATTTTCCCATAATCAACCTATAACACAATTCATGGAATTTTCGTTATTTGTACCATGAAAACAACATCACAAGCATGTCTCCAACAAGAAAAACCATTAAAACTCAAGATTCCATCATGCTCTTCATCCACCCTAAACCCCAAACTTAACTTAGAGACATGAAAACTATACAAAACTTATACCAAAAGATAGAGAATTTAATGGAGAACAATTTCTTATCTCATGTCTCAAGCTCAAATCTAACCATGGAAGCTTAAAAGTTGAATAAAAAATTCTCACCTATACTCTTGGGAGAATTCGGCAGCTAGGGGGAGAAGATGAGATGATTTTTTTCCAAGTTTTTGTTTAATTATGCCAAATGGCATAATTTACACCAAATTAAATAATAAAAATTCTTTAATAGTCAAAAGACCATTATACCCTTGAGTTATAACCAATCACAAGCCAACACTTGTTTATTCTTATCCATAATAATCATAAATAATCAAAAAGTAAGGGTGAAATGACCATTTTGCCCTAAATGAACCAACTTATCTTCAAAAATGCCATTTTCACCTATTTCACCCAATACTGAATAGAATCGAATTTAAATTAAATAAAAAACGATTCAAAACCATAATATCATGTTCTTCTAGTCTTTCTAAGACTTCCATAAATTTTTCATAATTTTCTGAATTCGAATATTCATTCGAATTAATTTCTGAAACTTATCCTTTTTATAGCTTTTCACACAAATCTTGTACCGAAATTCTGATTCCCACCGAAATTCTTATACCGGGATAAACTATTCATTTTTGCCATAAAAATAATTACTGGGAAAATTACCATGTTGGTCCTTAAACTTTTCCCAACTTTTCACTTTGGCCACCAAACTTTGAAATTTTACGTTTTAGTCACTGAACTTAAACCACCAAACTTTAATTCTTTGCAATTTACTCACTATGCAAATATTGGGGTAATACAAATCCTGTAATTCTTGCAGCTATGACTTTAGTTCCCGAAGTTCAGCAGGTGCCATACGATACGGTGCCATCGATATGCGTATTGTACCAGGTAATACATCAATTCCAAATTCTACCTCTATATCTGGAGGCAATCCCGGTAATTCTTCTGGAAATACATCTGGGAATTCTCGCACCGTAGGTATATCTTCTATTTTCACCTCCCGCTTCAAAGTATCACTTTCAGGAGTTGAATAGGTTTCACAGCCATCCATCAACATTTCATTCGCAACAACAGCCGAAATAACATCACTACGATGATTCGGCTTCTCACCCATGAATAATATTCATGATCCATCTGGTGCCTTTAAAATTAATCTTTTTAATCGGCACTCTACCACAGCGCCATATGCGAATAACAAATCCATCCCCAATATTATTTTGAATTCACAAAACGGTAATTCCATAAGGTCAGTGGGGAGATCCACGTTCTGAATTCTAGTAGGTCACTGACGGTAAATTCTTTTGACCTTAGCACTCTGGCCTATCGGATTGGTTGCTACCACCTCACTCGTAATTAGTTCTACTGGAATGTTTCTTTCTAGTATGATTCTAGAACTAATATATGAATGAGTGGAACCATGATCAATTAGTGCAAAAATAGATCTGTCAAAGAGTTCAAGCATACCTAATATCACATCGGGATCATCTTTACTCTCGGTGGTCTTGATATTATATACATGAGCGTGAGCTTTGCCTTTCAGGTTGGATGCAACTTCTGATGCACCTTGATGATAATTCCAACCTCGGTTTCCTTTATTTTTCTGAGAAGCAGCTACCGATTGATTTTTCTTGTAATTCTGGACATTCACGTTTGAAGTGGCCCGGCTTCCCACATTGATAACATACTACCTCCAGTGCATACCAACATCGACCAGAGTGTCTTTTTCCACAAGTCTTGCATTCCGATTGGATTCGAAATTCACCACCTTTAGCTCCACTCGTTCGATTATGGACTTGTTTGGATTTACCAGCAAAAGAATTCTTCTTTACGGGTGGTATTGACCCAGCCGATCCTTGCTGCTAAAATATTTTACCCCGTTTTGACCAGGGTAAAACACTAGGACCTCCAGGTCGCTTGGTTGACTGTGCTTTCTTATCAGAAGCTTCTTCCTGCTCCACTCTTTCCATTCCTCTAGCTCGGTTGACCACCTCTTAAAACACAGACAAATCGAGAGCAACCAAGAATTTCCTATATTCTGGATCTAGACCTCCCACAAATCTGGTAACTCTGAGCTTCTCAGTCGGAAGAAATTCTGTAGCAAACCGGCTAAGCTTATTAAACTCACATTCATACTCATATACTGATCTGTCTGCTTGCTTCAAATTTAGAAATTGATTCCTCATATCCTCGATAAAAACATCATCGATGTACTTGTTCTGGAACTCTTGTAAAAAGAATTCTCAAGTAATCCATTCCCGAGGAATCTGAGCAGTAATAGTGGCCCACCAAATTCGAGCGGGTCCCATCAAAAGTGATGCTACACCTTCAAGTTTTCCTTGATCATCACATCGAATAGTATCCAACATAATCTTAATATCATTTAACCAGAAGTCCGCAGACATCGGGTCAACATCAGAATCACCTTAAAATTCTGATGCCTTCAGCTTCCTCAGCTCCCTAGGCACAGATATTGGTTTTGTCTATATAAAATATCATCTAATGCCTGTAGGAATAGTCCACAATCCTGAACCGGTATATCTTGTTGTCCTTGTGCAGGTGCCTGACCTTGATATTGCTCCTGAGGTACATTCTGATTTACCTCGTTACTCCCACTCTGCACAAGGACCTCATGTTCAAACGCATGTCTAGAACCCTGATGGTCCAACATCTTAACAGAACACATTTTCAACAAATTTCTTAATATAGAGTAGCATTACTAATTATAGAGCATTAGAATATCTACACATAATCATTAGTAATTATGACATCCTAGTGGCATGTATACAATTTTTAACTCACTTTTAAACTCAATTTCTATCCAAAATCGACTAAACATGTAGCTCTGATACCAATAAATATAACATCACTTTCACATATTTATCACCAAATACGAGTCAGTGATGTTACTAACCAATTTAATAAACCTTAAAATTTCTTTAACTTAGAAAAACTGGTAGCCTGTCCTATCTTACTTAAAAAATTATAATTTTTTTTATAGATATCGAAAGTTCATTCCGAAATTTTGTAATTAAACTAGATTCATTAAGCTTTCTAACCATATAAATTATTAACCTAAACTCATTACACAAAAATTTATATAAATCTTTGAATTCACGTCACAACCCCAAAAATACTGATATTCTGCTACCCTATTTTCTGACCTTCCATCGAATAAAAATTCATAAATTTTTACATATAACTCAAATTAGTCACCGTTAATTTTGTAAGAAACTAGACAAAATTTCCAGTTCATATATATAAGATTCACTGTCTAATTCCAATTGTGGAATTTATGCTGATTTTTCAAACACTCTGCTTTTACATACATTTTTTAGACAGATTTTTAATCTTTCCATCTTAGGACCCATACTCACTAAAACTTAGTCCATTATCATTTATAGACATAATAGGACTTACTAGGTTCATTATCCACATTATAACAACTATTAACCAACCATATTTGGAAATAAGTTATTACAAATCCTACTAATTATACATGCCATCTAGTACATTTCCAAAATCAAGGATGGATGTCATTACATTACTATGAGTATGGAGATATACCTCCCAAAATAAGCAAGTGATGCTCGGCTACTCTTCCTTTGCAGCTCCTTTAAACATACGCATAAAATTCATCATACGCTAAGCATATACTTAGTGAGACAACAACATTTAACTCAAATACGACTTAACATGGATATCAATATAATAAAATAACAATACATATGATCACTTCCATTTTATGCTTGCTAGCATATATGACATGATATGTATAATAACAACATATTACATGGTAATAACTTTGATTCTTACCAATACCATTGCCATACTTATCATTGAGCTTTCAAGCTTTTCATCCTGTTTTCAATTCATTAAGCCCAAGTATTGATTTAAGGAAATCTATGTACACGAGTCATCCCCCTATACTTACTTGAGTATAGTGTATTATTTGCACTGTAGTGCTTAGCACCCTAAGCGCTCCGTATACTCAAACCTTTTATGAGTATACCCTCATTGAGTATTAATAAAATTGCATCGTAGTGCTTAGCACCCTAAGTGCTCCCGTATACTTAAACCTTGCATGAGTATACCCTCAATGAGTATTTATGAATATTGCACCGAAATGCTAGAATATTTATACAGCTGTTTATGTCTCTATAGATATCCAACTATACTTTTAATTTCCTATCTCATACATTAGGCTTTATATCAATCATAATATCTTACATGGAAACATATATACATATTGAATATTTCATATCCAAAATAACATTCCAAGAATAATTAGTGATCCATGCATGTGTTTCAACCTTTGACATATTTCTAATATGTCAAATATATGATAAATGACATAAAGATCATGCTATGCATGCATTGCACTCACCTTAACAGTTTCAAAAGTATAATTTATACTAGCCTCACTAAGTTCGGTTGCATTGTTTATCTTCTTTCTTCACTCGTTTGATCTCGAACTTGCTTGTTATCTGTATATACATTAAATACATAACACAAGCCACCTTAAGTACATGTCCAACCTTTACTAATACATGTACATACCAATATGGAAAATTTAATATTTTCAACCAAGTACTTCTTTGCAACAACAATGCTTCCTATACTTTAATCTCATCTCAAATTGCACATTAGAACCAATAGTTTGATAAATTTCACTTTAAACCATAAATTCTCTCTCTTAGGGTTTATAAACTAAAATTTGGAAACTTTCACATTTCATCTCAATTTCCAAAAATTTTAACACCAAAATGATCCTTGTATTATAGCAAACAACATAACCATGCTTCTTGGTTATTTTCCAATTTCTCACTTATTTCACCCAATTTGAAAAATTCACAAAATAGTCCTAAAATGATGTTTTCTTCAATCCGATCACATAATTCAACTTAGAAAACATCATCCTAACCATTTCCATCATCAAATAAATTTTCACAAAATTTCCCCTAATTTTCTTCATTTTGCCGAATTGGTCCCTATAGGTTTTTCAAGAGATTTTCATCATTTTAAGCATAAAAACAACACTACAACATCATTTCCAACTTGATTGAACCTTAAAACATACAAACCTAACATGTTCTTCAACCACCCTAATCATCAAACTCAACTTAGAGACATGGAAACTAAGCAAAACTTATACCAAAAGATAGAGAATTCAATGGAGATCACTTTCTTGTTTCATGTCTCTAGCCAAAAATCAAGCAAATCAAACCAAAAATTTTAATTGAAAATTTCCTTACCTAGTCCCCTTAAGGTTCGGCCACTTGAGAGAAAAGATGAGCAAAGTTTCCATTTTTTTTTTCTTTCTTTCTTTGATTAATGCCAAATGGCAATTAAATCTTTAATTTAAAACAAAAATCTTTGTTTATAGTAAAATGACCATTTTGACCTTGGATTATGACCAATTATGAATCAACACCTATACTCAACCTTATCATCAAATCAATTATAATTAAAAAGTATGGGTAAAATGGCCATTTTGCCATTAATGAATCTTTATATCCTCCAAAATGCCATTCAATCACCTATACAAAATACTGAATAGAATCGAATCTAAACTGATTAAAAATGATTCAAAACTTCAATTCTATGCTCCTCGGGTCTTCCTAAGACTCCCTTCAAATTTTCTTAAAATTCCGAGCTCAAACGATTGCCTGAATTACACTTAAACCGTAAATTTCCCAATAATAGAAACATCAGATCAAACCATAGTTTTTATATTCGATCCACACCCTTAAATGATCTATTTATTTATGTAATAAAAATCATTATTGGGAAAATTACCATGTTGGTCCTTGAACTTTTCTCAAATTTTCACTTTTGTCACCAAACTTTAAACTTTACGTTTTAGTCACTAAACTAAAACCACTAACTTTTGATTCTTTACGTTTTGGTCACTAATCCAATAATGGGATATTACATGGATCTTATACATTTTATTTAGCTAGTATACAAAATTTCATTCGAAACAGACATCTACAACATGATCAATTTTATACATTAACAGATAAGGGACCAATCTTAACAACCGTAAACTCCATGGTGAAAGATGAAATTAGACATACATATATACAATATAATAAAAAACATGCTTGTACGTCAAATATTAGTCTAAATGGGGTTTAGGAATTCATCCAGTTGAAATGGGAAGTTAGGGGACCAAAATGTAAGAAAATAGAACTTTAAAGAAGGCCCGAACTAGTTTACCTACCATTAGTACCAGTACATGGGGACTCGTACCTGTACTAGGGATTTTTCCCAAATTCCAGTAGTCAATGTTTGTACCGGTACTGAGCATACCATACCGATATGCTAGAGAGTCGGACCGATCTCCAGATATGTTATACTGGTATGCCCCTGGCAGAAAATGTCAATCTTTAGAGAGGAGTATCGGTACATGAAGAATGTTGTACCGGTACTGACTAGATAGTATTACAGATTCAAATCTGCAATATTAGTCTGAAACCCCAAAAAAACGATTCCAAACAGCCTAGACATGCTCTTATTGATGGATGAACATAAATGAGATAAAATTACACAATTGCATCGCGAATTCCATCAACAACTATAAAAATCCGAATGCTCTAGAGGCATAATCCTAGAGATGCAATATGATGTAGGCTAAGACGCATATATGGTTACATCTTCAGACCGATGCTTATGAGCTATAAAGACCACTTACACATGACCAAAAGAATGCAATGCACATGAGCAATTCAACGAGAAACCAATATAGCCAAATATGGTCTTTAAACCAAAAAGCATGCTCATGCTTTTGAGGAAAACAACCAAAACATCAAAATCATCCAACATCAATCAACCATATGCAATTCTAAAGACATGAAAAATCAGAAATTATAAATTCCCAAATGAATGACCCACATTGCCTTATTACAAGTTTGACCACGTATTCAAACTTCACTTTTGGCTTGATAGGATCACTTAGCCCTGATCGCCATCCTCAAAAGCTTTAATCCTCTACATTAATGAAATAAAACAAGCGTGAGCTTGATAGCTTAGTAAGGCATCGCAATAGGACATTCATTAATGCTTTAAAACCAAAACAATGTATAGATATGCTTGAAAAGGTTAGTAAAAATTCAAAATTTGAGAATTATACGAGTACCAAAACAAATCATTATTTTGCAGAACAACTTAGAAAAAAGAATGACATATTGGCAACATTACTTGTGACCTTCCAAATAATCAAACCATTAGATACACAGATCGAACTTTAACAAAATGTGGGCTTATGTCTCCACCCCTCATATCAAATAGGTTCCACAATGGCAAGACTAACGAATCCTTGGGGTTCACAGTCAACAAATGATTTTTAGACTAGCGAGTGCTTGGAACCCACCATTGCTAGACTAACGAATCCTTGGGAACAAAGTGACGGTCGATCGATTAGACTGACGAGTCCTTCAGACAAGTTCTGAATTCTTATAGAGTATTCATATCTTATGGCATGTGAACTATATCTGATATTAAATTTTAATTGTCACAAGTCAATATATTCATTTAAACCACAATTACCTGTTGCTTTTCTTATGTAAAACATATGCAAACTTATTCAAAAGGGCGTTGCTCGAAGCAACCATTGTGAATCAAATCCGAAACTTATAATGGTGCACCTAAACACTCTCATGCTTGTGTACAACATAGCATATCAAATAAAGTGCATAAAAATTGTACGTTAAACGAGTTGTTTTTTCCAAAACAAATGAAATAATCAATATCACATAGCATGATTCGAATCAAAATTAAATGGAAGTTAAAAACGCTTACTTCCGAATTTAACAAAGCTTGTTAGGCTTTCATTAAACTCACAAACAACATTTCAATGAAACTTTTGAGATTTGAGCATAATGTATGGCCGATCCAAAGGTTATATCGTCTGTTAACGAAAACAATGGAAGCCTGTAGAATAAAATCGAAGACACTAGAAACTCCAGATTATGAAGTTTCCAAATGCATTAGACTCTGTATGAGCGAAGACTTACAAGACTTCACTTTATTTAGTTAGTTAGTTATCATGTATTTCATTTGTAATTACAGTGACTTAATCAGGTGAGAAGAGGGGGAGATTACGAGTCTATAGAAATGGATGTCACAAGCTTCAACGTTAGGGACGGGTGGGAGCGGTGGTAAGAACCTTACTCAAACAACACCTAACAATGTATTTACAAACATATTTAGAACACATAAAAAATAATCCATAATTTTCTTCAAATGAAATATATTGTCATAAAAACAAAATAAATTACAACAATTATCATGCATTATCATTTCTTTGTTATAATAATATATAAAGAATGAAAAACAAATCCTATATAAAATCTGGGAACATTTACGAACAAAATTTAGGACACAAGAAAATGGTCCACAATTTCTTAAAGTGAATTATATATATATATATATATATATATTACTAATAAAATAAAATAAAAACTAGGAAAAGCAAGGAGATGATGCAACCCACCCCTGGTATAAGCCATTCCTCAATCCCTTCATTGGCCAACATGTAATAATACCAAATTAGGATAGATTGGTCGGAAACTTTGGATTAGGCTTATTCAATCATTTCAAATTAGGAATAAATTTTATTTACTATCATCATACATATACAAATTTTGCTACGGACATAACAGGAGTGTTAATCATTTCTCATAAATAAACAATTCCCAAACCTGTTTTAATAATTTGTTTAAAAATTAAATTTTATTAAAAATATAAATTTTTTTAAGTGATTTAATCACACCTAAGCTGACAAATTCCATTTTTTTAACTCGTCAAACCCATTCCAGCAAAGTTGATGGTGGATTTCCAAAATTTTCACCTAGGAAATGAGGGCGGTGGTATAGAATGGCTCAGAAATTTACTAAAATCACACCCTGAAAGTCCAAGCAATCAAGTCAAAGTTAAATACATCCAGCAAAAAGACACCAGAAAACTCCACCCCCAAAACCGTCAGTACACAGCACATGATGATAATAATTCCATATCAATCCTACACATTGCATAAAAGCATCACAACAATCCTACATGATTTCACCACTGACCTAAACAAGAACTTCGTTTCCTCTATCCATCCAATTCGATTGAAACCGTCACCCATTCTAGTATCGATCACGCCTGGAAAATAGAAACGAGGTTTAAACTGATAAATAATTAAATATAAAATTTCCAATTTCACCCAAAAATAAATCCTAAACACCTACTAACCAAAGTAAGTACCGAAACATCCATATACATCATGATCTAGAGTTCTAAACGAACCACAAACTCCACCCCCTTTCGACTATGCAATCTAAATTAACCTTACGAATACCATATACTCCTAATTGTTTTAAAATCCTTAATCACATCATGCCTAAAAGTAAAAAAAAAAAGATATTAAGCTTTACCAGACCTATACAAAAGCATGTACCTGTGTCGATCATAATCCCTCGAACGTTCCCTAGACCGAGAATGTGACCTACGACGACTTCTCGAATCATAATTACGTGAGCCCTCGTAATCTCTCTCACGGTCCCGATCATATCCACGATCTCGTTCATGATACCTGTCCCGGTCCCTGCTCCTACGATCATAATCCCTCCCTCGATCACGGCTCTCTCCTTGGTCACGATCCCGACTGGGTTCTCTTTCACGATCCCGACTGGGTTCTTTTGATCTTCCATCAGTAATTAGAAATATTAGAGAAATATGGAAGAAAATGAACCATCTCGCAGGCCCCTTTTCCAAATAAGAGGGAGAAAACAGAATTAAAAGACGAGCAGAATAGCTTACTTTCTGTCATCATGTCGATCAAGTTTCCGGCTCTTGTTTCTCTCCTCCTGACAAAAATAGTTACCAAGAAAGTGCTACTGAAACCATAGTTTGAATAACATGAAATGCTGCTCAAACTTTTATGTGCTAGGCACAAGGACTGTAAGGTAAAAACTTCTAAGCTACGCATAAGAAAGTAGGCCTTGAAGTCTTAAAATTATTAAACTAAAGATGGGAAAGCAGAACAGAAAAGGCATGCTATAATACAATCCTACTCCAAATACCTGATATATGCAAGAAAGCCCCATGCACACACCATCAGCATTTTCTTAGTAGTGAAAAGGAACAGAACAGCCGAAAGCAGGTTGAAAACCAGCATTAACTTGATTATATGACAACAAAGTGAAAATATGTGACGCGTGCCATTTTGGCTCATTTTTACAGCTTATGTTCATTTTCAGTAGTCCAAGATTGTGAGATGAACAAAGACCTATACGTTAGATTTGTAGAAGACATGATTCTTCTTATACTACTTCTCCTCCACTCTTTTCCTTTAATATATTAATTGTTCCCTTAAACCAGAAGCAGTGTGTATTCATATCTTACACATGTCGAAGTCCAATATGCATCTATGAAAAAATACTCCGGTTTTCAGAGTTAAGTATCTAGATCAAAACCATGAAGATGAGAAAATGGAAGGGTATATTATTCACTCCGGGGTAAGAAAAACTCACAGATGGCTCACTAACTGAGAATCGGTATAGAAGAATGTCAAACATACCAGAGCACCTGAACCAACATATCCACATACCATCTTAAGGATGTCTCGACACAAGATGCATAAAAGAATATATCTATCCTACTAAGCACAACTGCATCTATTTGACTTATTCCTTCAATTCATTAGGCAAAAGAATTAAATTACATCTGAGTAATCAAAACACACCAGTAAACACTTGGTTCAGAAGTCATTGCAAGTGAACTAGCCAACTGGACATCTTGGCAATCCTACTCAGTATTAAAAAATAAATAATAAAAATAAGAGCCAAGACACTACAGAGTAGATAAATTGTCTTACCTGAAGCTCTGCTAGTTTATCACGGATTTGCATGTAACCTAAATGAAGCTTGCCTCCAAAATGATCAGCTAAACGTCGGTCACTGAAAGGATAAAAGAAAAGTAAAATACTTCACCAAGAAGGTTGAAATATACAACAGACAAGTATAATATAGATTTCATAATTTATTATCTGGCAATAGCATGATCTACAAGCACATAAAACAGAAAAAAGACGCACATTATGTAGCTGCAAAAGTTATCCTCGTAAAACTGGGCCCAAAAGCCTGCTGGTATTGAGGTATAATATTCGGGTCAAAAGCTGAAACACTTGAAACCCCATATGCTGATTCTTTTAAGCCCTCAAAACAAGACAAAATAACATGATAATAGCTAGGAGAGACGATCAAGATTTACCTATCATAAACACTTAAAAATGCTCCACAAATGTCGCAAACACGAAGCTTTTGATCAGTCTGTACAAACATTGCAATTCAAAGGATTAATTAGTAAAGTCCATATCAGATCAGCTAATGAAAACAACCGACATGCATTGGACTTTGAAAATTGAATCATCAAACTGAAAGGAATCATGTCAGGCCACCGTCAATGAACCTATAATATCCTGAAGTATTAGGACATTAAAGCATGTGACAACTTCTTCATATAATTTATCCAAGTAGCTCCTAAAACAAATTAGCCAATGAAAGAAACAGTATACTGAATGGTAATAAACTGTAATTCCTCCACAAATACACAGCGCCAAGCTAAAAAATTATTCAATATGCATAAACCTATCTCAGAGCATACTAGTAGTCTTCTTCCTATCCGGAAGTGAAGTCAAACATAACTGTAAAGATTTTAAACTGCTTATAGCAAACCATTAAACTAATTTCAGGACGTATGACCTTGCACATGCATCTTCAATTTACGAACTTGTTGCTTTGGTGCCTTTAATTGTTCGATTATGAGAAGAAAACAGACTTACAATGCGAACATCAGCAGCTGTGTACTTTGAGGAGTCCAGAACAGGCTCCTGTCTAGCAGGCAGCTGAAACAAGAAAGGAAAAATCAGTATTCAAACAAAAAAAAACATATTTATCTAAAAGATGGAAACAAAGGAGGACAAAATTCAAGGAAGAAAAGAATAAGCCAAAAGTTGGGAATTGGAAACCTTTTTAAGTGCTTCAGCCTCTTCCAGTGCTTTTTGTGCTTCATCCACCATCCCCTGCTCACCTAAACAACAAAGAGGAAGGTTAGAGATTAACAATTAAGCAGAACTATGTGACCAACAAAATAAAATAAAGCAAAACAACACTGCTATTATATCCATAAATTACTAGAACTATAAATAACACAGACCCCTAATCTCAACTAACACAACTCATCAATGAGGTAGGTTGGTTTTTTGGGGTGGGGGTGGGGATATGGTTAAGTAATAAACTATAATACTCTGTTTTATGCTAAATCATATTTCTACAATTTTGAAACTATGACAGAAGAACTCAGAACAAAAGCAATAAACAGCAAAATATTAATAAGAAAAACGAGTAACTTGAAGAGTGAGGATTGCCATTGATTGCTAATTTTATACATTAATTCCTTAACATACAAGCATAACTTTTTTCAGCTGATGTATCATTAAGCAGTATACTTTACCAAGATCTTCTGCTTTCTTTAGCTTCTCATTTATCATCTCCTGGATATGAGGATCAGGTGCAGATACAGGCAATGGTGCCAATGGTGGTGGATTTGGCAGGGGTTGAGGGAGCGATGCCCTATCTTTATTGAATGCATCCAAAAGCAATACCGACTATCACCATAAGAAAAAGTCGCATGTTCAATGGTCAAAAGATTATGCAAAATCAAGATCATGAAACTTTCACCACAGCTAAATCAAGAATAGTGCACCACAGCATTAATATATTGATTTTAATTCTAAACCTCCAAAAGCTACGACATACCTGCTTGTCTGCTCTTGTAGTTCTAAGCTCTTCTACTTCTTCCAGAGCTCGAATCTTAAGATCTGTCTTGCCTTCAAGATCTATATAATAAAAGTAACATGAATGAAATTTCCCAAAAGACTTTCAAGCAATCTTGTATGGGAATTTTATAAAAGAGTTCTGTTACAATCATAATTACAGAAGTGTGGAAATTAGCAAAGAAATGAACCCTTAAGAATTTTAAGAAATAAATTTAATGATGGTTCCCGCTCCTTTAAAAGAAACAAACAAAAAATTTCAATATATTTTACTAGAAAATTTCAAACTTAAAGAATGAGGACATTATAAACAATCGAGGTTTCAATATGTTTGTCCTCTTTACCAAAAGAAGACTTTAAAACAAGGAGTGATCTAGAAGATTTACCAAATTTTTTGGGTAAAATAGTAAGAATAAAAAATGATGAATCCTTAGCCAAATTAATCCATAAATATTTAATACTAAGGCATCTGTCTAAATCATCCCTGTTTAGGTTTGTGATTTTTAGCAACGTCCCATCTACAAGTTACTAGCACCTTAAAGCAAGGGGAAGAATGAAGTTCAACTACCAGAACAGCTCAGCCTCTCAATATGCAAACCTAAAGTATACAGAACCATCAAACCAAATCTCCTTAATAATCAACTAGACAGCAGTTGAGATGAATTCCTTAGAGGAAACACGATTTCTTAGAACAAGACAGTAAGTTGGCCTCCTATAGACTGCAAGGATATGGATGTGAAAGCAAAGGAACATAATAAATCAAATGAAATAAATTCTTAAACCCAGCGCCCAAAATAGTAATTTTTAAGTTATGTCATGAATGGTTCAGCAATAAGTTCCTAACATAAATATAGAAAAGTTACAACACTTTCTAACTTATTTTCGAACGGCAGAAAGTTAAATAGCTCAAAACAACATTGTCTTAACTCTGGACCAATGCATATGCCAGCTCAAAACACATTACCATGTAGATCAGCTTCTTTCAGTTTCTCCTTTATCTGCTTCGACAGTTCAAGTATTTCAGGTGTCTGCAATTTCAGAATTTGCAAAATCGACATGAGAAAAAACAAATGACCTCAGATAAAACTAACGAAAGTGAATGTACTTATTTCGCCTTACCAGTGTAACCTCAGAAACAGATATTGCAATGGCAGCTTTTGCATCCTCATCTTCAAGACGCCTTAAAGCTCTGCCAATTTTCCTATCACACTCGACAATGAGTCTATCGATGGCATCTTCCAATTCTCTGTCATAGTTATCAATACCTTTTGCCTTGGCTTCTTCATATCTGGTAAAAGTTAAGCGAAAAAACAAGTGCCATTATACCTTACTTCTAGATAGCATAAAAATAGGCCATCAGCCAGTGGTCCATTAGCATATCACTCAGCCTCTTCTTTTCTTCTGATATACTCATATTTAGAACATTTCATATACTTCAAAGGTAAAGATGGAGAGAACTAGAGACAGCTAGAGGCACAAGACCCTGTAAGAATATGGAAAAACTCACACAAAAAAAGACATAACCACATCAAACCCTTACACCAAAGTCCGAGCAACCTAGTTGACACTTTGGTTATGACTACATGATACCTACTAGGACACCCCAGGTCTCAACAGGTGTACCAGTCAAACAAAAATAACAATGTTAAGTCGCAACGCATGAAAATTCGCTAGCAATCGGACTTAAAAGGATACTCTTTCCTCAGCTGTAAGGAGTGGACCTTTGGGCACGGTCCCATATCCATTTTCTGAATCAAGATTGGGAACAGAATGCAATCATTAATGTAAAAATCATAAGAACTTAACCTTCAACAGTCAAACTCAAAACCTTGATAAGGACGGTCCATTATTGACCTACGATGTAACTAAACAAGTACAGAATCTTAAGTGGATGATTTAACCAAAATCCTCTCCTCAAACAAGAGTATTTGTATCAATTGATGCCATGGATAAAGCAAATAGCATTAGAACAGGAAAAATAAATTAGAAATACTGTAATAAGCTTATCTTGATTTATCTAGTATAGTCACTTCTTCTTCCCTAGACATCTTAAGTAAACAAACTTAGCAACACCGAATTTAATTAAGTTTTCCCCTTCTTTGTTTACTAACAAAAAATACTACATATCGCTCCTATTTTTCTCTTTTTATTTGGATTCCCTATATTACTCTACTACCTAGCTACCAGTAATAATGCTCCTTTTGGTAGTTAATTTGGGAATTTAGTGTTTTTCACTTCCTCAAAAGTTATTAAAAATAAAAATGATGATTCATATTTAGCAAGTGAAAATAAAAGAACTCAACACAATCATTCAATATAAAAGTAAATCATGCATTTCACGATTTTTTTAAGGAAAAAAACTAGCAGCTAGAATTTTAATTTTTCAGAAACATTATTGGTTCAGTGAACAAACACATTTACTTTCCTAAAAAAATCAGTGAAAACGACCCAATGGAGCCTAAACTAATACCATACCAAAAAAATTTAGAACAAAGCTTCCCTTTCTTTCCTTGCAAAACATTTTCACAGAAATCAAACGACTTCCCAAATTCTTCAGTTTTTAACTTCTTTTTGTTTTTCTTTGAGAGGGACAGTTCAAATTCTTCGTCTACCTAACTCCAACACTCCACAAAATAAACGAATCTCTGGCTAGGCTATAATTTAATAAAATATATATAATGCAAGCAGAGATTAGGGCTTGATAAGAGATAATCTCGATAACAGGTAAATTAATAAAGCGAGAATAAATCAATGAATCGAAAACCAAATTTTCATCAAAGTACCGTTAATTGGAAGAGCTCGTGAGGGCAAAGACCGGACAGAAAGAGACGGCAAACATCGCGATCGTAGTACTTGCGATTCACTTCCCGTACGTCGCCATTTCGATTGGCACCCATCAGCACATCGAGCTGTTTCCTCATAGCGTCCATTTTCGTGGTGTTCTCTCTTTAGGTGATTTCTTCTCCTTCTCTTGAAGAGTGAATGGGAAAAATTTAACCTACAACACACTTCTTTTATTTCTCTTACTGTAAGAGGTAAAGCGGAGGGAGACTATTTCTAGGGTTTGGTTTTACCCTGTGTTCGATAGTTTCGGCCTTTATGGGGCTTTAATTGGAATTTTGATTTTCTTTTTTGGTAGACTAATTAAAAGACCACTTAATTATGAAGTGGTTTCAATATGGTCATAATATTTTTAATTTTTTCACTTTAATAATATAACTATTTAAGCGGCAATAATTAAGGTATTTGTCATTAAAATTTAACGGAGAGAATGATATAGTTAGCAAAAATTTTGTTTAATTATATATTTGGTCTTCGTTACTTACATAGTTTATTAATTTGGTCTAAATTTTATTTTAATTTAATAAATTTAATCTTTCAATCATATGATGACACGTGTCACTATCTTTTCTTTTAATTTATTTGATTTAATAAATTTATTTTCCTCATCCAATCAGGTGGTGACACGTATCTTGAAAAACTTTGAGCTAAGCATCACATTTATGATGTGATTTACAACATTTTTAATATATATATGAGAAAAACTTTGCTACACAATTCGTGTAAAACTAAAGTTTACACGTGTTTGTCAAAGTTATGGGTTATGGGTTTAGTTTAGGGGTTTTGGTTGTAAGATTTATAATGTAAGATTTAGGATTAAAGTTTATGGTTTAGAATTTACAGCCATAGGGTTAAAGTTTTAGGTTTTAGTATCTAAAATAGAATTGTATAAAAAAATTTACACAAATATTATATCAAAATATAACCATATATAATGTTATCAATTATAAACTAAATATTAGATTTTAAAATATATATTAAATGTTGTACATTGCATCACAAATGTGATGTTTGGCTTAGTGGTAGCGTGGCACACAACTTTCCCTAAAAACCTTGGTTTAAACCCCACTCAAGCCAAGCCTTGTTTTTTTTTTCTTCATTCAATCGGGTGACACGTGTCACCATCTAATTGAAGGAGAAAATATTTTATTAAATCAAATAAATTAAAAGAAAAGATGTTTACACATGTCGTCATATGATTGAATAATTAAATTTATTAAATTAAATTAAAATTATGACTAAATTGATATGTTACGTAAGTAACGTGGACCAAATGTGTAATAAAATAAATTTATGCTAACTGTCATGTCACCCCTCCTTTAGGTTTTAACAGCATGTGGCTTGATTGTTACCACTTAAATAGTTATGGGTCAAAATGATAAAATTGAAAGTATGATGGTCATATCAAAATCACCCCATAGTTAGGTGGTCATTTAATTAGTTGTCGAATCCATTTTTTTAAATAGCTTGGACGATTTATTTTTGAATTCGAGGTTTTCTTTTAAATTTGATTTTTTAGAAAAAATAGAGCTGCCACCGGTCATTTTGATAGACCGAACACCATAAAACAACCAGCCCAGGGATTTTAAAGTTTAGGGGTTCGGAAGTTAATTATGTGTGGGGAAAGATTAGCACCCCACAAACGCCCAAAAATTAGTACTTTTTAATTTCGTGTTGCATTTTAGCATTTTATATTAATAATTCAAATTTAATTTGGTTCATTCATTATTAATTGTGTTTATATTTAAAATAAAAATATTCTTTTTATAGTAAAATATATTTTTGTCTCGAATATAAATTGAAAATACTCCTATACGATCAGGGCATCGTCATTTATATTCCAAAAATATATTTTATTTCTAAAAAAAATTTATGTAAGCAATTAATTATGGAAATTCATTTTAAGTAATAACCTATTATGCTTTATTTAATTCATGAAATTTTAGGCTATGAGTATTATTTAACTCTAAAATTCCCATAGAATAATATACAATTGCTTTAGGATACCATTCATAATTGAATTCTAAAATTATAGATAATACTCTCCAATAAATTTGTTTTAAGTATTTAAAGTAATTAATCCTATATAGGGCTCTAAAATATCTATCTAAGTTTAATTTATATTTTCTATGGTTCTAATAAATATTGTTTATTTAATTTAGGAATTTATGTTGAATAGAATCCAATAGCATTTGGACACCATCCAAATTTAAATCTCCAAATTTCCTAAATAATGTTTTATTAAATTGCTAAAATTATCTATTTAACGACCTGAATTTCGGAATACGTGGGTCGGTTTAACCCAAGTCGTGGGCCTTGTGTGTTTGGGCCAAGATGTTGGACCCGCGGGAGGCTCTATAAGGTGTTTAGGTGGGCCTCCTTATTTTTGGGCTAGAGTTGGATCTTGTGGGTGTGGAAGGAATAAGGTAAAAAGGCATTTGAGTAATCTACCTCCCTTTTCAAATAGAAAAAGGCTAGTGGCATTTATATTTTTGCAAATAAAAGAAGAGAAGTGAGATCACCCTTGTCCCTCATTGTTTTTCCTCAACTCTTTCTTTTTTCTTTCACCACCCATCCAAGACAAAGGCTTAATCTTTGTTAGATTGATGCCAAATTTTGGAACTAAGATTTGAAATAAGTTGTTCGTCATCTAAGGATTTATGTTTTGAGGTAAGGATCTTTAAGTTTGATAGAGGTTGGAAAATGGTGGATTTTGTGGGGGGTTTAGAAAAGATGAGTTTGAGGTTGAGAAATCTCGCTTTTCAGCCTTAGATATGTGTTTTGATTTCCTTTTTCATTCCCTGCAAGTTGTAACTCATTTTACAATTTTCTTGTGTAGTGAAAGAGGTTGAAGAATCTTCTAAAGAGCTTGTGAAGATGAAGGCTTAGGGGGCTTGGCTAGGGGCTTATTTTTCAAGTAAAGGAATCAAGGTTAGTACACTACTAACTCTCTTGTTTCATGCACATCCTAAGGATGATGCCTTGTTGCTTAATTTTGATGTATGAATGTTTTTTTAGTGTTGAATGCTTAAGACTATCTTTAATGGCAAAATCAAGATTTCATGTTAATATGGCATAAAATTGGTAGGAAACCACTTAAAATACCTCTTATAACTTGTAAGTTCGATTTAGGGTTTTTCTATAAGGTTTGGGTGGTAGAAATAATTTTTGAGCTATAAAGTTCAAGTTATGGGCTCGAGTACCGGTACGGGATGAACTCGTACCGATACCCGGTGTTTTGAAGGTCGAACAGAAGCATATGTTGAAGAAAGTATCGGTACGAGCTCAGGCAGTACCGGTACTGTAACGAACCAGTTTTTAGAATCCGACGGTTAGTTTAACCCTAAGTGTGGGCTTCGCCTTGGGCTGAGAGTTTGAGCCTTTAAGAGTCTTGTGGGCTTGTATATAGTTGTTGGGTTGGTGGATGGGTTAGGATGATGTGGGAAGGGTAGTGTGGTAACTTGCCCAATTGAAAAGAGAGGAAAATGGTGTTTAATTGTAACCCCCTAGACCGACCTATGCATAAAGTCCAAATCTAGGAGATCACATTTTTACCAAAACCTTTTCACAAAAATGTTTAAAGATTTAATTCAGAATCGAGTAATGATTAATTCGAACACAAGTAGAAAATTAATTAACCAAAATAAACCGTATTAAAATATAATACATCATAAACCACATAGGGCAACGTAACAAAAATTTAGTAACAAAACATAGGCTCATGTCACCGTAAATAAGACAGTCTGGAAGATGGAAATATTATAACAAAAGACGAGCACAGAATATGTCGATCCTCCAAGTGTCAGATCCGAGAAGCCTATCCAAAATCTGAAAGAGAAAATATTTTGGGGGTATGAGGTAGGAAGTTCAGTGTGTTCCAACAATGTGAATATATATATATATTTATATATAAAACTCTGATAAGTAGTAAACAATTCAGAAATCATGTTATAAGAGCAACCAAGGTTTTCATGCAACCTATCTACCCTCCAACCGAACTCCAAGATACAGTTCTCTAGAACTAGGGGTGAGCAAAACTCGACTCGACTCGAAAAAACTGAATAACTCAACTCGAGGAGAAAATACTCGACTCGTTTTGACTTGACTCGAAATTTCATAAACTCGACTTGACTCGACTCGAAAAAATTTCAAATAAAGTTTGAGTTCTAAAATAAAAACTCGAGTAACTCGAATAACTCGAAAGTTTTAGTAATTAATGGATTTATTTTTAAGTTCGAGACGAGTCCCTGGATTTTTTATTATATATATACCGTATATAAAAACATGAAGAAATATTGCAACATATGAAAAAAATGAAGAAATATAGATATACATATCTTATATGATTAGAGAAAGTTATTTAAATTGGAATCAAACCGTACTATAACATGATAAGTAATTACAATTAAATTTTATAGGAACTCGAAAACTCAACTTGACTTGACTCGAATTTCTTAAACTCGACTCGAATCGAAAAAATTTCAAATAAAGTTTTTGAGTTGTAAAATATGACGCGTCAACTCGAATAACTCGAAATTTTTTGACTCAACTCGATTGAACGCTCACCCCTACCTAGAACAATGTCGTATACATGCATTAACCCGAGCCCATTGGGCATGGTTACCATCCTAAGAGAATATCTTAGGTCCAGTAAAAATTACCTTAGCCGGAGCATAGGAACCTGATACAGTAAGAATCACCCTAGCCGAAGCATAAGAACATGAACGTAGGAATTATCAGCTGGATCAGGGCTGAACCTGTAGTAACTTCATAATCTATCCCAAGTATCCTGGTAACAGTCTAGGCAAAAATTCTATTATGCAGTAATTAAACAGTAATAACAGTAGATGTAAGCAGACAATTAATTTTAGTAAAATAATAACTAGAGAGCATGCTTTCAGTCAAACATAAATCAGATATACGAAACGGTTATATTTAAATCAAAAAAATATGATTTTACAAAAATCATATTATATCATACATGTACACAGAATTATTTCAAACAAACAGTCAAAACAAGTACATAGCACACAAGGAACACACCTCAACAGGTCGGGTGCCAGATGGTATACTGGGCACTAGAGCCACGCTTCGCTGCAGTGCTGAAACGGATCATTATGGGTTTACGTGGTTGAGCAGATTGGGATGAGTCAGGCTGGGTGAAAATACGATCAGAAGAGCCGTGAACACCTATAGCCAAACAATTATTCATGTCAGTCCTTAATTCGGTAACAATATGCTACAAAAATTAACTTGATGAAATGCATGCTTGGGTTTAAGGTCAAATTTAGAGGCCTTTGGGTTTGAATTTTGTGAAACGAACTTCAAAAATGAACTCGAGACATCAAAAAACATAAAATATAGGTTTTTAGAAATTTTGACTTTTTGGGTCAAAGTCAATGCTGACGTTAGTAGTCAATGGTGACATCATGTTGATATCATCGGTCAACGATCAAAGTTAATGGTCAATGTTAACAGTCAACGGTCAGAGTCAACAGTCAAAGTCAAAGTCAACTGACTTGACTTAGACGAGTTGACTCGAACGGGTTGACTCGGATAAGTTAACTCAGTCAACGGGTCAGGTCAGACCGGTTTGGATCGGGTCGAGTTGAATGAGTCAGACACGGGTCAGATAGGTCGGGTCAGATAGGTCAAACTCGGGTCTAGTTTAGCCGGTTCAGATAGATCGGCTCGGTTTACGGATTGAACCGGGTCTGTCCAGGCCAGTTCAATGACCACCATCTAGGGCGGCCAAAAATTACCCCGGACGGCAAATAAAGCCCACGTGCAGCCTAAAATGGCTGAAAAATGCCCAAAAGGCCCATTTTTCCAGTTTTCACCATTATCGGGAATAACCAACCCAAAAATACTCTGAACAAGACAAAAAATAAACTGAAACTTACCCAAAAGGAAAAACACCGACGATCTTTAACGAGGCTAAAATAATGGCAGTTTGATGATCAGCCGACGACAAAATGACAGCCTCGACACGGGGAAGGTAAATCTGACCTTAGATTCTCGAACGGGGAATGGTGGCAGTAAAAAAATACAAAAACAAAGGCGAAAGGGATTTGGTTCTCGATAAACCTTTAAACTATTCTCGATGACGAATGGAGAGAAGACATGACGAGTGGTGGTTGGGGTTTTGATCGGGATGAAACGTTGATCACTTCGGTGGTAGCGGTGACAGCTACAAAACAACGATGAGGGAGATCAGACGGTGATAAGGGTAAGAAGATGAAAGGTCGGGTGAGGAACAATTTAGATGATTAATTTTTGGTTCAGATGGGTAATAAATATGGTAGGTGAGGGTTCGATCAATTTTTATTTAATTTCAAATCTCGGACCCAGCTTGCATTTGAGCCCAAATCTCATAACTTTCTTCAACAAAGATACCTTTAAGAAGACTTGATCACCGACCTCAAATTTAATAACCCTTCTCCTCCGATCAGCATAAGACTTCTATCTGGCAAAAGCCTCCCTCAAGCGGTCGCAAATCAGTCTGACAGTATCCTCGGTCTCTCAAACCAACTTAGGACCCAAAGTCTTCATATCATATAACTCAGTCCAACAGATAGGAGTACGACATTTGCAACCATACATAGCCTCATACGATGACATACGAATGCTAGTCTAGTAACTGTTATTATATGCAAACTCAGCCAAGGGCAAGAAATCCTCCCAATTGCCACGAAAGTCGATCACATATTCACGTAACATATCCTCCAGAATCTGAATCACTCTCTTTGACTGACCATCTGTCTGCGGATAAAAGGACGTACTAAAATTCAGATGTGTGTTTAAAGCCTCCTGAAGGGCCTTCTAAAAAACAAAAAGTAAATCTCGGATCTCGATCAAAAATGATAGATAAATGCACGCTATGCAGTCTAACAAGCTCAAAAATATACAATCTAGCCAGCTTTTCCACTGGCAGGCTGACGACCTCGACGAGTACTCATATCAGAGAGACTCTACAAAGGTAAAATTTAGGTTCAGAACTGGCACTAGAGTACCGCACACAGATAAACATATAAAACTCGGTGACATTGCCTTTCTAACATATTTGTAAAATATTTTACAAAAATATTTCATTTATGACCCATTCATAGTTCGAGGTTTATAAAACCAAAAGCTCTGATACCAAATTAAATGTAACCCCCTAGACTGCCTATGCATAAAGTCCAAATCTAGGAGATCGTATTTTTACCAAAACCTTTTCACAAAAATGTTTAAAGATTTAATTCAGAATCGAGTAATGATTAATTCGAACACAAGTAAAAAATTAATTAACCAAAATAAACTGTATTATAATATAATACATCATAAACAACATATGACAACGTAATAAAAATTCAGTAACAAAACATAGGCACATGTCGCCATAAATAAGAGAGACCGAAAGATACAAATATTACAACAAAAGACGAGCATAGAATATGTCGATCTTCCAAGTGCCAGATCCGAGAAGCTTATCCAAAATTTGAAAGAGAAAAGATTTTGGGGTATGAGCTAAGAAGCTCAGTGTGTTCCAACAGTGCATATATATATTATTTATAAAACTCTGATAAGTAGTAAGCGATTCAGAAATCATGTTATAAGAGCGACCAAGGTTTTCATGCAACCTATCTACCCTCCAACTGAACTCCAAGATACAGTTCCCCAGAACAATATCGTATACAGGCATTAACTCAAACCAATTGGGCATGGATACCATCCTAAGAGAATATCTTAGGTCCAGTAAAAATCACCCTAGCTGAAGCATAGAAACCTAATACAGTAAGAATCACCCTAACCGAAGCATAAGAACCTGAACAGTAGGAATTACCAGCCGAATCAGGACTAAACTTGTAGTAACTTCATAATCTATCCCAAGTATCCTAGTAACAGTATGGGCAAAAAATTTATTATACAATAATTAAGCATTAATAACAGTAGAGTAAGCAAATAATTAATTTTAGTAAAATAATAACAGAGAGCATGCTTTTAGTCAAACATGAATCAGATATATGAAACGGTTATATTTAAATCAGAAAAATATGATTTTACAAAAATGAGATTATATCATATATGTACGCATAATTATTTCAAACAAATAGTTAAAATAGGTATATAGCATACAAGGAACACACCTCAAAAGGTCAGGTGTCAGACAATCTACTGGGCACTAGAGCCACGCTCCGCTGTAGTGCTGGAACATGTCACTATGGGTTCACGCGGCTGAGCAGATCGGGATAAGCTGAGCTGGGTGAAAACGTGATCAGAAGAGCTGTGAGCACCTATAGCCAAATAATTGTTCATATCATTCCTTAATTCGGTAACAATATGCTACAAAAATTAATTTGATAAAATGCATGCTCGGGTTTAAGGTCAAATTCGGAGGCCTTCGGGATTGAATTTTGTGAAACATACTTCAAAAACAAACTCAAGACGTCAAAAAATGTAAAATAAGGGTTATTGGAAAATTTAACTTTTTGGGTCAAAGTCAGCGCTGACATCAGCAGTCAAAGTTAACACTGACATCATCGGTCAATGGTCTATAGTCAAAGTCAATAGTTAACGATCAGAATCAATAGTCAAAGGTAACTCTGAGTTAACTCGGATGGATTAACTTAGACGGGTTGACTTGGATGACTTGACTCAGTCAACAGGTCAGGTCAGAGCAGTTCAGATTGGGTCGGTTCAAACAGGTAAGACATAGGTTAGATTGGTCAGACCTGAGTCAGACTGATCGGGTCAGATAGGTCAGACTTAGGTATAGTTCAGTCGATTCAAATAGACCAGCTTTGTTTATGGACTGAACTGGGTCTGGCCAGGCCAGTTCAATGACCACCGTCCAGAGCGGCCAAAAATTACCTCGGACGACGCGTAGAGCCCATGCACGGCCTAAAATGGCTGAAAAAGGCCCAAAATGCCCACTTTTTCCAGTTTTTCACCATTATCAGGAATAACCAACCCAAAAATACTCTGAACAAGTTAGAAAATGAACAAAAACTTACCTAAAAAGACAAGCTGACAACCTTCGATGGGGCTGAAACGATGGTAATTTGACAATCAGTCGACGGTAAAATGACCGCCTCGACACAAGAAAGGTAAATTTGGCCTTACATTCTTGAACGGGGAACGGTGGCAGCCAAAAAATGCAAAAACAAAGGCGAAAGGGATTTGGTTCACGGCGAACCTTTAAATCATTCCCGACAGCGAATGGTGGAAAGATAGGGTGAGTGGTGGCTAGGGTTTTGATCGGGACAAAACGTTGATCACTCTGGTGGTAGCGGTGACGACAACAAAACAACGGTGAAGGATATTGGACGGTGGCAAAGGCAGAAAGATGAAAGGTCAGGTAGGGAACAATCTAGATGATTAATTTTTGGTTCAGATGGGTAATAAATGTGGTAGGTACGGGTTCGATCAATTTTTATTCAATTTCAAATAACCTAAAACATGATATGTTAAAAGATAGTTGGGGTATCTTAAAACTAGGAGCTCATATAGCTTAGTTGGTCAAGGCATGGGGTTGCCAACCCTAAGGTCATGGGTTTGAGACCTGGGGCAAGCAACTCTTTTATTATTATTTATTTTATTTTTTGACTTAATTTTAAGCATGTTACAAATTTTCTGCAAAAAAGTTGGGATGGTGAGATCACCATTGTCCCCTTGTCTTCATCATTAACCACTCTCATCTTCTAACTTCCCACCCATAATGAAAGATTGAATCTTTCACATTTTTAGTGTAAATCTCAGAATTCTCATTAAGAAAAGTTTAACCAGCTTGCAATGATTTATATTTTGAGGTAATAATCTCTAAGTTTGGTGGTATAAGGAAAAATATAGGTTTTGGCGGGGGTTGAAGATGATAAATGTGAATGGAATATTTAATCATGTTTTGTTGTTAGAATCTTCCTTAATCTTCTTTCTTTTTTTAACAGTGTTGTAACTCGTTTTACAATATTTGATTGTAGTTAAGAAGGTTGGAGAGCACTCCAATGACCAAGAAAAGAGGAAGGCTTGAGCTTGAGGAAGGTTTGTTTCGAACTTTGGAAGAAAGGTTTGTTTAGGAGCTTTACCATGAAAGTTTAGGGGTGTTGGGGGTGATTTATGAGATCCAGAATTTAAACTATGGGCTCGTGTACCGATACTGGATGAAATGGTATCGATACCCCTTTATTTTTGAATGGCTAACTCAAGCAGAGTTTAAAGGTCGTATTGGTATTCCTATAGGGGTATTGTCATATCGGTACCCTATGCTCCCCCTAAATTCTAGTAGTGAAATTGGGTATCGATACGCTTAGAGGCGTATAAGTACCGATGGTGTATTAGTATATGGCCCCGTGTATTAGAACAAGGTTTTGGTTGAACCTCTTCAGCATGCAAAGCAGAGTATCGATACGCATAAGTAGGTATCGATACCTACATAAGCGTATCGATACTCTTGAGCAGATATCAGTACTTGCTGGGCAATCTGCTCAAAAATTGCGTTTTGAGTTCGAGAGACCTATAATTTGAGGACTAAGGCCCAATGGGTTTCTAATGTGGTAAAATGAATAATAAAACTGAGAATTTAACCACATATACAGCATAACAAGTAATGACTTGGTAAATGTTGAGTGACTTTATAACCCTTTTGACCCTGTCTAGCCGCTAAGACCGAATCAATGACATTACATTAGGTTTACCGAAGCAAACTCGAACTAATAACCTAAAATGGTCTATTTTTTTTCTTTTTAACTTGCCTAGATGCTTATTTAATCCTAACATATGACATACAACTACTGAAGATAAAACAAGCATTCAATTTACAAAACTTAACTCTTTAGGGACCCAAACATAATTTCTATTAATTAAAGGATCAAATTACAAATTAATGTTACCAACCTTCAATTAGTTTCATTTCATGCCTCTGTGTGAAGTTTCATCATCACAAGATCATCATTAATTGAATAATATAAAAACAATGACCAATTTGCAAAAAAACTAGAATATAGCATGAAGTTATCAGAAGTAACTAACCCCGTACCGATATAGGCTTGCACTGTATCAGTACGAGTCAACGTGGTATATTCGTATCGGTACGGTCATACGAGTATCGATCCTCATTGCATATTTCAAAAATAGAGGATTCCAGTAACTAAAACCCGTACTGATATGGTACCGCGTATACTGATCCTTGTGCAATTTTTCTCAAATGCGTACTGATAAGTGTTCAAAAGTACTATTTTTCTTACCCTTTTTACTCATATTATTGTTAGTCTTAGGCTCATATTAGTTGCATAATTAGCCATTCATGCATTAATCCATGTTTCCTTCCATCATTGAGCTTGATTACATAACTTGGTAGTTTTTGTGGGAAAAGATGCTGCTTTGGTGTGTTTTGTGTGTATGTGCAGGATCACTTGCCAAAGCAAGGCTAGAGCTAGTTGCTAGGGCAATACATGAAGGAGATACCGAGCTAGTTGCCAGGGCAATGCATGAAGGAGACGCCGAGCCAGTTGCCAGGGCAATTGTCGACAAAGAACAAGGTGATATGGTAGTCGAAATTGATGACTAGACAAGCCCAAGATGACGTGGAGCAAAGCCAAATCCCAAAGAAATTTGATTTCCATGAAGAGATTAAAGAAGAATTAAATTCCAAGAAGATAGGAGAAGTTCTAGTAGGAATACAATTATAATAAAGAATTATATTCTTTAAAGATAATTTAATTCCAACTTAACTTCCTCCTCAAAGAAGGACTTTGACCTAGCCCTATAAATTAGAGGGGAATTTCGACAACTCAAAGAGAGCAAGAGGAGAGAATTTTCGACAAGCATCTAGGGCAAGGGGATTTCGACAAGCTTCAATTCTTCATCTTTTTCTTTCTTGTTCAATTAGGTTCATGCTAGGGATTATTTATCTTGTGTTTCTTTGGAACCTAGCCATGAACTAAATCTATTTGGCTATGGTTATTGTGTTTTGTGGTTGTGAGAAACTATTGGATTTTGTTTAGGTAATAAGAGTTTGCACTTTTCTATTCAAGGTTTATTCATTATTGGTTCTTATTCTTGTTTGCGAGTGAATTGGGAGAGGATCTCGTAACTTCATCTATTTATCTAATATCGGGAGAGTTAGATTCAAGAAACGAATGAATATGATCTTTATTCAATCTATTGATGGTGAAGATTAATTCGGCTTAGGAATAAGTCAAGGATTTCAACGGCTAAGAGGAGCACAAGATTGGTTGTTGTTCACCCTTGATTCACGCAGGGATGTATTATCAAAGCATGCACAAGTAGCTAGAGTTTCGACTTAGGGATAAGAAGAAACCATTGAAGAACGCTATGCCGAACCTTGAAGGTTGTTGCCCAGACGCCCAAGTAGTTGCCCAACTAGTCGCCCAGGCAACCATCGATTAGTTGCCAAGGCAACCCCGTTGTGCAAGTTGCCACGGCAACTGAGTTGCCCGTGCACTCTTTTACCAAGACTATCCAATCGGCTATCACACCTCAACTCACAATAACCTGGCTTATCTCTCTCATTTGATCTCATCTATTCTTTTACTTATTTGCTTTCTAGATTAGTTATTAGTTAAAACTCATATAATCTTCTACTTGTGTTTTCTTTTACTTTTTACAGTGCAAGAGACTAGATTCTTGAAGTGGCACCAATCCCTGTGGAGACGATATCTTTTATACTATAACTTGCAACGTGTATACTTGTACAATTGCGTAGCACTTATTACGCGCAATAAGTTTTTGGCGCCGTTGCCGGGGATTGGCAATAGCGACTTTGTTTTTATTTTCTTGCACTTTCTTTTTTATTTTTCTTGTTTAAGATTCAAAGGGCTAACAAACTTTGGTTTTAAATTGGTATATGACCGAGGCGAGACCGACTACACCAGAATATCCCTTTGATCCAGAAATCGAACGAACCTTACAAAGACTTAGACGAAGGATAAGAGTCGCTATGTCTAATCAAGACGGCAATATGAATCAAGATGTTCCAGTAGGAGGAGGAGTGATTCTTGCACGAAACAGAACTATTCGAGACTATCTTGAAGAAGATCTTGATGGAATTAATCCAGGAGTTGTCGCACCCGAAATTGAAGCCGACCACTTTGAGTTAAAACCGATAATGTTTAATATGATCAACACAATTGGTCAATTTGGCGGCTCAGCAACTGAAGATGCACGACAACATCTAAAATCTTTCCTCGAGATTTGTAACTCGTTCAAAATACAGGGAGTCACCCCTGATGTCTTACGATTAAGATTATTCCCCTATTCACTGAGGGATAGGGCAAAAGCATGGTTGAATAGCATTCCTGCCGGATCAATAGCATCTTGGACCAATCTTTGTCGTGATTTCCTTGCTCGGTTTAATCCTACAAATTTGACTGATAAGCTTCGTAACGACATTACTTCTTTTCGGCAAGCAGATGATGAATCCATGTACGAGGCTGGGGAGCGATATAGAGAACTTCTACACAAATGCCCCTATACACAGATTCGGTGTGGACTCAAGTAACAATGTTTTACAACGCCGTGAATACACCAACAAGGATGATGCTAGATGCCTCGGCAAACGACATACTTCTAGATAAGTCACCGGAGGAAGCAATGCAAATTTTAAACAGGCTGACCAAGAATGATTGTCAATTCCCCTCTACTAGAAGAGGAGGAGTTAGACGCCAAGCCACAATACATGAAATAGGATCATCAGATTCAATTTCGGGCACAATTGGCCACTTTAACCAAGATGGTCCAGAACATGCAAAAACCAAACAACACACATGAGGTCAAGGTAATGGATTCTTTTTGTGAGTTATGTGGTGATAACCATGATTCTTCTGAATGTATGCAGAATCCGGAATCCAACTTCTATGTGGGGAATTACAATCGGAACAACAATATGATGTCCAATACATACAATCCAGCTTGGAAGAAGCACCCGAATTTTTCATGGAGTAATCCCAACAATGCTCTAAACCAGAACAATCAGAATGCACAAGCATCGGGATTCCAACAGAATATGCCACGGCAACAGTTACCGCAGCAACAACCGACAACATCTAGTTCTTTGGAAAATTCTCTAAATGCTTTTATGATGAAAACTGAATCTTATATGGCTGAGAATAGTAACTTCATAAAAAGAACTGATGCTTTTATTAACATGGCCGATATGAGATTGCAAAACCAAGAGGCAGCAATCAAATCATTGGAAAATCAAGTCGGACAGTTTGCTCAAAATCTGAATTCTAGACCGCAAGGAGGTTTACCTAGCGATACTAAAGTCGCAAGAGGAACTGGCCATGAGCAATGTAAGGCGATCACCACTAGAAGTGGCCAACAACTTAGAGAGACTCAAACCCGCTCATCAAACAAAACTCCACAAAAAGATCAAGACGAACCTAGCGACAAAGCCTCAGATGTTGAACCAGGAATTGCCGCGGCAACCGGCAATAAGCATGCATCGGCAACCAACGTTAAGGATACTTCGGCAACGTGTGATAAGCATGCCTCGGCAACCCCAATTGATAATGCCTCGGTAACTCCAATTATCCCGGCAATGCCGTCAATCAGGCTCCAAACCAATGAAAGGATCGAAGATATCCGACTTCCACCACCATTCCCACAAAGGTTGAAGCAACAAAAGGAAGAATATCAATTCAAGAAGTTTCTTGATATCCTAAAGCAAGTCCACATCAACTTGCCATTGGTGGAAGAAATTGAACAAATGCCAAACTATGCCAAGTTTCTTAAAGACATTGTGTCCAAGAGAACAAGGCTATGAGAGTTTGAAACAGTTGCCGCAACAGAGGGTTGCACGGCAATATTGCACAATCGTATGCCACCCAAGTTGAAGGATCCCGAAAGTTTCACAATACCCTGTTCCATTGCAAACCACTATGTCGGGAAAACATTATGCGACCTTGGGGCTAGCATAAACTTGATGCCGAAATCAGTTTTCCAAAAACTAGGAATCGGGAAGGCAAGACCTATAACAGTTATGCTACAGCTAGCCGACAGATCCTATGTGCATCCAGAGGGAAAAATCGAGGACATACTGGTAAAAGTTGATAAATTTATTTTTCCCCCTGATTTTATTGTTTTGGATTGTGAAGTAGATGAGCATGCACCCATCATTCTCGGGAGACCATTACTAGCAACAGGGAGAACCTTGATCGATGTTGAAAAAGGAGAACTCACAATGAGGGTGAATGACCATCAAGTTAAACTAAATGTGTTCCAAACACTAAGGCATACCGATGATCCAGAAGAATGTCAACTTCTTCATGCCACAGCAGAGTTTAACTTCGATGAGGAATTTAGTTACCTCGGCAACTACATTGCCGATCAAGAGGAACCTAAGGAGTATGAAGAACCGATCGATGAGGAACAACAAAAAGAGGCAAATTGGCTAGTCAATCGACCAGGTACATACTTTGAACCACTGGATTACTCAGGTAAGGAAGGTAAACTCGAAAAACCCTCTATTGAACAACCATCAATTCTTGAGTTAAAACAATTGCCAGAGCAACTAAAATATGCATACTTAGGAACCGATAATACATTGCCTGTAATTATTTATTCTAAGTTACAGCCTGAGCAGGAAAAGAAGCTGATCAAAATGTTGAAGCTACACAAAAGGCAATAGGATGGACAATTGTCGACTTGAAGGTAATTAGCCCGGCAGTGTGCATGCACAAGATTTTGTTGGAGGATGTTCACAAACCTTCAATTGAAGCCCAGAGGAGACTGAATCATGCCATGAAAGGGGTTGTAATGAAAGAAATCATCAAGTGGCTTGACGCCGGCATTATATACCCTATCTCTGATAGTACATGGGTAAATCAGGTACAATGTGTACCAAAAAAGGAGGTATAACAGTGGTAAATAATGAAAACAATGAACTCATTCCAACCAGGATTGTGACCGGTTGGAGGGTTTGTATGGATTATCGAAAGCTAAACAAAGCCACTAAGAAAGATCACTTCCCATTACCCTTTATTGATCAAATGCTTGACCGTCTTGCAGGTAAACCCTTTTATTGTTTTCTTGATGGTTACTCAGGTTACAATCAAATTGCCAAAGCACCAGAAGATCAAGAAAAGACAACCTTCACATGCTCATACGGTACTTATGCTTTCCGAAGGATGCCGTTCGGATTGTGTAACGCCCCGACAACCTTCCAAAGATGTATGATGGCACTCTTTTCAGACATGACTTTCTTGACTTTCTTGAGATCTTCATGGATGATTTTTCTGTTTTTGGTAATGACTTCGACAGCTGTCTTGGCAATTTAGAGAGGATGTTGGCAAGATGTGAAGAAACTGATTTAGTCCTCAATTGGGAGAAATGCCATTTTATGGTAGATGAAGGAATAGTGCTCGGCCACAAGATTTCATCCAAGGGAATTGAAGTAGACTAAGCCAAGGTGGGCGTGATCGAGAGATTACCCCCACCAAGTTCGGTTAAAGGAATTCAAAGTTTTCTTGGATATGCAGGTTTTTATAGGAGGTTCATTCATAATTTTTCTAAAATCACTAAACACTTGTGCAATTTGGTTGAACAGGATAAAATCTTAGATTTTGATGATTCTTGCACCCAAGCATTCGAAACCCTAAAGAAAAAGCTTACCTCGGCACCCATTGTCGTTCCACCAGATTGGACGCTACCTTTTGAGCTCATGTGTGATGCAAGTGATTTCGCGGTAGGAGCAGTCCTAGGCCAACGCACAGGTAAGACCTTCTATGTAATATACTATGCTAGTAAAACTCTTAATAGTGCTTAAGTGAATTACACAACAACAGAGAAAGAGTTACTAGCTATAGTTTTTGCATTTGACAAGTTCTGATCCTATTTGATTGGTACAAAGGTAATTGTTCATACGGGCCATTCGACAATCAAATATCTATTTGCTAAAAAGGATGCCAAACCTCGTTTGATTCGTTGGATATTACTTTTACAAGAATTTGATATTGAAATTAAGGACAGGAAAGGAACAGAAAATCAAGTGGCCGATCACTTATCACGTTTAGAACGCAACAGGGAGGAAGACGTAGATCTAGTGATATGCGATACATTCCCGGATGAACAAATTTTAGTTGCCTCGGCAACCATGGACGCACATGCCTCGGCAACCCTCGACGTCTCGGCAACCATGGATGCACACGCCTCGGTAACTCTCGATGTCGCAGCAGCCTTTGACGCGCACGCCTCGGCAATTTTGGGAGCAGTCACCACGGCAGTACATGCCTCGGTAATACCCTGGTATGCAGATTTAGTTAATTTCCTTGTTTGTGGTATTTTACCTTATGGCATTACTCACTAAGGGAAGAAGCGGTTCAGCCATGATGCTAAGTATTACTTTTGGGATGAGCCTCTTTTGTTTAAACAATGTGCAGATCAGGTTATACACTGATGTGTCCCTGAAGAAGAGCAACAGAATGTACTCTGGCAACGCCATTCTTCACCCTATGGAGGACATTTTGGAGGAACTCGTACCGCGGTAAAGTTTTGCAATCCGGTTTGTATTGGCCAACATTGTACAAAGATGCCCAAGATTTTTACAAGCAATGTGATCGTTGCCAAAAGACGGGCAATATCTCTAGACGACATGAGATGCCGCTCTAGAACATCATCGAGGTAGAATTGTTCGATGTATGGGGGATCGATTTTATAGGACCTTTCCCATCCTCATTCGGCAACCTCTACATTCTACTTGCCGTCGACTACGTGTCTAAATGGGTAGAGGCAACTGCAGTTCCCAACAACGATTCCAAGACCGTGCAACGATTCTTACAGAAAAACATATTTACACGGTTTGGGATGCCGAGAGCAATTATCAGTGACGAAGGAAAACATTTTGACAACAGACTAATTGCCAAGATGTTGCAACGCTTCGGCATATCACACAAGATCGCCACGGCATATCACCCATAAACCAACGGGCAAGCAGAGATTTCCAACCGGGAATTGAAGGGTATACTCGAGAAAGTTGTAAATCCCTCTAGGAAGAATTGGTCATTAAGACTAGATGACGCACTTTGGGCATATCGCACTGCATTCAAAACACCCTTAGGTATGTCCCCCTTCCGACTTGTCTATGGCAAAACATGTCATCTACCGGTGGAAATCGAACACAAGGCATACTGGGCAATCAAGACCGTGAATATGGATTGGGAAAGTGCCAGACAAAAGCGTTTGTTGGACCTCAATGAGATAGAAGAAACTATTGCCGCGACAATTCATGCCAGGGCAACTAGTTCTCTTATTCAATTCTCGGCTAAAACTTTTCCCGGGAAAGCTAAAATCAATATGGTCGGGACCATTCGAAGTTGTTAAACCATTCTCCCATGGTGCCATGATAATCAAGTCCATCACTGACAAACATGAATTCAAAGTTAATGGACATAGATTGAAACACTACAATGGTGCCCATGTGGAACGTAACAAAGAAGTGGTCACTTTAGGAGATGCATGAGCATGCTCTCCTTTCAATATTTTCTTTTTCTTTTTATTTTTATTTTTAGGAGATATTTTATTTTTCTTCATTATCTTTAGTTTCCAGGTTTTCTTTGTTTTCTTTTCCACAACAAGACTCACAACCACTATGCTAAGGAAATTTCCTGCCGAGATCCTTGCCCTGGAGCCCAATGAAGTAGTCGCCACGGCAACCGCAATAGATGATGTCGCGGCAACCTACATCGTGCCTGCACAAGCTGATGCCACGGCAACCAACCCTGAAAATGCCACGGCAACCAAAGCTAAAGACATCCCGGCAACCACTGCAAAAGCCAAAGGTAAAGCACCTATGCCCGAATCAACTCCTACGGAATCATTTTCTGATTTTTCAGATTCGGACGAGTCCTCCATTACACCAACAAAGACCGCATCAATTGAACCCTCCAAGCGAAAAGCCAATGACATTGATGAAGATGACGATGAAGACAACCCCGTACGAGGATCGATTCCACCACAGGCAACAAGAAAACAATCATCGCGTTCAAGCAAGAGAATAAAGACACCGACCAAAAGGAAACTAATCATCCACGATGACGAACTCTCGGAGTAAGTCCTCGTATGCATTTTATTTTTTGTTATTTTTATTTTTCTTTAATGCATGCATTGAGGACAATGCCTCACTCGAGTTTGGGGGGGATTGTTATTAGTAGTTACCATGTTTAGTTACATTCATCTTAAGCATTACATTTAGGATACATAAATTGCTTACCATGCATTTAGTTGGAACAAGAATTGCTTAGATTAGATGAATATCCGATGATGACTTTGCCAATGCACTTAATTGATAGAATTTTTATTCTAGGATAACCATGGAAAAACTTAGAATTTTATTATGATGCTAAATTTGATGAAACATTGTTGTGGTTTGATTGATTTAAGGAATTCTAGTGAACTTAGGTTGATAATTAACAAATTGGGGGATTAGAATAAAAATTGGATGAATGCTAGAGGTGCCCGAAATTGGCTCTAGCATGTGCTAAAAAAATTGATCACTAGAGGTGCCCGAAACTGGCTCTAGTATGTGCTAAAAAAATTTGATCGCTAGAGGTGCCCGAAACCGGCTCTAGTCGAATAAAACTAAAAATAAAACACTAGAGGTGCCCAAAACTGGCTCTAGTTAAAATATGTTAAAAAGAACCCAATGAAGTAATTTGAAAACCTCTTGTTTGCATAGAATCCGAAAAATCAACTTGCACACAACTCCGCACACTCTCACAAGCATTATAGTTTGATTCCGAGTAACTCCTAAGTTTTCCAAAAAATGAAAAGCCAATCATACTTTGTGTCCCGGCTCTGAGAATTGAAATCAAGTTCAAACCTTCAATTAGTTTCATTTCATGCCTCTGTGTGAAATTTCATCATCACAAGATCATCATTAATTGAATAATAAAAAAACAGTGACCAACTTGCAAAAAAACTAGAATATAGCATGAAGTTATCAGAAATAACTAACCCCGTACCGATACAGGCTTGCACTGTATCAGTACGAGTCAACGTGGTATATTCGTATCGGTACGGTCATACGAGTATCGATCCTCATTGCATATTTCAAAAATAGAGGATTCCAGTAACTAAAACTCGTACTGATATGGTACCGCGTATACTGATCCTTGTGCAAATTTTCTCAAATGCGTACTGATAAGTGTTCAAAAATACTATTTTTCTTACCCTTTTTACTTATATTATTGTTAGACTTAGGCTCATATTAGTTGCATAATTAGCCATTCATGCATTAATCCATGTTTCCTTCCATCATTGAGCTTGATTACATAACTTGGTAGTTTTTGTGGGAAAAGATGCTGCTTTGGTGTGTTTTGTGTGTATGTGCAGGATCACTTGCCAAAGCAAGGCTAGAGCTAGTTGCCAGGGCAATTGTCGACAAAGAACAAGGTGATATGGTAGTCGAAATTGATGACTAGACAAGCTCAAGATGACGTGGAGCAAAGCCAAATCCCAAAGGAATTTGATTTCCATGAAGAGATTAAAGAAGAATTAAATTCCAAGAAGATAGGAAAAGTTCTAGTAGGAATATAATTATAATAAAGAATTATATTCTTTAAAGATAATTTAATTCCAACTTAAATTCCTCCTCAAAGAAGGACTTTGACCTAGACCTATAAATTACAGGGGAATTTCGACAACTCAAAAGAGCAAGAGGAGAGAATTTTCGACAAGCATCTAGGGCAAGGGGATTTCGACAAGCTTCAATTCTTCATCTTTTTCTTTCTTGTTCAATTAGGTTCATGCTAGGGATTATTTATCTTGTGTTTCTTTGGAACCTAGCCATGAACTAAATATATTTGGCTATGGTTATTGTGTTTTGTGGTTGTGAGAAACTATTGGATTTTGTTTAGGTAATAAGAGTTTGCACTTTTCTATTCAAGGTTTATTCATTATTGGTTCTTATTCTTGTTTGCGAGTGAATTGGGAGAGGATCTCGTAACTTCATCTATTTATCTAATATCGGGAGAGTTAAATTCAAGAAACGAATGAATATGATCTTTATTCAATCTATTGATGGTGAAGATTAATTCGGCTTAGGAATAAGTCAAGGATTTCAACGGCTAAGAGGAGTGCAAGATTGGTTGTTGTTCACCATTAATTCACGCAGGGATGTATTATCAAGGCATGCACAAGTAGCTAGAGTTTTGACTTAGGGATAAGAAGAAACCATTGAAGAATACTCTGTCGAACCTTGAAGGTTGCTGCCCAGACGCCCAAGTAGTTGCCCAACTAGTCGCCCAGGCAACCATCGATTAGTTGCCAAGGCAACCCCGTTGTGCAAGTTGCCACGGCAACTGAGTTGCCCGTGCACTCTTTTACCAAGACGATTCAATCGGCTATCACACCTCAACTCACAATAACCTGGCCTATCTCTCTTATTTGATCTCATCTATTCTTTTACTTATTTGCTTTCTAGATTAGTTATTAGTTAAAACTCCTATAATCTTCTACTTGTGTTTTCTTTTACTTTTTACAGTGCAAGAGACTAGATTCTTGAAGTGGCACCAATCCCTGTGGAGACGATATCTTTTATACTATAACTTGCAATGTGTATACTTGCACAATTGCATAGCACTTATTACGCGCAACACGTACCGGTATGGTGGTTACTCGTACCGATACCCTTTTGCTATTTTCTCTAATTTGAGCCGTATCAAACCCCATGTACCGATCTTAAGGGACTCGTATCGGTACGACTGGGCCTGTAATGACCCCTTGGCCAAACATATGACACTTAGGCTCAATCAACATGCTTCAAACATCATACAAACATTATATAACAAGTTAACATCATTTCCACAACCATCCAAGCATGTTAGGTAAACAATCAATCCTTAGCAAATCAATCAAGAGAACCTATAGGCATGGTCTCTACCCAAGCATGCAATTCTCATCCCAACCCCTCAAATCAAACCACATAACATCTTACAAGTTCAAAGTACCAAATAGAACATATCCAAAACAGGGAGTAAGCGAAACAACCCTCTCAATTGCAACTTGGTCATATTGCCCTTTATTACTACGACCTCATTTATAAAACCGTACTTGAAGTAAATCAATTCTTGGATTTCCTTTTGCTCGCTTGCTACCCCAGAAACTTATTTCTCTACAATGATGAGAAAGAAGAGCGTAAACATATAATGCCTAGTGAGTGATGCTCTAAAAACACTCATCAATGCTTTAAAAACCATTTGAGTCAAACCACATTATGAACATCATGCTAAAACATATCGTGCCCTTTTTACCTTTTCCAAAACATGCATATTAAACCGTATGCAAAACATGTATCATGAATCTCACGCATAATCCCATATGCAAAACCTCAATTTAAGCATTCGCATGCCTATTCATCCATTAGCAAAGCTTAAAGAGCTAAACATGTATAAATCACATTATACAAAACAAAATTTCTTCATCATGATACATTAGTTCATATATTGGCATTTAAGTGGCCCAAAAACCAAACCTTTACTTTATCAAAACATATCGGATACACGGATTTCACAAGTGGTTCCTTAGACCAATTACACATACATTTAATATGAGCAAACGGTACAATAAACCCCTCGACGGTTATAATGTATAATACCCATCAGTGGGAGAAAACGGTACAATCATAACCCATCGACCGCTGAGGTACCCATGATGAAGAATATAGTACAATCATAACCCCTCGACACACACGAGGTGACGGATTATAGTGCACTTAAAACCCTATGACATACCAACTATATCTGATAACATTTAATCATTGTCATTTGCCAATATATTTCAGGTTAAACATGATAACTCACTATTTTCGTATGCATCATTTAAACCAATTTCCAATGCAACAACCATGCATTTATATATCATCAAAATCCTTTTCATAAAATCATTTACCATGCTCAAATATCATTGATAAGTGTTCAGAAGTACTATTTTTATTACCCTTTTTTACTCATATTTTTGTTAGACTTAGGCTCATATTAGTTGCATAATTAGTTATTCATGCATTAATTCATGTTTCTTTCCACCGTTGAGCTTGATTACATAACTTGGTGATTTTTGTGGAAAAAGATACTGCTTTGGTGTGTTTTTGTGTGTGTGTAGAATCACTTGCCTAAACAAGGCTAGAACCAGTTGTCAGGGCAGTACATGAAGGAGATGCCGAAGCAGTTGCTAGGGCAATGCATGAAGGAGATGTCGAGCTAGTTGCCAAGGTAATTTTTGATAAGGGATAAGATGATATGGTAGTCGAAATTGATGACTAGATAAGCCCAAGATGACGTGGAGCAAACTTAAATCCCAAAGGAGTTTGATTTCCATGAAGAGGTTAAAGAGAAATTAAATCCCAAAAAGATAGGAGAAGTTCTAGAATGAATTTAAATATAATAAAGAATTATATTCTTTTAAAGTTTTTAATTCCAACTTAACTTCCTCTTGAAGAAGGATTTTGACCTAGCCATCTCCTATTTAAAGGACCAAGCCGTCAAACAGAAGGGAGAGATTTCGACAAGTGTGGGGGAAAGAGGAGAGATTTCGACAAGGGATAAAGCTTAGAGGGAGAGTTCGATTGGGAGGTTTTCCAAAGAGGGCTAATCGATTTCTTCTTCTTCTTCTTCTTCTTCTTCTTCTTCTTTGCTTCCAATAGATTTATGGTTTGGGGAGTATTCTTTGTATATCTTTTGAACCCAACCATGAACTAACTTTATTGGTTGGGGTTATTGTGTTTTGTTGTTGTGAAAAACAATTGGATTTTGTTTAGGTTTTTAAGTTGCAATTCAATTTTCAAAGTTTGTTCATTCTTGGTTCTCAATCTTGTTTGCGAGTGAATTGGGAGAGGATCTCGTAACTTCATCTATTTATCTAATATCGGGAGAGTTAGATTCAAGAAACGAATGAGCATGGTCTTTATTCAATCAATTGATGGTGAAGACTAATCCGGCTTAGGAATAAGTTTAGGATTTCAAATGCTTAGAGGAACGCAAGATTGGTTATTGTTCACCCTTGATTCACGCAGGGATGTATTTTCAACGCATGCACAAATAGCTAGATTTTCGACTTAGGAATAAGAAGAACCCATTGAAGAACGTTTCACCGAACTTTGGAAGTGAATGCTTAATTGCCCAGGCAATCGACCCATCCTTAATTGCCCAGGCAATCGCGGGAGCATTGCCCAGGCAATCTGATCAGACAACGAGGGGGAATTGCCCTGACAACCGACCAGGCAACACGGCATAATTACCCTGGCAATCAACCAAGCAATTGCAACCAAATTGCCCTGGCAATCGACTAGGCAATCGTAACAGAATTGCCCTGGAAATTCGGCTGCTACTCAATCACTACGACGAACCATTCGATCATCACTCCACAACTCATAATAACCTGGCCTATACTCTCTTATTTGATTACATCTTTATTTTATTTACTTGCTCTTTTATTTTATTCGTTAGTTAGAACTCCTACAATTATCAATTGTGTTTTTACTTTTACAGTGCGATAACTAAGGCAAAATGGCCCAAACCAATCCCTGTGGAGATGATACTCGATACTCAAATCACTTTATTACTTACGATGTGTATACTTGCACAATTGCGTAGCACTCAATACGCGCAACAAGTTTTTGGCGTTGTTGTCGGGGATTGGCAATTGGTGTTAGTTGTTTTTGTTATTGCATTTTTTTCTCTTAGTTTTACTAACTTTTCTTTTTGTTTGTTTTATCAAAAAAAATTAGGTGCGCTACAAGTTAAGGGACATCAACATGTCGGGAAATAAAAGCTGATCTATTCGAGAGTTGATGTTGGAAGATACGAATCAATCCAATCAAGAGTTTTTTGCACCCTTCGATGATTACCTATACCAACCGAGAAAAGCATATACCGTGGAAAACTCTTGTGCTATGTGTGGAGAACATCATGCGTTTGAAAATTGCCCTCACATTTTCGGTGCATATGACTACATGGAGGACCATAAATGGAACCAACGGCAAAATTCTTCATGGTATGATAAAAAAGCTCAAAAATTTTTTTACCATGAAAATTTTGCCGCAGCAACAGATATGCCATGGCAATATAGTCATTTTCAAGAGAATTCAAATTCCTTGGAGGAAACGTTGATAGCTTCATTGGCTAGACTTGATGGATCAATTGAAGAGATTCGGGAGCTATCAAAGTCCATGGATACAAGGATAGCTCAGTGGGATACAACCTTGGGGGATTAAGAAGATCAATTGAGGAGATACACATATGCCTTGGATAACATACCCCAACAATCCATTCCTGGGGATACTGACATCCCAAGGCAAGAGGACAAGGAACAATGCAAGGAAAGCTCTCCGATGTGTGGGGAACAACTAGAACCTCCAAGTCAAGAGGATGCCAATGAGAGAGACTGCACAAGACATGATGAGCCTGAGCAACAAATTGCCTCGGCAATGATTGAGGAGCCTGAACAGAGCAATGCTGCAACAACACTCAATGAAGCTGAGAACAACAATACTACAACAAATCCTGAGGAACCTGATGCCTAAAAGGTTACAACGTTGATGTTGAAACAGGAATTTGTAGATTGCTCTCATCTACAGTTGCCACGACAATTGCACGATCACATACAAGATCAACGAGATGATAATACTTTGCCAATGGAATGTGAGCAGGTAATGGTTGAACCTTTTGAATTCTTTAAAAACTCACCTCGTCCATTGCAGGTATGTCTTGAGGAACCGATGTTGGTAGATTTGAAGCCATTGAAATCTCTACTGATGGAGATGTTTCAGAGGCTAAAAGAAAAAGGTGTTTGGATTCGTAAAGCTTTTCAGCAAATTGGTTTTTCCCTTGACTTACAGCAAATTTTGGCGACTGATTGCCACGACAATTGGCTTGAGCAGCAATTGCCACGACAACAAAGGATACATCCAACCATGATAGAAGTCGACAAGAATGAGGTAATTGAATGGTTGGGAATGGATATAATTTTTCCTATTAATATATTTGTGTCTTCAGGAATAGTAGCAAGGTGGAGGGCATGCATGGACTACAAGGGAACACGAAAGAAAGACACCTCCACCATGGTAACACAAAGGGGAGTAGTTGGGAGCACATTGGCCCAATTCTTTTTGGGCAATATTGTCACTCGATAGAGGGTGCGGATGGATTATAAGAAGTATCGGAAATGACCCTCCTCAAGTTTTCTCAGATATGCAGTAACATTAGAATATGCATGAAAAATGCTCTTTCTATGAATCTTTAATTTTTATTTTTAATTTTTTGGAACTCTATTTTATTTTCGTTTTTTTTCTTTATTTATTTTTGGAATTTTTAGGAAATATTTTATTTTATTTTTCTTCATTATCTTTAGTTTCCAGGTTTTCTTTGTTTTCTTTTCTTTTCCACAACAAGACTCACAACCACCATGCTAAGGAAATTCACTACCGACTACTTGCCACGGCAACCACAACAGAGGATTCCCCGGCAACCACCCCAGCAATTGCCACGGCAACAGAAACTGGCGATGCCCAGCCAACAACAATGTCTTCAGCAACTACTGATGCCAAAGCAAGTGAACCTGCCTCGGCAAACATGGATCAAATCAAAGCAATACTATTCATGTGGTACCAACCATAAGCATTCAACCACCGATCGGAAAATGAATCAAGCAAACGGCATGAAGGAAACTTATCACTCGAGGTGACGACCTCTCCGACTAACTCATTTCATTTAGTTTCTTTTAAATTTTGTTTCACTTTTACATGCATTGAGGACAATGCTTCTCTCGAGTTTGGGGGGTGTCGGTTTCTAGTTAGTTTTATGTTTAGTTACATTCATCTTTAGCAATCACATATAGGTTGCATATGTTACTTTCCATGCCTTTAATTGGATTTAATTGCTTAAAACTTGTTGAATATCCAATGATGAATTTTTGCCACTGCACTTAATTAAAAGAACCTTTAATTTTAGGATTGCATGAAAAGAACTTAGAATTTTACTATGACGCTGATTTTTTTACACGGTTGTGGCTTGTTGATTAAAATAAACTTAGTGAACTTAGGTTGCTTAAAATTTGGGTAAATTTAAAATTGAAAATTAAAAGTTAATTTCTTGCTAGAGGTGCCCGAAACTGGCTCTAGTAGTAAATGTACTTTCTTGCTAGAGGTGCCCGAATCTGGCTCTAGTAGTTAATGCACATTAAAGAATCGCTAGAGGTGCTCGAAATTGGCTCTAGTCGACTAAAATAAAATGAGAAATTGCTTACTTTTCTAGAGGTGCCCGAAATTGGCTCTAGTGAAAATAAAAATAAACGCCTCGATAATTAAATTGATAAAAGCATATTGTTCACATAGAATCTTGAAAATCAACTTGTACACAATTACGCACACACTTGTCACGAGCATTGTAGTTTGGTTCCGGGTAATTTTTGTGCTATTCGAAAAATTAAAAGGATATCATACTTTGTGCCACGGTTCCGAGGTTTGAATTCAAGTTTGAAGCATGTCTTTAATGATTAAAGTCTTGGCAGGTAATTGTTAGTTTGCATTGCTTGAGGACAAGCAATAGTTCGAGTTTGGGGGTGTGATAAGTGTTTAAAAGTACTATTTTCATTACCCTTTTTACTCATATTATTGTTAGACTTAGGCTCATATTAGTTGCATAATTAGTTATTCATGCATTAATTCATGTTTCTTTCCACCGTTGAGCTTGATTACATAACTTGGTGATTTTTATGGAAAAAAGATGATGATTTGGTGTGTTATTGTGTGTGTGCAGAATCACTTGCCTAAACAAGGCTAGAACGAGTTGCCATGGCAGTACATGAAGGAGATGCCGACGCAGTTGCCAGGGCAATGCATGAAGGAGATGCCGAGCTAGTTGCCAAGGCAATTTTTAATAAGGGATAAGATGATATGGTAGTCGAAACTGATGACTAGATAAGACCAAGATGACGTGGAGCAAAGTTAAATCCCAAAGGAGTTTGATTTCCATAAAGAGGTTAAAGAGAAATTAAATCCTAAGAAGATAGGAGAAGTTCTAGAACGAATTTAAATATAATAAAGAATTATATTCTTTTAAAGTATTTAATTCCAACTTAACTTTCTCCTCAAGAAGGATTTTGACCTAGCCATCTCTTATTTAAAGGACCAAGCCGTCAAAGAGAAGGGAAAGAAGGGAGAGATTTCGACAAGTGTGGGGGAAAGAGGAAAGATTTCGACAAGGGAGAAAGCTTAGAAGGAGAGTTCGATTGAGAGGTTTTCCAAAGAGGGCTGGTTGATTTCTTCTTATTCTTTACTTCCATTAGATTCATGGTTTGAGAAGTATTCTTTGTATATCTTTTGAACCCAACCATGAACTAACTTTATTGGTTGGGGTTATTGTGTTTTGTTGTTGTGAAAAACAATTGGATTTTGTTTAGGTTTTTGAGTTGCAATTCAATTTTCAAAGTTTGTTCATTCTTGGTTCTCAATCTTGTTTGCGAGTGAATTGAGAGATGATCTCGTAACTTCATCTATTTATCTAATATCAGGAGAGTTAGATTCAAGAAATGAATGAGCATGGTCTTTATTCAATCAATTGATGGTGAAGACTAGTCCAGCTTAGGAATAAGTTTAGGATTTCAACGGCTAAGAGGAGCGCAAGATTGGTTGTTGTTCACCCTTGATTCACGCAGTGATGTATTATAAAGGTATGCACAAATAGCTAGAGTTTTGACTTAGGGATAAGAAGAAACCATTGAAGAATGCTTCGCCGAACTTTGGAAGTGAATGCTCAATTGCCCAGGCAAGCGACCCATCCTTAATTGCCTAGGCAATCGACCCATCCTTAATTGCCCAGGCAATCGCGGGAGCATTGCCCAAGCAATCTGATCAGACAACGAGGGGGAATTGCCCTGGCAACCGACCAGGCAACATGACATAATTGCCCTGGCAATCAAGCAGGCAATTGCAACCAAATTACCCTGGAAATCGACTAGACAATCGTAACAGAATTGCCCTGGCAATCTGGCTGCTACTCAATTACCACGACGAACCATTCGATCATCACTCCACAACTCACGATAACCTGGCCTATACTCTCTTATTTGATTACATCTTTATTTTATTTACTTGCTTTTTTATTTTATTCGTTAGTTAGAACTCCTACAATTATCAATTGTGTTTTTACTTTTATAGTGCGATAACTAAGGCAAAGTGGCCCAAACCAATCCCTGTGGAGATGATACTTGATACTCAAATCACTTTATTACTTGCGACGTGTATGCTTGCACAATTGCGTAGCACTCAATACGCGCAACAATCATTCACATAAGATCATTCGTATCATAATCCATCTCCAAAACATGCATATAACAGTAGGTATTAAATCATAAACATAGGCATGAGAAAATCAACTTTACCAAACTGAAATTAAGAGCAAAATCGTCTAATACTTACTTCCGAGCTTAGACAAGCATTTCAAGCTTAATCTAAACTCCCAAAATTCACTTTCAAACCTTTACAAAGCTATAAATCTCGTTTCCACTCACCGACAACACAAAGCTTTACTCGCCGATGTGAACTTAAGCGTCCAACGTCTTCAAACCTTCGTCAATCGATGTAGGTTCGATCTCCCATATTTTATTCACATAATAACAGAGGATTAATACATCATTATGCGTCTAAAATCTCAGCAATCTCAATCCCTAACATCACATCACCAACACCATCATACACCTTTCGAAAACCACTTTGATTTCAACCTAAATAAAGCCTAGCCATAACCTAAGAATTCAAACAAGTTAACAACATCAATCAACATATAAAAACATCCATAACCTCACCTTATATCTCCAGCAACATCATAACGCCATAAACACCTCAAAAACTAACAACTCACAACCTAAAAAATTAGCAATTCAACTAGTTTTGGGTTTCCTTTTATATATCTCATCAAATATCATCAAAATAGACTTTAAACATGATCTAAACCAATCAAGATTACAATAATTCAGATCAATAACCAAACTCCATCAATTTCCTAACAAAATTAACATTAACCTATTAAATCTTGATTTAATCATTAAAACATAACATAAATCGATTTCAAAGGATCAAGAACTTGGAAATTTCAATAAATAACCTTTTATTGGAGAAGAGAAACGAAAATCACCTCTAATGGTATACTCATTCCTCAGTTGGCTTAATTTTGATGAAATCTCAAAAGTAGAAGTAGAATATCCAAAATAGAACAAAAGAATTAATTGTTGAAATCAAAAGTAGGATTGAAAATATTGATTCATGAGATATTTAGAAAAGAAAAGGTATACTCATTCTTTTTATTAAAATCTTTTAAAACCAATTTAAAATATCCAAAATTAAGGAAAAAGTATGATAAAACCAATTGGCTTAATAGCTCCTTAAAGATTCTAAGTTTTGACCCTTTTATGATTTAGTTAACAAAACAATTTTCAAACTTCATATTTTAGTCACTAGGACAAAATGTCCATAAATCAAACCTTATTTTATCAAATTTAGTTTACCAAAGCCCTTAAAATAATAATTAAATATTTTCCACCATTTTTCCATATTTTATTTTGTGTTAAAATATTTATTATGAATTAATTTTTGAAACTAGATCAAACCAACTAATTCGGTTCTCCCGAACAGTCTAACCTACCTAGCTAACTTCTAGGAACAAATTCGGGGTGTTACAGACTTGTTTGTAATAGCAACTATATGGATCATTGGTGGATCAAATGTTGTTATGTGCCAAGTAAGGGCACTTGTGTGTTTGAGTCACCTTGATTTGGTGGGATTTGGATACCCAGTGAAAGTGTTGCAACATCAAGAGATGGGCTTACGGATGTACATTTCTGATGTTGTGTGACACCGGGACTCATCTTATGATACTCTATGAGAGACTCTAAGTATAAGTGTACGTTTCTGAGGTTGTGTGACACTGGGCCTCACTCCAGGTTTATGGGTATGGTCTATATGTATTGTGTAAGATTTCTGCATCACTTGTTGCTATGTGTTTAGGTGGCTAGAGGTGGCACCATAAGTATTATATTGTCATGTATCATTCTTTAGCACCATGCTTTTATTTATAATTTGTATAAATCTTGGTTGAGTGGAAGTGTATCCACTGAGCTTCGTTAGCTTAGCGTCCGAAATTGTTGTTTATGGCGTGCATCATTGGAGCACTATCAAAGTAGGACCTCAACATCAATTTGTTATCTGAGTACAGTACTTAGATTATTTGGGCTATGTATTTGTAGGAATCTATGTTGTATTGTAACTCTTATTTTTGATTTTAAATTTTGAGTCGAATGCTTTTAATTATGTATTTAAATAGAGCTCCCATGCAACGTTTTAAATTGGTTTGTCTACTTGAAACATTTCAACTTAATGGATTTTATGAAATGAATGTGTTTGGGCTAAATCTAGTGGCAAATTTTTGTGGCCTTGGTTTAGGCTTTGTGACCCAATTCTGACATTCGGGTCGGGGGTGTTAGAGGCACCCCTTGTTTGGTTAAAATTCCAGTAGCAAAGTTTTGTACCAATACATTTAGGGGAGTATCGATACCAAAGGAGTATCAGTACGCACGGGCCATATATCGGTACTAGGTTATCGATTAACCTTTGCCCTATGAAGCTCGACTATCAGTACGCTTGGGTCAGGTTTTGATATCTAGAGTTCTGTATTGGTACTTATGGCTGAGTATCGATACCCATTGGGTAATCTGCTCAAAAAAATATTATTTTGAGTTAGAGGGGCTGCTAATTCGAGAACGATGGTCCAATGGGTTTCTAATATGGTAAAATGAATTGTAAAACTAAGAAATCGAGATTTGACCCTATCATATAAGCATAATGTGTAATAACTTGGTAAACCTTGGGTGACTTATTTGTAATAACAACAATAGGGATCCTTGATAGATCGTGAGATATAGTGTGCCAAGTAAGGGCACTAATATGGTTGAGTCACATTTGATTGTTGGGATTCAGATACCTAGAGAGCATGTTGTAACACTATGAGATGAGATGTCGGATGTACGTTCCCAAGGCTGTGTGATACTGAGCCTCATTCGATGATACTCGACGAGAGATTCCAAGTATGAGTATACGTTCCCGAGGCTGTGTGACACCAAAACTCACTCCAGGTTTGTGTGGTATGATGTATTTATGATGTGTGAGATTAATGCATCTTTTATTGCTTGCTATGTGATTGGGCGACTAGAGATAGCGCCATATGTTTATCGTATTGTCATAATATCATCTTTAGCTCCATGCTCATATTTATGATTTGCATAAAGCATTTTTAAGTGGAAGTGTATCCACTGAGCTTTGTTAGCTCATCGTTCGAAAGTGTTGTTTCCGTTTGCAAGTTAGTAGGTTGGCACGTGCATCGTTGGAGCACCATCGGAGTAAGACTTTAATATCGACTTGTTTAGATTATGGTACTTAGATTTGTTGGGCTATGTATTCATAGGACCCTATGTTTTGTATTGTAACTCATATTTTGGATTTAAAGCACAAGTCAAATGCTTTATAACTGTACTTTTAAATGGAGCTCCCACGTAACGTTTTAAATACTTATTATTGTTGAAATATTTGAATTTACGAATTTTATAAATAATGAAATGTTATTTAGGCTAAACTAGGTTGAAATTTTATGGCTGCGGGTTGGGCTTGAGGCCCAAATGTGACATCTGGGTTGAGGGTTTTACAATCTAATCCTTATTCGAATTATTAAAGCCCTAATTAAATAACTGAGGAATAAGGCTCTAAAACAATTATTTTGAATTAAATCTAAGTCTTTAAGTCAACTAATATAAATTACATGCATTAATTAAATCAAATAAATGCAAACAATATAATTACATTAAATAATTTAAACTGAAAAGGGGCCAAATTGAACAAATTGAAACTTCAATCTTTGATTTTATTTAACAAATGGACTAAGTTGAATACAATTCAAAACTGAAAGTCAAAACCATGAAGATTCGAATAATAGGGCGCAAATCTTATATCTGGCCCGCTTCAAAACAATCAATTCCCTTTGGACTTGGGGTCCAAAACAGTGAGTTTCACACTGGGTATATATACCCTGTTTTAGCCCCCCACAAATCTTTTTTTCTCTTATTTTTTAATTTTCTTTTCTCTATACTCGAGTTCTTTCCAAACATTATCTGCCCTTCTCTCTCTAAAAACATTCAATTACACAGAAAACCACCAAAAATGGATTAAACACCATTTTTTGTAATGCGTTCTTCAAGAACTTGAAGAACACAAATAAGGGTGATTATCGAGCGAATCGATCGCGAGTTGAGTAGAGCTCGACTCGTGCTCGTTAAAAAATCTTGATGCTTAACTTGACTCGTTGCTAGTTAAGCTCAATAAAATTTTGCTCGACTCGTGCTCGTTAACAAATCTCGTTGCTCGACTCACTCATTGCTCGTTAAGCTCGCCAAAATTTTTACCTTGTTTTTTTACATATAGGTAAAATTTAGTGATACTATTAGAGCTTAATATAAACATGGAAGTTCCGGAAAAAATGTGAGGTATTAGGAAATAAATAAACGAACCTGTCATGACCGAGTTAGAGATGAAGTCAATATTCGAGTTTGAGACTCTTTTTCGTTTCTCAACAATCTTCGATGAACAACAAAGGAGAGAATGTCTTAGGAATTTCAGAGTTTTAACTTTCAATTGTATTTTTTATATGGGAAGTGAAAACTGAAGACTTTTTCCTGTTTGTACTTTTATACATAAAGTAATAATACAAGAAAAATGAAAGACTTTAATAAAAAAAACTCATTATTATAATTTAATTTCTTATTAATACACATTAACTTTTTAATTCTCAAGAAATACAAACATTTTGGAAATTTGAAATCAAAATTTTATGGGTAAATTACCTATCAATTCGTTGAACTTTTCTTGAGTTCAACTACTATTTAAACTTCTTAGAACATAATTTTTTAAGGTAACCACAAAAAAATCATAAAAGAATTTATACAAAAATAAAGACCTGCTCACGAACTTATTGAGTCGAGTTGGACCTTGCTCGACTCGACTCGCTAAGATCGCGTGTCGAGCTTGATTTCGAGTCGAGTCAACTCGAGTCGATCATTAACCGAGTTTTGATCGAGTCAAGCTCGAGTTGTTTGCACCCCTAAACATGAAGAATATCGACGAACTTTCGCCCTAGCTCTCAACTGCTACCACCACCAAAAGTTCTTCAACCACCGTACCGATTTCTCCGACCACACTCTGATCATCACTTAATATTCGTCGGCCGCCGCGAGACGATTTTCTGGCCCGCGTTTTGAACCCTAACAATTCATATTTTTTAACTGAAAACCCTAAATCTAGCCTGATTCGACAGAATCTTCTATCTTTCCCAATTTAAGATCTAAATTACCCGATCATGTACTCTTTTCATCTCCATCGTAGCAAAAAAAAAACACTCTGACCACCACTTTCTTTACTGACTTGTTTTTTATATATATTTTTTCAGTTTATTTCACTTCTGTTTTTATATATTTAAAACTAATGTTTTTTCTTGTTTATTTTGTAAGAATCATAAAAAGGAAGAAGGTATACTTTTACGACGATAAAAGTTATGGCTCCGATCTCTTATTTGGCGACAATGGAACTTTTCTGACAATAATTCAGTTCTCTACTGGCGGTTCAACTTTCCTCAGGTATTTTCTCTCTTTCACTTTTTTTTTTTTAATTTTGATAATAATTGCAACATTAATTGATTTGATAATTTATCTCTCTGTGCATTTATAGGACCGAGATTTATAATGTCACCGTTGACGTCACATGGATGACGTCACGTACAACTGGCACTGAGCTGTTACCAACTAAGATATGAAGAAGCACAATCTCTGTGCTTCTTCTTTGATTAATGAACACAAGTCACGTGTCCCCCGGGCTGTAATTTGGGCGAGAATGAACCGAAATTGGGCTGAAATGAGCTGTATATTAGTGTAATGGATTGTAACAAATATAGTTCGGGCTTTGTAATTGAGAATGAGCTTTGAATATGTGAATGGACATTTGTAAATGGCATTATTTATTTTTTGGATTTATTTATTTGTTATTTGTTTTATTTATTTAAGAGAAATACAGTGTACATATATATGCTCGGAAAAAGTTCGGGTATTACAGTGGTGGTACCTTTTTTTAATCGAGAGGTGAATACTTTTATAGTAAACTACATCACATGTCACTTAGGTTTAGTAACATACATGCCATTTTTCTTCTAAAAATATAAAAATTTAATCATTCAATTATAGGTTTACGAACAAGCATGTCACTTTTCTTCTAAAAGCAATAATTTAGTCACTCAATTATAGATTTTAAAACAAAAATCACTCAATTAAATTTTTGTAACAAGCAAGTCATTATGTCATTAAAATTGAAATAAGGGCTAAGTATAATAATATTTTTGTCTCAAAACTTATGCATTATATTAATTTGGTCATAATTCAAAATAATTTAATAAATTTAACCATTCATATTAATTTTCAATTTATTTATTCTATTGATTTGGGTAGTTTTGATGTTTAGATTAAATTTCACTCAAATAAATATTAATTACTTCAAAACTATTTGAACATTATATTTCATCTACCTTGCTATTTGATTATTTAAATGTCATTTCAATTATTTTTTTCAAATTTTTAATATTATATTTAAAATAAATATTTTGATGGAAATTATTTGATATGTTGACGATACATTCTTTCATAAGTAGTGTTAGAATTACGACAAATATCTTCGTGATATATTTATGGATTAGAAATTAAAGTAAATAAACGGAACATTTATCGTAATCTAAGAATGCTTACGAAAAGTTTTCACTACTAATGTACCCTATAGTAATTTACTTTCAAATACATTTTTATCCAACCAAGCTTTTTACAGCCACGACAACAATGCTACATGAAGCTTTTGCACGTATAAAAAAGTTCCATCAAAATAACATTCCTTATCAATTGTAACATTATATTTCATGTTTTTTTTATTTTAAAATATTCTAATTGATTCTTAAAATATTAAAATTGTATGCCAGGTCATTCCGTCAACTTAGTCATCAGCTTAAGCATTAAATATTTGTTCAAATCGAATATGAAATATATTTAAAATATACATCTCAATTTACAAACATGTGTATACCTACCACATAAATAACTTAAATCTAACAATGTTAAATAAAGAAGTGGCCCTTCTAAATATTAATGACATTACCTTTTTTAAATAGAGGGATAATCATGTTCACGAGGTAAATGTCAAGACTCGAACCCATACAATATAAGATAATATGAGCATCATTGACCACTCAGTCAATTAATAGATCTTGATATTGCCTTTTTTTAACACATCATATTTAAGTTAATCTTACGATATGTATATTGTTTACAATAGGGTCGTAAATGAGACGAGACATATCGCGAGCTACTCAAATTCGACTCGGTTAAAGCTTGACTCGATTGGACTCGAGCTCGAACTCGGCTCGAGTTCTTAACGAGTCGAATTGAGCTACTTGATACTCGACTCCAAAAGCTCGCGAGCTACTCGAAAATATAATATACTAATTTTTTATTTTAAAAATTTAAAATTTATATTCCTAAACCTAAACTCCTAAAACATAAACCTTAAACACAAGTCCTAAACCTTAAAATTTAAAACTTAAATTCTAAACCCAATAACCAAAACCTCTAAACCCTAAACCAACATCCTAAACCCTAAAATTAACAAGATTGAGTTTATACAATGTATCAAAATTTTCATAATAGGGCTTTAAATGAGACGCAACAGATCGCGAGCTACGTGAGTCCAATATGATCAAAGATCAATCGACTCTTGACTCGATTGGGCTCAAATCAAACTCGAACTGTACTTGAGTTCTTAACGAGCCGAGTTGAGCTCATATTTCTTAGGCTCGTTTAAAATTACTTGAGCTCGAACTCGACTCGAAATCTTAACGAGCTGAGTCGAACTCAGCACTACTCGTGCTCAACTCTGCTCGTTTACACCCCTAGTTTACAATATTAGTGATTTTTGACATGTGCAATAGGTGTGACCAGAGATTCAAATAGCAATCCGCTACCGCAATAACGACCACTATATATTGGTAGCGGCACCGCCCGAAATCGTTATTGAAAAAAATAACGTCCCACAATGACCGCAATACATCTATTATTGTCCGCAACTGCGATAAAACATTGCGACAAAAAACGTGGCCCCAAGTGTTATTTAAATCCTTGGGTGTGGTCGCATAGGGCCTTTGAAAAAGACCCAAAATGAATTATAATATATATATATATATAATTATTTTCTAATTTTTTTTATTAAAGCATTAATTGTGGCCAATGTTGTTCAATTTCATTAATATAGATGATATTGAAAGCGTTATTTATGATATTGTTTCAAAATATGTAAAAAAAAATCAGTATTTTTTGTTTGGTTTTAGAAGATATTTTTTTATTTTTGTTTTTTATTTATATTTTTAGAAAATAATTTTTATTTTCAGTTTTCTAAAAATTAGAAAACATGCTTGGTTAATAGGGATGGAAACTTGTTTTCAAAAAATGAAAATAGTAAAAAAGTGTTCGGTATCTAGCTTTTCAAAATAAAAATGAAAAAAATAGTTATTAAATAATTAAAATAAAATATAGTTAGAAAATTATTATTAATAAATAAAATGTGAGTAAATAAACCAAAATTAAAAACTGACATTAGAAAGATTCAAACATGAGTTAAAATAAAGTTAAAATAAAAAACCCTTTGTGTTAGGATGATCAATCAATGTAGATGGTGGCCAAGAGGGGGTGAATTGGCAATTTTAAAAGTTTGGAAGCAAATCGAAAAAGATAGACAATAGGACACAATGATTTATAGTGGTTCAAGCTTCTAACAAGCTCTACGTCCACTACCTTAGCTTCCTACTAAGGATTTTAAACCAATTTCACTATGAAATTCTTCTCTTTTTCTAGGCTTAGGAGGCAACCGTTACAAGTTCAAACTTTCTACCCAAAGCTTTGAACAATTCATTATTGAATACAAAGAAAGAAATGGCAAATGAATAAAAGCCCTCACAAGGTAAACGTTTGCCCAATTTACAAGAACACTAAACCCCAAACTTGAATTAAAGATTACAATGAAATACACAAGTTGGGTACAAGGGTTTGACAATAAAAGCTCAAAGGGTTAGATTTTTCTTGATTCCTTGTGTGTTGATCAAAGTAGGTTCATTTTTTGTTGCAGCAGCTTTGGAGTCTTGTATTTATACCCTCTCATTGATTTCTAGCCGTTTGGGTGGTTGGAGTATTGAATATAGCCGTTGGAGGGCTTCTTTCATGCAATAAATCATGTTTGCCAACCATCCGTATCGGTACACGTAGGCCCGTATTGATACATGTTAGAAGAAAAATATATCAGTTGTGTATAGGCATATCGATACACGGGAAGCCGTATCGAAACGACCATAGTGTAAAAATAAGGGCGTATCGAAACGGTAAGGCCGTATCGGTACGAGTTTTGCTCACTGGAATCTGACTTAAAAAAATTACATCGGTACACCTAGGGGCGTATCGGTACGGGTAACAGAAAAATTAAAAGTTTGTTGATTCCAATAACTGACAAGGCAATGGTCGAAAAGATATAATGCAAACCGTATCGAAATGGCTTGGACCATATCGGTACGTTTAGAAATTCCTTAAACCCAGATTTCAAACTGTATCGAAACACTTTACAAAACCATTTGCCCAGATGAATGTCGTATCAAAACGGGCAAGCCCGTATCGATACGCGTCGTTTAAAATGTAGGCTAAGTTTGAAGGTCGTATCGAAACGGGCTAAGCCGTATCGGTACACTTTGCAAAACCAAATTCCAGTAGCCAATTTCCGTATCAAAACACCAAGGGGTGTATCGATACGCCTGGGCATATTTGTGTATTTTGGCTTGAAAACACTTAGAAAATTTTTGGGTTTAAGTCTTTAACTTTGGAAAACTTTTCCTTGTCATTTTGTGAGACTTTTGAGTACTTAAAAATTTATTTCCTTTTAAAATTTAGTCCTCAAACACTTTGTTATATCAAAATCAAACATAGGTTTTACAATCTCCCCCTTTTTGATATAACAAAACCAAAGTGAAAATTTTTAAGTATCTTTAGAAAACTCCCCCTTAATTTAAGACTGAAAAAGTTTGAAAATTTTTGGCTAACTTTTCTCCCCCTTTTTGTTAGATCAAAATCAATTCAATAGAGATAAAAACTAAAGATAATCAAATTACTCCAAGCAATTAAATAAGCAACATAAACATTTAAATATAAAGCATAAGTTCAAGCATAATCAAATCCAATCCAACTTAAAACCTAAAAACATAATCCAAGTAACAAAGCAATAATAAAGCATAGGAGTTCATCAAAACATAAGAACATATGTGCATAAACTAGTTATAATATGATATGATATGGAATATGCCTAAGGATTCGTCCCATCATCTTCATCGTCTTTATCTTCTTCATCCTCAACATCATTAACTTGAGGCTCAAGGGATTGATGCCACTCGCCATGAAAAGTGGTAAGAGTGAGATCCATAGAGTTTTGGCGATTTTCAATAGCTGTCACTCTTTCTTCCAAGCATATGAAGCGTGTGTCAATAGCGGCAAACTCGGAATTCATAGTTGTGTGCAACTTGGTGAATTGTTCATTGAGGTAAACCATGAGGGCATCAAGATTAGGTTGGGCCACTAGAGCTTGTGAAATGTGAGCCACTTGAGGAGCCGCCACCGGGTCGGGTTGAACACCTCCCGAAAGATCGGTGTTCCAGACCCATTCTCCATTGTAGTATGTGAACTTGGCGCGACGAAAAGAACGCTTATCAATCGGATCAGTAAGGGGTTCTGCAAAGTCATAGGAGCAATCAATACCCATCTTGTGAAAGATGTAGCTCAATGCGGTGTCGTATGTTAATGATGTAAACCATGGAAGTATAACGGTGTTGCACAAGAAAGACGATCTCCCCAAACATAATTTGAGCAAGATTAGGGTGTCTACCCCCACAGAAGTATCGGATCCAAAAGTCATCGACTGGTTGGATCGTGGAGAACTTCCCACCGGATGGACGGAAGCACCAAGTGATCATGAGGTGTAGAATGCGATCATAGGTATTGTGTACGGTCACGGAGCCGCCAAGGACATGTCCCAATGAATCTTCATCATCAATCCCCGTATCCTTAAGACCCAAATAGTTTGCTAAAACGGTTGAATCAATATGAAATTTTAACCCATTAAATAAGATTCAATCGCAATAACCAAGGTTTTCTTTTCATTGTAAATACACCGGGCATTGGAATAAAATATCAAAACAAGGTTTCGGTATAAAATCCCGGGTATACTAAAAAATGACATAAATTTCTATTCTTCCATCAAATTAAGATATTTAAATTGAAACCTTTCGGGTGATAGAAAAGGAATGGAGGTGACACGCTCTCGGCAAATTTTGTAGCTTTGATATTTTTTATAACGGTCCATGGCAAGAGGATATTAAGGTTCATCAAAACAATATTGATAGATATAAGTAAGATTGGGTCGATTACCATTATGGTTGGGATTGAGACTAGGAGGATTGGAATTAGAGGCAATATCTTTTCGCGCACGTTTCTTTGGGACCATAATCTGAAAACAAAATCAAACCAAAAACTATGTATGCATAAATCAACACATTCGATCCAAAAATTAATCCAATAATCAAGGTATTGTTAAAAAGTTATACAATATAGTTTAAAAACATATACAAGTATAAAAATAATTTTTGGGAAAAGAAAACTTCAAAAAACAGTGTTAAAGTTATACTGTATAATTTTATATTCGAATAAAAAAAACTTAGATTTGAAAAAGTTTTTACAAAAATATTGAAATCTATACTATATATGTTCTAAATCTAAGATTAAAATAGTGAAATCTATACTTGAAGTTAAGATTAAGGATGAATGAAGAGATTTGGATGCACAAACTTGATATTTTTGCTTGGGTTTGATGGAAAATCCAAAAGCCCTCAATAATTTTGAAGAGTTGTGTGAGAAAATGTGAGGGATTTTGAGGTTTTTATAGAGGATTTTCGTATCTAGGGTTTTTAGAAAAGTTGGTATTTGAGTTAAAGTGAAAAACCCTCTTTTAATGCCCTTAAAACTGCCCAACGGCTACGCGTACCGATACGCCAATATGGCATATCAAAACCAAGTACCGAAACACTTTTAAAGCCATTTTGATATGCGACCCATACCGGTACAGGTAAACCTGTACCAAAACGATTGTAAATGACCCGTATCGATACGAGGAACACCGTATCAATATGTCTGTGCCAGAAATGTCAAATTTGGCTGTAGGTTGTTCAAAATTTTGATTTGAATTGAATCAAAATGCATGTAAATGATATGAGGACATCATATATGAGCATAAATAGATGCATACTCCCCATAGCAACAAGCATATATATATATATGAGCAAAAACACATAAATAATCAATCAAACAAATTTAAGCATATTTTTAAGACCAAAAGAGGCTCTAAGGGTTAAGGGAGGTTGGTTAAACCTAACTCTCTCCTAACAGACCAAAAACGCTATTTGTCTAATGGTTTGGTAAAAATGTCTGCTAATTGCTTCAAGTTGTCTACATATTCTAGAACTGCATCATTTTTCAAGATATGATCTCTAATAAAATGATGCCTTATTTCTATGTGTTTGGTTATAGAGTGTTGGATGGGATTCTTAGTGAGACAAATAGCCCTAGTGTTGTCACACCTAATGGGGATGGTACCTACATCAATTCCATAATCTAAGAGTTGTTGTTTCATCTAAAGGACTTAAGAACAACAACTCCCTACCGATATGTACTCCGCCTCGGTGGTAGATAATGCTACACTATTTTACTTCTTAGAAAACCATGATATTATCATACTACCTAGGAATTGGCATATACCGGAGGTACTTTTTCTACCTATCTTACAACCCCATAATTCGCATCTGAGAAGGCATGTAAGTTAAAGGAAGACTCTCTAGGATACCAAAGACCTAAACAAGGTGTATCTCTAAAATACCTAAAGATTCTTTTAACGGGCTATAAGGTGTGATTCTCTAGGACTAGCTTGAAATTTAGCACACAAGCAAACACTAAACATAATGTCGGGTCTACTTGCGATAAGATAAAACAAAGATCCAATCATAGAGCTATAAAGCAGTAAATCCACACACTTACCCCATTCATCTTTTTCAAGCTTTATGGAAGAACTCATTGGAGTGGCTTGAGGTTTCACATTCTCCAAGCCAAACTTCTTGAGCATGTCCTTGATGTACTTAGCTTGATTGATGAAGATGTTGTCCTTCATTTGCTTAATTTGGAGCCCCAAGAAGAATGAAAGCTCCCCCATCATGCTCATCTCAAACTCACCTTGCATCAACTTAGCAAAATCTTGGCAAAACAATTCATTAGTAGAACCAAAAATTATATCATCAACGTATTTTTGAACTCCTAAAATGTCTTTACCATTTTTTAATAAAGAGTGTAGTGTCCACCTTTCCTTTTTCAAAGCCTTTTTTAATTAGAAAACTTAATAATCTTTCATACCAAGCTCCGGGAGCTTGTTTCAAACCATATAAAGCTTTTGAAAGTTTAAAAACATGGTTTGGGTAATTTGGATCTTTAGAACTGGGTGGTTGTTTTACATAGACTTCTTCATTAATAAAACCATTTAAAAATGCATTTTTTACATCCACTTGAAAAAAACATAAATTCGTTATAACATGCAAATGCTAAAAGCATCCCAATGGCTTCTATTCTAGCTACGGGTGCATAGGCTTCATCAAAATCGATTCTCTCTTCTTGTGTGTGACCTTGAGCAAGAAGTCTAGCCTTGTTCCTCACTATGTTACCACTCTCATCTAGTTTGTTTCTAAAAACCCATTTAGTTCCTATAGTAGATTTATTACTAGGCTATCAACTAATGTCCAAACTTGACTTCTCTCAAATTGGTTTAATTCCTCTTGCATGGCCATTATCCAATAATCATCATTTAATGTTTCTTTAACATTCTTAGGCTCTATGCATGAGATAAATGCTACATTACATGCATTTTTAAGAGAAAGTCTAGTGGTTACCCCTTTGGATAGATCACCCAAAATCTCGCCACCTTTGACATAGTTGTACTATCTTGGGTAGCTCACTTACTTTTCCTATAGGCTCATGTCCTTCAAGGCTTCTAGAGGCGGATCTTGTGCTTTTTCTTCTTTGGTTGGAACTCTATCCACCTCTGATGATTGCCCACCATTATTGGCTTTAAAAATCCCTACATCATCATCATTACAAGAATCATTCCTTGGAAGGAGGTTATCATCGAAAATCACATGTATTGACTCTTCAACAACTAAGGTTCTTTTATTAAATACTCGATAGGCTTTATAGTTCAAAGAATACCCTAAGAAAATAGCTTCGTCACTTTTAGAGTCAAATTTGCCTAAATTATCTTTTCCATTGTTTAAAACAAAACATTTACAACCAAATGGATGAAAATAGCTAATGTTAGGCTTTTTGGATTTTAAAATCTCATATGGAGTTTTCTTTAAAATATGCATAATCATTACTCTATTTATTATATAGCAAGCCGTATTAGTGGCTTCCGCCCAAAAATATTTTGGCAAATTATTTTCGCAAAGCATGGTTCTAACCATTTCCTCTAAAGTTCTATTTTTCCTTTCAACAACCCCATTTTGTTGAGGTTTTCTAGGAGCTAAAAAATCGTGGCTAATACCATTTGAGTTACAAAAATCCTTAAAACTTAAATTTTGAAATTCGGTGCCATGGTCACTTCGAATGTGAAAAATATTTTGACCAAGGTCATTTTGAGTAATTTTTGAAAAAGTGATGAATTTTTCTAAAGCCTCATCTTTGGTACTTAAGAATAAAACCCAAGTGTATCTAGAGTAATCATCAACTAAAACATATGCATATGATTTTCCACCCAAGCTAGTAGTTCTAATAGGACCAAAGAGATCCATATGGATCAATTGTAAAACTCTACTAGTTGAAACATCATTAATAGGTTTGAAATAAAATCTTTTATGTTTGCCTTTTGCACAAGCATCACAAATTTTATCATTTGAAAATTTTATTTTAGGCAAACCTCTAACTAGATCTTTTAAAACCAAATTTTCTAAAACACTCATGCTTGCATGCCCTAATTTTCTATGCCATAACCATGAATCATGCTCATTATTTGCAACAAAACATGCATGAGAAATGTGTATGTCATCTAGATGCACCATGTATATGTTTCTTATACGATGACCAAAAAGCACAATTTTATTTGTTTCAATGTTTAAAATTTTGCAACCATTAGAATAAAAAAAAAACATTGAAACCTTTGTCACATAATTGACTAATACTTAAAAAGATTATGCTTTAGACCGTTGACTATAAAACATTATCAATGAGAATGGATGAGTGATTACCAATGGAACCAATTCCTTCAATGTGGCCTTTGGAGTTGTCACCAAATGTTACTACTCCTCCATTCTTTGGCTTTAGTTCCAAGAATCGACTCTTATCTCCTGTCATGTGTCTTGAGCATCCACTATCAAGATACCATGAGTTTGCACTTGTAGCCTTGGTCTTGTAGCAATGATCCACCTACAAACAAGAAATCAAGCTTTGATTTTTGGTAACCAAATCTTTTTGGGTCCATTAGTATTAGTTCTCAAAATCTTGGTTCCCTTTGGAATCCAAGAAGTAATTTCATTGGCAGTGTTAGAAGCTAAAACATCCTTAGGAATCCAAATGCTTTTAACTTTCTTACCAAAATAGGGCCTCGAATACCCTCTATGTTTGTTCCAACCAAAGTTCCTTTTTACATGGTTGGGTTTTGAAGATTATCCTTTTTCAAAACTTGGTTTCCCAACCTAGTTTAAAGAAGCTTTGAGATCATTCACCTCCTTGAGGTAATGATCATTTAGCCCAAAAAGAAGGTTATTTAAATTAATATTTTCTTATTCAAAATACTTTTGATTGTCTTTTAAATCACTAACCTTTTTTTTCGAGTTCCGAGTTGGTTTTAGATAAGGAATCGTTTTGATTTTTCAAATCAATGATAGATTTCTTATTTTTCAAAATAGATTCCTTATACTTTTTAACCAATTCGTCATAAGTATCTTGTAACTCATTATAATCATCAAATAATTCATCATATGTAAGTTCATTTAATGATTTAGAGGTTACCTTTGGATCCTCCTTAAAGGCCATGAGACAAAGATTGGCAACTTCGTATCCTCATCACTTGAAGACTCTTCATCACTCTAAGTGGCTATATGGGCCTTGTGCTTCTTTTTCTTCTCAAAGCCCTTCTTCTTGAGTTGGGGACAATCAATTTTGATGAGCCTCGACTTCTTACATTCGTAGCAATCAGATCCTTTTTTCTTCATTGCTCTTGTTCTAGAGATCTTTTCTTTGATTGAACTTCCTTCTTCGGTTGAATCTCATGAGCTGAGTGAATTGTTTGGCTATCATAGCCAACTCTTCGTCTTCTTCCTCACTTGAATCACTCTATTCTTGTGAAGCTTTGAGAGCGATTCCCATCTTCTTCGTCTCTACTTCCTTCGTTTTTATCCTCATTTCCTCATTTCCTCTTTCTTCTTTTTTTCCTCTCTTTCTTTCTTCATTATTTCATGGGTGATAAGAGACCCCATGAGAGCATCGAGATTTAGCGTCTTGAGATTCTTTGTTTCTATGATGGCGGTTCTTTACCACCCCAAGACTCGGGAAGTGAGTAGAGTAATTTTGAACTAGCTTCTCCTCCGAAATGACTTCTACTAGACTCTTGAGGCCATTTACAATAATAGAGAATCATTCGAATATTTTGGAGATGTCTTCATCCGGCTCTATCTTGAAATTTTCATAGCTCAAATTAAGAAGCCCAATCTTGGTCTTCTTAACTTCATTGGTGCCTTCGTATGTGATCTCTAGTTTATCCCAAATTTCCTTGGCACTTGAGCAAGATGTCATCTTGGAGTACTCATCCGGTCCAAGTGAGCAAAATAGCATGTGCATTGCTTTGTCGTTGATTTGGAGCTTCTTCCTATCTTCATCGATCATCTCGTGCTTGGACTTTGGTAGTAGCTAATCACCTTCTCTCTTCATCGAGATTATTGGTCCATCTTCTACTACACCCCATATGAGGTAGTCATGGGATTTGATGAAGAACTTCATACGGTTTTTCCAATAGAGATAGTTATCCCCATTGAAGTATAGAGGTTTGGTGATGGATTGAGATTCGTACAAGTTGTTACCGGAGGTGGATGTCATGGCTTTGACTTTGATTGATTGAATCACCTTCTAGGATCGCCTCAACGATTGTTAGACCTTCGGTTGAATGTGGCTTTGATACCAATTGTTAGGATGATCAATCAATGTAGATGGTGGCTAAGAGGGGGTGAATTGGTAATTTTAAAAGTTTGGAAGCAAATCGAAAAAAGATAGACAATGGGACACAATGATTTATAGTGGTTCAAGCTTCTAACAAGCTCTACGTCCACTACCTTAGCTTCCTACTAAGGATTTTCAACCAATTTCACTATGAAATTCTTCCCCTTTTCTAAGCTTAAGAGGCAACCATTACAAGTTCAAGCTTTCTACCCAAAGCTTTGAACAATTCACTCTTGAATACAAAGAAAGAAATGTCAAATGAATAAAAGCCCTCACAAGGTAAATGTTTGCCCAATTTACAAGAACACTCAACCCCAAACTTGAATTAAAGATTACGATGAAATACATAAGTTGGGTACAAGGGTTTGACAATAAAAGCTCAAAGGGTTGGATTTTGCTTGATTGCTTGAGTGTTGATCAAAGTAGGTTCATTTTTTGTTGCAGCAGCTTTGGAGTCTTGTATTTATACCCTTTCATTGATTTCTAGCCGTTTGGGTGATTGGAGTATTGAATATAGCCGTTAGATGGCTTCTTTCTCGCAATAAATGCTGTCTGCCAACCATCCGTATTGGTACACGTAGGCCCATATCGATACCTGTTACAAGAAAAATATATTCGTTGTGTATAGGTGTATCGATACGTGAGAGGTCGTATCGAAACGACTATAGTGTAAAAACAAGGGCGTATCGAAAACGGCAATGCCATGTCGGTACAAGTTTTGCTCATCGGAATCTGACTTGAAAAATTGCATCGGTACGCCTAGGGGCGTATCGGTACGGGTAACGAAAAAAATTAAAAGTCTGTTGATTCCAATAACTGACAAGGCAACGGTCGAAAACATTCAATGCAAACCGTATCGAAACGGCTTAGACCGTATTGATACGTTTAGAAATTCCTTAAACCCAGATTTCAAACCGAATCAAAACAGCGTAAAGCTGTATCGAAACACTTTACAAAACCATTTGCCCAGATGAATGTCGTATCAAAACGGGTGAGGCCGTATCGATAGACGTTGTTTAAAATGCAGGCTAAGTTTGAAGGCCGTATCGAAATGGGCTAAGCCGTACCGGTACGCTTTGCAAAACCAAATTCCAGTAGCCAATTTCCGTATCGAAACACCAAGGGGTGTATCGATCGCCTGGGCGTATTTGTGTATTTTGGCTTGAAAACACTTAGAAAAATTTTGGGTTTAAGTCTTTAACTTTGGAAAACTTTTCCTTGTCATTTTGTGAGACTTTTGAGTACTTAAAAATTTATTTCTTTTACAATTTAGGTCTCAAACACTTTGTTATATCAAAATCAAGCATAGGTTTTACACTTTGTTTTCATATTTTCCACTTTTCTATAATATTTTCAATGATAACAATAAAAATATTTTTTTATGTTTTCAATTTTTCACTTTTTTCATTTTCTAAAAATTATTTTTTTATTTTACAACCAAACACATTTTCTTTACTATTTTTCATTTTCCAATAAAATAAAAATAAAAACAAAAACGAACTCCATTCTCTTAAACCAAACGGACCCATTCTCTTAAACAATTAAAGTTATTTTTATGTTGTTTAAAAAGAGTAATCTAACATTTTTATATCAAAGGAACTTTATTTGAAAGAAGAAAAAACTTATACCTCCTTCATACTATAAATTAAAGAGATCCATTTTAATAAATTACACATAACAATTTAAATATTTGAACCGTCCTTAGTTTACAATTTGATATATATACTTAAAAATGTTTCCTATTAGATTTGAAATGGAAGCTTCTAACATAACTGGATTGATATGATGCTAAAAAACTGACGTCTTAAAATTTAAACACCAATTTAAAATCTGAACGATAGTTTAGAGATGTTTGGTGTAATTAGCATTTGCAAACAATATATCAAAGTGGATGTATTTAGGACTCTTATTCCCTAATTTACCAAACTAGACAAGTTAGTCCTTTTACTCTAATTTGTCAGAATGTGATCTTCGTACTTTACAAAAGTTATGAAATTAGTCCAATTGGGTTACATTATTAAACATTACTTTTAAATCATTGACTTGAAAAATCAACAGTTCAATAATTTATATGTAATGAATTAACAAAAACTAATAGTCCAAGAATTTATATAAAAATTAATTTTTAAAAAATCATTTCTTTCATGTGTTTATTGACAGTTGGACTAACTTATTTTTGCTAAAGTACAAGACCAAATTCTCATAAAATGAAGTTTAGGGATTAACTTCACTGATTTCATAGACTACAGGGATCAAACTTAGAATTAGAGTACCAAAGCCTGGGTAATATTGTAATTATCATACACATTTGGGAGATTTTTAAAATTTACTGACAGCTATATATAAAAAAAAAACCCTAATGCCGCCTGCTCAAATCTTCCTTTTGTTTCGGCCTACGAAAATCGGCTATAAAAACTAAAACCCTAGTGCCGCCTCCCTCTCTGTCTTCATTTCGTTTTGGGTCGACGAACCCTTGAAGCTTGATTTCTCAAGGGAAAATTATCGGTTTGAAGGAAAAAGAGCTTCTAAACTGAAACCTGTGAGTGTTCTTCCCGTTTTAAGTTTTTGTTACTGTATTTTATTGTTAATTTCTACGATTCTGTTACAAGTTGTCTAGTTTTATTGAAGAAATTGTATTCATATTTATCATGTTTTAGTTGATTTGGGTTATTCAGTGCATATATAATTTCATGCGTGGAATTTTGATTGGGGTTTTTATATTTGTTTTTCTAGCAAATTGAATCTGTATGTAACACTTTTATTTGCATACCCTTTTCCTTGAACACATGTGTATTGTATTTGTTTCGACGAAAGCAAACACTTGATCAGACGCCTATTAAGCAAAGGCTTTAAGTTTTTATCGGAGCCCTAATTCATCTTGGTTTTGCTGCAGATCAATAGCAAAAATGGTTCAATATAATTTCAAGAAAATCACTGTTGTACCAAATGGGAAGGACTTTGTAGATATTATTCTCTCCCGTACCCAACGGCAAACACCGACTGTTGTCCACAAAGGGTATGCGATTTCCCGTCTCCGCCAGTTTTATATGCGCAAAGTGAAATACACCCAACAGAATTTTCATGAGAAGCTTTCAACTATAATCGAGGAGTTTCCCCGCCTTGATGATATCCATCCTTTTTATGGTGATCTTCTTCATGTCCTCTATAACAAGGATCACTACAAGCTTGCTCTCGGCCAGATAAATACAGCTAGGAATCTTATTAGCAAAATTGCTAAAGATTATGTCAAGCTGTTAAAGTATGGTGACTCACTCTACCGATGCAAGTCCCTTAAGGTTGCTGCTCTTGGTCGTATGTGTACTGTCATAAAAAGGATTGGCCCTAGTCTGGCTTACCTTGAGCAGATTAGGCAACATATGGCAAGGCTGCCATCTATCGATCCAAATACTCGAACCATCTTGATTTGTGGGTACCCAAATGTTGGTAAGAGTTCATTTATGAACAAAATCACAAGGGCTGATGTGGACGTCCAACCTTATGCTTTCACTACCAAGTCACTCTTTGTGGGTCATACAGATTACAAGTACCTCAGGTATCAAGTAATTGATACGCCTGGAATTTTGGACAGGCCATTTGAAGATCGAAACATTATTGAGATGTGCAGTATCACAGCATTGGCTCACCTACGAGCTGCAGTGTTGTTCTTTCTGGATATATCTGGGTCGTGTGGGTACAGCATTGCCCAGCAAGCAGCTCTTTTTCACAGCATTAAATCTCTCTTTATGAACAAACCCTTGATCATTGTTTGCAATAAGACTGATCTGCAGCCATTGGATGCCATATCTGACGAAGACAGGAAGTTGGTCATGGAGATGAAAGCTGAAGCCATGAAGACTGTGATTGGTCAAGGAGGTGAGCCTGAAAATGAAGGTGTGCTATTGACTATGAGCACTTTGACTGAGGATGGAGTGATTGCAGTGAAGAATTCAGCTTGTGAAAGGTTATTGAATCAGAGGGTTGAATTGAAGATGAAATCGAAAAAAATAAATGACTGCCTTAATAGGTTTCATGTTGCATTACCGAAACCCCGGGATCAGAAGGAACGGCCTCCATGCATACCTCAGGCAGTTTTGGAAGCTAAAGCTAAGCAATCGGCAGAGGAGAAGAAGAGGAAAACTGAAAAGGATTTGGAGGAGGAGAATGGTGGTGCTGGTGTATACTCTGCTAGCTTGAAGAAGCACTATATATTGGCAAGTGATGAGTGGAAAGAGGATGTACTGCCTGAAATTCTTGATGGTCACAACGTGTATGACTTTATTGACCCAGATATCTTGTTAAGACTTGAAGAACTGGAGCGTGAAGAGGGTCTTCGGCAAGCAGAGGAGGAAGCTGATGACTTTGAGATGGATGGCGAAGAATTATCACCTGAAGAGCAAGAAGCACTAGCAGAAATCAGGAAAAAGAAAAACTTGCTTATTCAACAGCATAGGATGAAGAAGAGCACTGCAGAAAGTCGGCCTGTTGTACCTAGAAAGTTTGACACAGATAGAAAGTTCACAACGAAGAGGATGGGCAGACAACTATCTTCTTTGGGGCTTGATCCCTCTCTTGCAATTAATCGTGCTCGTAGCAAGTCGAGGGGCCGGAAAAGGGAGCGATCTGTTGAGAGGGGTGAGGCTGATGGTGGTGATACAATGGATATAGATGGTAACCAAGCGAGTAAAAAGCTACGCCTGAGGTCTATGTCTCGGTCCAGGTCTCGATCAAGACCTCCCATTAGTGAAGTTGTACCGGGAGAGGGTTTGAAGGATTCTGCTCAAAAGGTCAAGGCCATTAAATTGGCAAAGAAATCTATTAAGAAGAGGAACAAGAATGCTCGTCGTGGAGAGGCTGATAGAGTTATTCCTACATTGAAACCAAAGCACCTGTTCTCTGGGAAACGTTCCACTGGAAAGACCGACAGGCGTTGAGACGTGTAAGTCCATAGCATGCATTCTCTCTTGTTTAATGATGCTCCATCAATCATACATTCTCTGTGCATGGTGTTTTTATTGTTATTGCAATATGGAGGCTTAAGTCATGGATTTATAACTTTGGAACAGTTACTATAAGGATCGTTTGAATGTAAATGAACATGGAATATGATTAGGACTTTAATGCATGAATTGCCGTTCTACTTCTTATCACCTAAACTGTTCATTTTATTTTTGCTTGCAGGAGATCAAATTATTTGGCGGGGAAAGAAGCTTTACTATTCCTTTGTTTTCTCTCTTTTTTTTTGCTTTAATTTTGTTGGTTATTCTGGAGATGGTGGCTATCTATGAGTGTTTTTGGCATTATTCAGTTTTAAATTTGGAGACTCTTGAAATTTTGGCAGTTGGCTTGTAATTTACAATTATGCAGGCAAGTTTACATTCTCTTATATTTTACAAAATATTTTTGGGATAATGCAATTATAACTGAGATTAATAGTTGAAAATGAATAGATTTTTATTGGCAAAAACTGGATAATATATATATATATTAAATTTCAACCATCCATTTATTTTTATTCAATCATTTTAAATCACTGTAAATTTTAATAAATTAAAAGTTTAAATTGAATTATTATAGTAAAATATTTGAAACACCATATATAATTAAACTAAAAAATCCATATTTCTCTATAAAAAATATTTTGAAATGTTAAAGTTATTTTAATTCTTTAAACTTATTCAGTAACAATTAGTATAATGACGTTGATTTTAGGGCTTTTTTTTCTAGGAAAATTTTTTTATTAGGATTTAACTTTTAGGGGTTTAGAATTTAGGGTTATTGTTTAGATTTAAAGTATAAGGTTTAGAGTTTAGTTTTTTAGGATTAAGGTTAGAAATTTACAATTCGAGTTTTATAGTGTAAATATGCATGCTAGTGTAGAATTAATTTTACACCGTATATTTATCAAAATTTTACCTATTTCTAATAAGTGATTAAACTAATTTTTGTATCAAATAGGGCCCTCGTTTATTTTTTTATTATTCAATTATATACAGACATATGGTATGTGTTAATTTTTTCTGATTAAAATCATAAAATCTTTTATTTTTCTTAAAAACCCTATAATTTTTCAAAATCTCAAAACAACCAAAAGTCCAACCCAAAATCCTTCTCTTTTAGCCTTCGATTCAATAACCACTAGTCATGTTTTCGTTCATCGAACCCTTACCATGATGGGTTGACAGCAATGGTCGACAGTGAGAAGGAGATTCGAGACTAAGGATTTAAAAGTTTGGGTATTGGAGATTTAGAGATTTTGAGAATTTAGGGGTTTAGGACGACGAAGAAGGGGTTGGTGGATGTGCGGTGGTCGACAATGGTCATTGAAGATTTAGGATTTTAAGAATTTTAGAAATTAAGAATTTGGAGATTTTTTTATAGAAAAAACTTTGAAACACAGGCAGTGTAAACTTTAGTTTATACGTGCCTTTTAGTTTTAGGGGTTAGGGTTTAAGGTTTAGGTTGAGGGGTTTACAATTTAAAATTAGTGTTTAGAATTTAGTGTATAGAGTTTAGTTTTTTAGGGTTAGAGTTAGAAATTTAGGATTTAGGTTTTATAGTGTAAATACACAAGCTTATGTAAAATTAATTTTACACGACCTGTGTATCAAAGTTTTACCTTTTTTTAAATAACATTAAAGTTTTCAAGTTTTTTGGAAAAAAAATTAATGATTATTTTTTTAAACAAAAAATAAATGAAAAGTAGTAAATAGGCTATGCGTCTTATTTATGGGGTGACGAAATTTTTTTAATGGCAGTTGACGAAATTTTTTTACAATGGTTATATAATAAAACGTTAGGTACTTATTTGACCAAAAAATAATTTAGGTATTTATCTAGAAAAAGATAAACACTTTTTTGACAATTAAGCATTGATTTTAATATGAATCGATTAGAACTCAAACATAATATAATTGAATTTATTAGAGTAGTCAAGATATTTTGAACTTGATCTAATTAATTTGAATATTATCTAAGTTTAAAATAATTTTGATCGTAATTTAAATTTAAATGATTTAAACTTGAAAGAATTGGATTGGTTAATATTGACTTTTTACCCAGAAATTAAACTTCATTAAAATACAAAAAAGTATACAATAAAATACATCTCAAAATATGAGGAAAAACTTGATTATGTTCACCAACAAATTTCCCTTAACTATGCCCTTCTATCATCCATAAAAATCTAGTAACACACCCCGCCGTTTCTATCCAACAAAATGCTTAATAGTGATATAGGTCATCGACCTCCCCTGATTAGATAAGTGCGTTGTGATTATCGCTACACGAACTATAACACCCTCGATCTCGATCCAGATCCAAAGTACTACATTCGGGTCACATAAAATCCAACGCATAAAATTTTCAATTTAAAACCATAAGTTTAGCCATCATTTTAAAACATTAAACATCCATGATATTTCATCGTGAAATCAATCCATATAAATTAGTTTACAAAATAAGAACCCCGAGTTTAAAATACTGAATACCAAAATAATATTTCAAACAGAGTTAAAGACTCAACCGTGGTAAGGTCCTATGTATACATTAGCCCAAATTGAAATAACAAGTACCGTACTCTGAAGTGAACGCGATGCTGAGAAATCCTTCCTAAATGTGCTCCCCGACCACGATCCACCTACTAACCTGGGAACAGAAACAACAATTTCGAACACTGAGCTTACAAAGCTCGGTGGTACATTTCTACTCTATCACAATTTGTGATTATCATAAAATAAGCATGCAAGATAAATATAGCTAGAGTGCACAGATAAGACTTTGCTATCTATGAGTTATTATCTAGCCTACACTAGCTAAAGTTATTAGATCATCTATCTCAAGGCATCATTAAGTCTACAACAAGCCTCACATGTTTCCACAAAACTTTACCATACTCGAGGTTACATAGCCTATCGAGTTACTCGAGCTCACTCAGCTCATCGAGTTAATACATACCTTACCATGATCACTCAGCCATCGAGTACATAAGCTATCATCTATAGCATCCACACATCATACATAAATATATCCATACATCACCCACATAAAGGCCAATGAAGCCCTACTTTACCCGTGCTCACACAGCCATCAGGTTACCCATATTCACACAACCGTCGAGTTAAATAGACCATATTCGGATCACTATTGGATCACATTAGCCACAAGTAGTCTTTACCTGAGGTCACTCAGCCTATCAAGTTACTCGAGCTTACTCAATCTTTCGAGTTTATTACTATATCTGGATCACCTTTGTAACGACCCAAGCTTCGGGTTAGCAAATCGGGTCTCGAACCTATGTATTGAGCCTTTATTTTGGAAGCCTAGTTAAGAGTATTAAGTTGGGCATACTACATTGGTGGGAGAGGTTTGAATTTTAAAAGAATGAGGATATGAGGAAAATAGGGGGATAGTATGTTGGAGAGAGAGAGAGAAAAGTAAATAAGAGAGAGGAAATAGAAAAGAGGAGAAAAAGTAAGGAGAATGAGTTTTAAACTATGATCTACAGAGATTAGGTCGTCCATTGTCGACACCTCCACGACCATTGTGTTAATCTTGTCGATATGAGTTTATCGGTACCAGCGCCATCATCATCGAAGCTACTGTCGAGAGGTAAAAGAAGAGAAGTTTTGGGTTGTTGAGTTGCGAGGGTTAGAGCGTTCAAATCGAAGAATGGAGGCCACCATCTTGCTCACCAACGTTAAGATAATTGAACTGGACAATCGCCATCATCGTCTGACCGTCAGGAGTCGCCCCACGTGCCGCCCCTACTCGTAGGTGAAGTTTAGCTGCTTGGGCAGATATAACCAACTTGAGCTGAGCTGTTTGGGCCAGATGCTGGGCCGAGCTGGCTTATTGAGCCAACCCAAGACGAGAAACCATGTCAGTTTATCAAGCCAGTCGAGCCACCCGCCGCTTCACTATTGACCGACGTTAATTTTTTGGGAGGACTCTATCCGAGAGTTTCTTGATGTTCTAAGTTCATTGGCACATACTGTTTTGCCAAATTCGAACCCGTAAGCTATATTTATACGTTTGACCTTGTGGATTAGTTAGTGAATGGGGTTAAGTAATAATTATGGTATTCATATATTTATGAAGATTGTTTGGGCTCGAATACCAAATTAAAAGAAGTGTTTGAGGAGCTCAAGTAAGGATTTATCGTTAATCGCTTAAGGATTTATCGTAAGCTATATTTATACGTTTGACCTTGTGGATTAGTTAGCACACCTCGAATTCCTATTACTTCCTGAGCATCATAAATATGACAGCCTTGCTTGTTAGTGTTCACAAAATAGGTAGACAATGAATAAACATGTTGTGAGTCTGGTATCATGAGACTTGATATATCTATGAGAAGCATGATGATGTTACGAATATAATGATACCCATGAAGGTTTTAGAGACTGTGTAGGGTAGTTTGAGATGTTTGTATAATGGTTTGATGATTGTTTGATTGATTGATATATTTGTGATGCCTTATACGTTTGTTCGAAATAAATTAAAGTGATTTGAGGAGAATTATGCTTAAGGGGTTAAATACTCGATTTAATGATTATGAAGCTAGTAATTAATATTAACTGGTTAAATGAGTTAATAAACAAACCCTAATGACTTTTATAAGCTTTAGGATCGAGTAACATTGTAAAATTATAGTTCAAGGAAATGGTCAAACCCGTGTATAGGGTATCGATACGAGCTTTGGTCGTACCGGTACACGATTGGGGGTCGTATCGGTATGGGTCGACCCTTACCGGTATTTGTAGAAATCTAAGATTTCTAATAAATAATATTTGTATCAGTACACGTGTAAGTACCGGTATCCAAGGGTACCGTATCGATACTTGTGTTCGAGTACTGGTACCCACTAGACGGAGTAATCTATAATGCTAATAAAAGATGGAAATTGATGTGGGATATTAATGAGATAATATGGATTAATAGAGATAATTAATTTACACTTCCATAATGTATTAACAAGTTGGTAAACTTAAATTGGGTGACTTGTAGTTAGAGTAGCCATAGGAGATCCTTGGTGGATCGAGTTATGTTGTGTTCTGTATGGTGGTCATGTTGATGTTGTGTGCGGTTTGGACACTTAATTGGTTAAGGCACCTTTGATTGATGGGATCCAGATACCCAGTGAGAGAGTGTTGTAACACTATGGTTAGAGATGCCAAATGTACGTTCTTGACGCTGTGTGAGACCGAGCCTCATTCGAAGACACTCAAAGAGAGATGCCGAGTATAGGTGTACGTTCCCGAGGCTGTGTGACACCGGGCCTCACTCCAGGTTTGTGGTACGACTGTGTGTGTTTTTTCTTGGTTGATCTGATAAGACCCCGAGTATGGTTGGGCCTTGTGTGTCATGTATGATGTGTTTCTTTGATGAGAGCATGTATTTAGGCGAATAACGATAACGCCACATGTTTATTTATCTCTCATTATTACTCGTACTAGCTTGCATGTTTATGTTTATGATTAGTGTGAAGTATAGTAGAGTAGATGTGTACCACTGAGCTTTGTAAGCTCAGCGCTCGAAATCGTTATTTTCGTGCGTAGATTGATAATGTGATCAAGGAGCACTATCGGTACGAGCTTCCAGCATGTGGTTTTATAGTACGGTACTTGTGTTTAGTAGGCTATATATTTATAGGACCTTACGTTATGGAGTATGTAATCCTTATTTTGAAATTGTATTAATCAAATCGAATGTTTAATCGTTACTTTGAAATTGTAATTCTATGTTTTCAATTGTTGGCTTTAAATATTTTTAAAAAAATACCTTGTTGGGCTAAACTCAGTTTGAGAAATATCTTTAAGCCAAAATCCCGAAATGCTCTCTTACCCTAAGCTCCTTCACTTTTCCGCTTGGCTCAAGCTTGAAGAAAGACCTCCAACACCTCATCTTGCCATACAAACATGAAAAATGAATCAAAACCTCAAATAATCTTTAGGGGAAGATCTAACTACAAATTTACACATTTAAATTCAAAGGAAAAACTATAAAGCCTTAAACTTCCAAAAACCTATAAATGAATAACTTATCATTTTTCCTTGATATTATACTTTTCTCGAAGTTTATGGGGGAGAAGATTAACATACTAAATCTTGGACCTTGGATGGAAGAATAAATGAAGAAAGTTTGGGTTTTTAATCTTTGGCGGCCATGGGTGCTCTTGGAGAAAGATCAAGAGATGAGGTGAAGAAAAAGAGGGTGAAAGAAGGATGATGCCATCTCCCCCCCCCAATCCACGTCCAAGGCAAAAACAATTAAAGGGAATTAACCTTTAATTTAAAAGTTGGGTAAATGGCATTATAGAACCTCCAAGAATCACCCTCATTACAAAATAGTCTTTTTTCCATCATATGTAGACCAAATCTTATCCAATAAGGCCCAAACTTAGCTCAACGGGTCCAATTACTCCAACCAACGTGAAGGTTCATAACTCGGGTCAACGCCCAAATATTGACTCGAAAATTTGAGTCGTTACACGAACGTCAAACTACTAAAGAGATAGATGAAATTTGTAACATAGAACAAATGAAAAACATGCCACAAATAAGAAGTAAAACGTACTACAAATGCAGACAAAACAAAACATAACAAAATGCGAAAAAATAGAAAGTTCTTATTAAAATAAAAAATAAAAAAATCATTAGCTGTCAACATCAACACTAAACTAATTTCACCACTACCATCACAAAAGACAAAAAAAAAAACGAGGATGTGAAGAGAGAAAAAGAGAATTGATTAACAGTAATTATCCAAACATAAATATAACATGTAGGTGTTGTTTTTTAATTTGTTTTCATTTTTGTATTTACAATTTTGATAAAATTCGACTCCTTCAAGCAATTTGTTAAATTTATTATGATTTAATATTACAAAATTAAGTACGGGGATTAATTTTACTAATCTTTATATATTACTTAATGTTTTTGTCAAAATACAAGCCTAATGTTTATCCCTTTACCGGTGGCAGATCTAGACTTCGTATCAAGTGAGTTCAAGAAAGTCAAAGCTAAGCGAACTAAAATTTTGCAATATAAAAAAAATAAAAAATTATTGAATATATTTACATTTATTAAACAAACTAACAATCCAGTAAAATTAATAATAATAATAATAATAATAATAATAATAATAATAATAAACTAACAAGAGTATAAAACTTATCTTTATTTCTTTTTCGATAACTGTCATTGACAATTAATTACTTTGTCCATTAAAAAATAAAACTTTAAAATAATTTGAATTTTGAAATATTATTTTTTAAATCAAAATAATTTAAAATACTAAAAAATTTAACTAAGAGGCCCACTACGGTCTTTTACAATACTTTCGTATATATTATTTTTTATTTTTACTTGATTTTAACATTTAAGTTTCATATGGTGTATCAAGTAGGTTTAAGTACATTTAAAATTATTTTCTTTCCCAATTTTTTTACTTTTTACAAGGATTTTTTAGACCCAAATAAGGTCAATTGACCCTTAGTTATTGAATCCACCTCTACCCTTTACCATTTTAGGTGCTTGACCTCATAGTTAAAAAAATTGTTAAGCAATTAAAACGTGATACGTGAATGAGTTTTAATTTACAATTTTTTAATATTTTTTTAAAAAAATGTAAAATCTTTAACTTTCAAAAAAACTTTTAGAATTTCTAAAATTCCCTACAAACCTTAACCTAAATTAACAAATCCCTAAATTCATTCATTGCCATCGTCAAACTAATTGTCACTATTCACCCTTTCCATCGATGAAACCACTACTGAATATCCACTCTTTCGTAGCTGGAAATCAAGTGTCGATAGGATATTAAACCTTGAAAGCGACGTCACCGAGAAGAGAAAACTTCATTGCAATGGCAGTGGCGAGCAACATTGACATAAGACATATTTTGAAATTTAGAGTAGGACATTTAGAGATTTTGGGGTGTTTTGTGAATTTATTTTTTTTTGAGAAATTTTGAAAATTTAAGATATTTTAAAAAATTTAAAAATTTAAAAATTAAAATTAAAATTAAAATCACATGTCAACCAATAATTCAGTGCCATGTTTTTTTAAACAAATCAAATATAAAATATCAACAAGATGAAAAAAATTTAAAAGGATAACCGAATAAAATATTATGTATCTGTTTTGATAAAAAGAATCAAATAATTACTAGGATATTATTATTGAGTTTTTATTTCAAGTCAACATAATTGCAGGCCAATTTACCATTTATTTGCTTGAAGTTAGCACGTAGTCCCGATGATTTCTCCGATACTATAACAACCACCATAAATCACAAAATAAAAATAAAGGATACCATATTATAAAACAAAAATTCAACCACAATATCTAAGAGAAAAAAAAACACTTAGCACTATACATAAAATATAGTTTAGACTTTTTTTATTAAACTAATTTAACATTGCTTTTGAAAAATATGATAAAAATAGCGTGAGGTGAATTTTTTTTTTGAAAAGTTTAGTTTAGGAGAGATTCAAATTAGGAAAATAGGATTTTAAATTTTATTTTGGAAACTAGGCCAAAATCTGTCAAAACCGTTAATATAAAAATAAACAAAAAATAAATGACAGGGGGACAACGCCATGTGCACATGGCATGTGCACTATAAAAATTGACCTAAAATTCAAAATATAGATAAAGATTTCTTATATTTCAAAATTTAATTTTAGATTGGATTATCCTAAAATTTTCCCTTATCATTGTGGTCAAAAAGTATAATTCTTTCCTCTACTGGTTACTGTTCTATAGGTGGGTTGTTCTGTGACGCGTCAGGTTTTTGGATTGCAGAATTTGGTCGAGACATCAACATTATTAATGCCCTTAACGTTGGGCTTTGGGCTATCTTTAAAGGTCTAAAGATGTTTTTTGGTTGAGTTTGGCTTTCCAAACTAGCTTTTCCACCTAAAAAAATCTAAAATCAACAAAAACATTCAATTTTTGAGTGTCGAAACCTTAGTTTGCCCCCAAACTAGCTTTTCAAACCTTGGTTTGCAAAAGCTAACCTTAATTTGTCCCAAGCCAAAATTTTCCCACCTCAACAAAAAACAAAGCTTAAGCCTTGCTTAATAGTATAGATTTGAGCTGCTACAAATCCAATCTGGCAGCTCCCTTATTATTACCCTCATCCGGATGCTATGACTAGTTAGTCCTTCTTGATTAGATTGTTTGCCATATTTCGTCGAAGAGCTTGGCTCCTAAAATTTATCTGGATACCCCATAAATCTAATCGACCAGTTGATGCAATGGCTAAGAATGTTACCTGATCGCAATTTGAATATTGTAAAATAACTATTATAAGCATGAATATTGTAAAATAAAAACAAATTAATTCAGTATCTAAAATTATTAATTTAAGGGTAAATTACACCCAAGGTCACCCAACTATGACCGTATTCCTGTTTTGGTCACCACAACTACTTTTTTTGGCAAAATCTTCACCAGTGTTGCGTTTTAATTTTGTTTTGGTCACCGACCATTTAAAATTTAACAGAAATGATGACATGGGCTGGTATAATAGTAATTTTAGTCGCCAAAACTTATATATTTTATCAATTAGGTCTTAATTTGAAATAATCTATCAAATATTTGGATCAAACCACATATTTCTCATCATATTTTTTCTTCCCCTCGAACACTCATCTTTCTCCCTTTGTTCTCTTCACTAATCATTCATCTCCCCTATCAAACCCATAAAATTCAAATTGTCACCGAAGTAGATCTCTACAGAGAAGATTTTTTCAACTGCATTCTACCAAAGATAATAACAAATAAATTTCTAATAATAATAATATCACAAATTCTCATCACGAGAAAACCAATCATTTAGATCAAGATATAATAAAATTAAAAAATTCAATAAATTGAACAAAATATAAAGCACACAAGCAACAAGTGAGAAATATCAAAGCAAATGATAACTTAAGAATAATAAGAAGAAGAAATGAAACTCGTTGATTAGTGACGAAATTTGAGATAAGTTGAAACAAATGAAATGATCAAAGGATAAAGCAAAACCACCAAGAAAAAAGAAAGAAAGAATTGGTGTATTATAAATGGGGAATTGAGTGAAAGAAAAATAATGCAAAAATAAAGGAGAGAGTGAACTTAGTTATATACGAGTGGCTTAATTCTTTTACCTTTTGTTACATTTCTATAGAAAACGGCGAGCCCTTAAAAGCTGCAAATTATTATTTTTGGTATAATTTTATTCTATTTTTTGTGAAATATGTCTTATGTGATGAGATAATTTGAGTAATTTTTTTTACGAAATAAGTTTAAATTTGTCAACATAATCCATTTGAAAAAACCTCTATCCTTTACAAGATTTGGAATTTTTTTTGGGTATGGGTTTGACAGGGGAGATGAATGATCAGTGAAGAGAACAATGGGGGAAAAGAGAAGTGTTGCAAGGAAGAAGAAATAGGATGAGAATTTTGTGGTTTGACCTAAATATTTGATGGACTATTTTAAATTATGATCTAATTGATAAATTGTATAAGTTTTGAGAACTAAAATTATTATTATATCAGTCCACGTCATCATATCCGTTAAAATTTAAACGATCGATGACTAAAATAGAATTAAAACACAACGTTAGTGATGATTTTGTCAAAAAATAGTTGGGTGATCAAAAAGGAAAATAGTCATAGTTGGATGACCTTGGGAGTAGTTTACCCTCACTTTAATGATATATTAAATACTATATGAAATTAAAAGCGCTTAAATGAAAAATCAGCCCCAAAACTATGTTTTTTTAGCCCTTAAACTATTGTTTGATTAAAATAAGTCTCTAAACTATCATTTTTAGTCACTTTAAGTCAGGTAGTTATCTAAGTCAAAAAAATTGTTTCAACCAATAAGATGTTGACACACCACAAGAATTTTTTGACCAATAGATAGTTTAGGGACTAAAAGAAAAAATAACATAGTTTAAGTACTTACTTTGACTAAAAAAATAGTTTAAGGACTTAAAGTTAAAAATGATATTTTAATAACTTTTTTAACAAAAAAGTAATTTAAGGGCCAAAAATAAATAAAAAAATATAGTTTAAGGGTCGATTTTTCATTTTAACCAATTAAAATCTTTCCAAGTCCAGAGTATGTCCTTCACCCTCCACGTGTCCCATGTAGCTTTATCTTCAAGCGCTCTCTCTCTCTCTCTCTGAATATATTATCTGCGTACAATTTTAAAGTTCCAAATCCAAACCCTAGCTCAACCCGTAAAAACTCACACTACAAAATCGACAGCGAACATGCTTAGGCTGGTGGCAAATAGGCTGCTCGGGACACCGTCACGGGATGTCCTAACGCGTCCCCTTCAGGTTCTGCCTCGTTTTTACCACGAGAATGTCATCGATCACTACAACAATCCTCGTAACGTTGGCTCCTTCGATAAGAACGACCCCAACGTCGGTACCGGTCTGGTCGGGGCTCCGGCTTGTGGCGATGTTATGAAACTGCAAATCAAAATCGACGAGGAATCGGGGAAAATCGTCGATGCTTGCTTTAAAACCTTCGGTTGTGGGTCTGCTATCGCGTCTTCTTCAGTCGGTATATCACCAATTTTCTTTTCCTTAATACTTATGGTTATTGGGATATACGGGTCTACTTTGTTTTAATTAGTGATGTGATATTTATTCATTTAGGTAATTTTTGTTTTCCTCTATTAAGTTAATTTCCAGATCCAAATTTAAAATTTCACATGCGCTGTGATGAAATTATATGGGAAATTCACCAAAAAGAGTAGGAATAAGAACGGACAGGTTTTTATTTTGAAACTTAAATTTCGCTTACAATCCAAAACAAAAGAAAAATAGTCAATTTATACAAAAGCAAATACTTATGTCAATAAATTAAATTAATGTCTTTTCATAAAGAAAATGCATGATTTTACTTTAATAAGGAATAAATATGTTAAATTATTGTTGATTTGTTGTATGAAGTTGATTTTTGAAAGCAGAAAAAGCAATTATTAAAAACCAACCGAAAAAATGCCTATTTCTTTTGTCTACAATGTTGAAACTTGTAAACTGTTTTATTAATGTTATTTTATATGTTGTACTTGTGTGTTTATTTCAAACGGCCTTCAATTTTGTGGAGATATGTTGTAACTTGGGGCTTTTTCATATTACAGCTACTGAATGGGTGAAAGGGAAAAGTATGGATGAAGTTCTTACCATTAAAAACACGTAAGTATTATTTCCTTATCTCGAACTTCAATTCTAATCTTCTCCAAGGATACTTTGTAGTATTTCTTTTCATATTTTAACTTTGAAACTTTTTTTTGAATAGTCTAAAAGGTGATTACAAGGTAATATATGTTCATACATATTCTTAACCCTTTGACAATGCACACACTTTGTATACAAAGCGATTGAACCCGGGTCTCCTAGGATGAACATCATCCGCTTTTCAACTGGGATTACTTATTGGGTTCATATTTTATCTTTGAAAGTTGAAACTAGTTAAGTGGAATCTTTTTATTACTAATTATTTTGTTATCACATTCTTCTATTTTTCTTATTTAAATTGAACATTCTATTTGAAATATAGAATGCCATGGATAGATCATTTTCTTTTTCCCAATCTTTGAACTTCCTTTCTTACTATTGTTTGGCCGGTCTTTCATTAAACCATGTCTGCATTTGGGATTACTTGCAGCTTTGGTATGATTTTTTTATCGTGCTTGTTAACTGTCTGTAATTCTAGGGTGTTCTTAATTCTCTCTGTATTCACAATGATTATAAGGCCTAGTGGTGTCAATCAATTCTTAGAAGTTAAGAGAGTTCGTGCATAAAGGTTAAGCCTTGTCTACCGTTTTGTATTGAGCCTTTTGTCTAATTAATCTACAGATTATGATTTTAACTATCATCAGGATCAATATAATAATTACAGTTAATCATGAGAAGAAATATTCGATGTTATTGTGATTTTTTTTTTCATTGCAACAAGCGTAGGCTTAAATTGTAATTATATGATTGTCTAAATAGGTAAGTTAAGAACGTCCAAATTTAAATTTTAAGGTGATTACATGGTATGTATTACATAATGCATAGCTTCCCTGTTAAGCCAACTGGCGTTTTCCCTTTGTTTTTAAGTTGGGGAAGTGAGGGTTTTAATTGGGCTCTTGTGTGTGTGGGATCATCCATCTACCTTTGAGCCTAACGCCCAGGTGCTGCTGTTCCCATCTAGTTTTGAGGGCAACGCGTAACATATATTTGAATGAATAAGTTGGAAGGATAATACATGGTAGAATGTATGGGGAGCAGAAATATAAGATAGATGTCAAAGGATGCTGTAATCTTTTTTATGATCTGGCGTGCAGGGTAGACAAGTCTCTGTTCTTCCTTTTGGCACAGATGTTCAATTTTATTTATTTATAATTTTTTCTTCCAATAAAATGTATTCATGGTGGACTTCAACTTTGTCACTGTTGTATGTAAAACTGCAGGGAGATTGCGAAACATCTTTCACTTCCACCAGTTAAGCTGCACTGCAGTATGCTTGCAGAAGATGCAATCAAGGCAGCTGTAAAAGATGCTGAAGCTAAACGTGCCAAAATGAATGGTAGTTTGAAGGCTTCATCTATCGAGAAGGCTGCTGATGTGTAAGTTGATAAATAGAGACTACTGGTCCGATGGTAAAACTATGTAACTGCAGAATAAGTGTTGGCTCTGTCCATATTACGATACGATCATTATGGCAATATTAGCCAACTGTACACATTGCTTGCACCTCTTTTGATGTTATGCAATTTACAATTATTTCTCTTCATGGAGTTGGGTGTTATTATGTAGTGCCGGGGGACATGGTTTTGCATCTTATTTTTGGATCCAGATTAAAGGTTGCATACTGATGTACGGAGTGGAAAACCTTCGTTTACCAGTAATGACAGGTTTGTTCGATGGGAATTCTTATATTACATACCTGCATAAATTACAAACAGTTGGGTGAAAACTGATTTTCAAACATGTTTGATTTTAAGGCCCACAAACAGGTTCAAAACCTTAAATCAGTCTCTACTCTTTATGGCTACCATCTCTCTCTATCGTTGCTCGACACTGAGCCTCACCTCTACTCCAATTTCACTTCTAGGTTTTCTAATTTATTCCCAATTCAAACCATTCTTTATCCTTGGTTCTCGTCGGGCACCTAATCTAACAGTAGAAAAAACAACCTTTAATCATCGGAAGAATTTTACTCGGAAAACTATTGGACCTGATTTCAGGGTATTACACGTATTAGTCACAATGGCAGATCCATTATATAGTCGGGTGTACAAGCTATTTATACCATTGATTTTTGATTTACTAGTGTTTGCATTAATAACTTATTTATGCCGTTGTAAATTAGCACTATTAATTTACCTACACATAATCGTTTATGTTCGCAAACATATAATAATCATGTTCACGAACACTAAATGAACATGTTCGCGAAAAGCTAAAAAAACTGAGCCCAAACACACTAAATAATAAACAAATCAGATCCAAACATGATGATATATGTATGCTCACCCTAAAAAAATATTTTTGAATCTGTCACTGATTCAGATCCAAAACCTCTTTCATGTAAATTCTCTTTTACACCTTTATTCTTAAAGACTGACAAATTTTTTTTGAAAATTATTGTGTGGATGTAAACTTCACTGAGAAAATTAAACCATCCTATGTAGAATGTGTTAATTTTTCTTTCTTTCAAAAGCTTCTACAAAATTTTAATTTTTCAATTCGCTCCTCTTGACCACATTCTTTTATTGTCTCAACAAATGTCAAAGGATAAGAACTTAGGGTTCTATCTAAAAGGAATTCAGAAATTAACAAGAAAAAGCAAAATTTGATAAATTAGTGGATCAACCTCCAAACAATTACCAAAAAAACTTTTTTGTTATATTTCATTGCTTAAGAAAAATAGCCATAGGAGATTACATATTTATAGAGTTCATAATCTTGGTGTACAAGTATTAAGATTCTCGAACAAGTAAATATAAATTATTTAAGAAAAATAATTATGATAATATAATTTTTTAAACTTGAAATTAGACAGATTTATTAATAAACAAAAAAATTAAGAACATAATCTTTTAAAGGTTTCATCCAAAAAAATAAAAAAAAAACAATAAATTCAAAAAGAAAATTAAAGGGCTGCTCCGGCCAAATTAGACACTTCCTCTTTGTACCACAACAAATATCTGAAGTTCGTTGTAGAAAGAATCCCCTGGGGAGTTGTCAAAATATGGACTAAATGAAATCCCCACTAAAAAACTGTAAATACCTTTTATGTCAGTTCCACATGCTCTGATCTGCTACACAGATTTGATTACATCGAAAAACAATCACAAAAGGGAATCAATCTATCCAAAACCACTGACAAACCCAAATCAAGAGTAAACATCGTGAGAAACATTGCAGAACATCAAGCAACTGTAAAGATATCCAGAAAACGTGTTATAAGACAACAACGTAGTGACTATTTTTTTTTACAAATTGCTAAATGTTCCTTTTATATGCTGATATAAATTCATAAGATTAAGGAATCAAATATTTTAAAAAAGTAAATGACTAAAATCAAGGACACTATCCTATAACATAATCTCCATGTTATACATGTGGTTTTTTTTTTGTTTTTTTTTAATTTAAAATTTATGAATACTACAAGTGATTTATTATTATTATTATTGTTATTATTATTATTTAAAAATTGAGTTGAACCCATTCAAAAAATAGTTGAGTTGAACCAAACCGAATCTGAACCGTATTGCAATATGTCCAAGTATCTAGTGGCTTCAGAAACACAGTTCGACTTCAACTGTGGTAACTTCAACTGTGGTACATGTCAAAATTGTAATCAAAACACAAAGGCTCAATATCCATATCGAATAGATCTTCCAAAGTTTCCCCTTGTTAATGGTCAGTTAGTATTACTTTAGCCAACAAGCTAAAACTACATTTTCAACTAAACCAGGTGTTCTTCAGCCAAGTTTTCCACTCGGTTAATGCTTGAATCATCTTCCAGATACTTTCAAATGTACTTTGAGCTCCATTTATGACGATAAAGCAGAAGCGGTTCACGTCTGCAGGCAGCAGATGGAGTGTGTTTTAGGCCAAAGATTAAGCCAAGTATACTAGCAGATGTGTTCATGCCATGCTACCAAGAGTTTCCTGTGACATAGCATGTAAAACAAAAATGGAGAAGAGAAAACCTAACGTACTTGTTAATTCCTCTTAGTTTTGTGGATAACATAAGCCAACAATAGTGGAATTGCAAGAGCATACACCGGAAAATGAAGCAGCAGATTCATCTCATAAGCTTTCATGAGGGATCTGCAATTCTGTAAGAAAAATATATATATTTAAGTAGGTGTAAGAGAAAACATTACATAGTATTTCCTAGATGAGTTTGAACACGTGTGTCTAGTGAGCTCCATCAACTTATAAAAATATTAGCAGACAAGAAGATTTAAAAGGTTAACCAACTAAATCATTTGCTGCAATATTTTCAAATTATATAATGAAGCATATAATACTCACAATTACAACTATCTTTTGTGGAAAAGGTAACCAGGTTTATGTGATTCATTCCCACAATTTTTAGTGGAAATGATACCGAGGGGCAGAACCGATGTGCATCAAGTATCTTAAGATTCAACTTTTCCCATTTTAGTCTGATTGGGGTTAGATGACTTACCTTGAAATGCTTCCAACAGATAACCAAGCAAAGAACCAAAAGAATTAACCGTATCCAATGCGCACCAAAGTGGAATTTTGCTCTTCTATTGCCTAGGGAATCATATCTAACAGACTTATACAGTCCACTATTGTCATCTTTTTTCTTTCCTGAAATTGATAGAAACTTGTCTCTATGCACAGCTCTCTCAGCTGCCAGAGCTCCGGCGGAGAAAATAGCCGGTAAGACCACAAAGAAGAGATGAGGAAGAACAACAACCATCACATCAGGAGATCCAATATAATCATGATTGCTCTTATTATTGGAAGATTTCACTGCCCAGCCCATGTATGTCATGTATCCCCTATCTTCACCATTAGTAAAAACTTGTCCAGAGAACCAAGGAAACAAAATCAGGTAGAATATGTATCCCAGAAAACCAAACCATGCAATAGGAACCCTGCAAAGCTCTTGCAAAACCAATCCTATGACGCTTATTAAACCTTTTGCAGCAAGAACATTCTTATAAGTTATTTGTTTCCTCGAGAAAAAGAGAAAAGCTCTAGGGATAAGGAGGATTAAGAGTAGAAAGTACAGAGCCAACCAAAGAATTGGGAAATACAAGGCTGCCCATTGACAACCCAAGACAAAAAACTCCTTCCAAGTCCATGATACCTTACCATGCAGCCCGTTTACAGAAAATGGTCTTAGTTCAGTCATGGTTGTTCGGCCCATGATGTCTGTTGCTTTTATTTGCAGCCAGAATCTATCAGCTGAGGGGTCTTGGAATGCTTTATAATTCCAAGGGACCACATAAAGATCTCCCCTGGAGGATTCATCTTCAACCTTGGTCATTGATGCATCCACAACAGTCTCAAGATTTCCATTTATTGCATCATAGATTTTAGCTACAACTGACACAATTGGAGAAACAGAAAATACAAGAGCTCTCACTGTCTCATAAGATGAAGGGAGCATATGTTCACATTCATACTCGTGGTGTGATGAAGATGTTGACATGAAACGCGAGTCAAGTGGAAATGTTGGTAAAATAATAGTCCTTTTGGACCCTGATTTAAAGTCAATATCAGCAAATGAAACATGACCTCTATCAATGGCTAAGATTCGCATGGCCCTACTCTTCCTCCAGTCACCCATTTCCCATTCCCAAAATTCTTCAACCGGTGGGGCTCCAAATGAACAATTCTTACTGCCTTCTGATGGTGTTTGATGTAAATTAAACTGGAAAAACTTCTGGGAAGAGAGAAAACTATGACCTGACGAATGCTGCCTTTTTAAGTTCTTTCCAAATCTGGTATGAAGATGCCCACATACATAAGCGGAAAGGGAATGCTCAAGGAAAATATCTTTCAGGGTTTTCCCAGATTGAGAGGACGCTGAAAATGAAAGAGGAAAATGCCCGAAAGATATCTTGCTCATTGGTTTAAGTGGTTGAGAATCCCATTGTGATAGCTCTGAATCTATTTCAGTCAAAAGTTGGTCAGTTGGATGCCCAAAAAGATTAGTTGGACCTCGTAAGCCAACAGACATTGTGCTGTCCAAACTCACGAACAGAAATTTTTGTCTACCAGCCTGGGGATGACACAAACTAATAAGATAAATAACCAAAACATTAGCCAAGTTTAAAATAAAATGAATGGAAACAATAACAAGCATCTGAGCCTATGTCCTCAGAATTCATAATAGAAGTTTTCAATCTGGTAAGAGATTTTGAACCCATCGTCATTTTATATAATGAGAAGCATAAAGTGAAAAATTAGAGTTCCATGCACATTTCTCATGCAGATTTTAACTAATTATATGCAGATAAGTGGAGCAAACTGCATCAAGCCAGCAATAGTAATATTTACATGAATTTGAAATTTAACCACTAATCTGAAATAAAGCTACCTGAAAAAAAATTAAAAGCAAATCAGTCAGGCAGCACAAAAATCCTAATATTTTTCAGACATGAAAACAAATGAGACCTATATTTCTAGTTAAAACTCTAACATTTTCTTTCCTGATAAAGCCATAAATCATATATAAAATGAGAGAGAGAGAGAGAGAGAGAGACCTGAAGAGTGAGTGTGACACTATTTACATGTCCACTCCTTCCCAATTGCCCGTTGATGCTATACTTTGAGTAGAAATCTAATGAGCCACCAATCACTGGTACACCAAAATTATCATGATTCCCTCTAAGATCATAGAAGATGTTCTTATCAAGTCCACTTCTTTTCACAACATCATCCATTACGTTCTTGTATTCCACCCATTCCTCTTCATTTTGCTTCATTACTGACAAATCCTTGCTTTTCCCATCTGTTGGTAGAAAATATATTATTTAATATGAACCATCCAATGTGATCATAAAGTTAGTCAGTCTAGTGAAGGCGTGTGTATAGGAATTCCTACACATCGCACCTTAGCGCCAAACAAAAAAGTGCTTCAGAACCTTTCAAGTGAAGCACATTTGATTAGCCGCACACCTAGAGCACCTTGGCACCCTTCTTTTGCAAGGCAATAGGCACATTTAATTGAAGTTTTACTTTAATTTGTATATATATTATTAGCTGTACCTTCATTATTAAGGAAGAGTATAATGTCAACATTTTAGCTCTCAATATTTTTACTATTCAACCTAGACATGGGACCACAAGGAAATCATGCATATTTGTCAACAAAAGTAGAAAAAATGGCATGTGTTGTATGATGAACTAGACCACAATTTAGAGTTAATTCTCCTAATTATATATATATTAATCTCATTATATATATATACAAAGACACATACAATAAGACATGCCTATAAGCATTATGCCTTATTTCACTCACGAAGAGCTTTTTTAAGCCTTGTGCCTTAGCAATGCAAGTGTTCTAGAACCTACAGTATGCTTGGCACCCTTAACAACATTACAGTTGCTGAGAACACCATAAACACATATACAAACAACATATGCTGCGGACTCAAGTCATATTGTAACAAGTTACTGATGCGAAAGTCATAATACTGATTAATGCAGAGTTTCATGAGTTTACCATCCTATAAACCTTGGATGAACGTTTGCGACCTTAAGTTCTTAAATCAGCAAGTTATTATTAGAATAGAAAAAAAGGACTCGAAAAAGATGGAACAGGTTTGAACTTCCAGGATCAAGAAAAGCCTACACTATCCAAATTCTGGGCTCTGAGCCCATTTGTTACTTAATTCCAGTGGGAGAAAACAATACAAACCACACTAGTACTTCTAAAATGAAGTACCTGTAGATGCTTTCTTTTTTTCCTTTTTAACTTTCTTTATTTTTGTAAGAATATTATACAATCTTCTGTAAATGGGTAAAATAGAATTATTTACCACTAATTGCCTGAGTTTCTTCTGCTCTCATGTTTCACTCATGGTCAGAAGAAGACGGAGAGATGCAAGTAGATAGACAAGATAGACATGATAGCACAGCAGAGAAATAACATTGTGGCACATTGCTAAGTCTTTTCCAAGATTTTGCCTAAGCTATTTGCCTTAATAGCAGCAGCATCTATAAAGTAAAACATTATAAACAGAGGAGGAAGCTCATACATGCACATAAAATTTCTAAACTGAACCTTTAATTAGTTGAAAAATTAAAACAGTTTTCAGTTCAATCCAAGCTAACACCTAAATTTCCAAGACACAATATACATTAAAAGGCTGTTTACCAAATACTACCTCATTTCCACCAAATTCAATAAACAACCTATTGAAACAAAGGACATTGTATTTTTAGATTCGCATATAAAGATTTAAATCCATAGAAATTCTAGACCAAATTTCTTAAGAAAGATGTACATACTATTTCCTTCCATTTCACACTCAAAGTCAACTAAGAGAAAAAGAAAAAGAAACCCAAACCCAAAATTCAGGAACATGGTTTCTAATAAAATAAATGCTCAAACATGAAAATCCCATCAAGCTAAAAAAACCCATAAATTAAAACCTGTAAGATCACCCGTGATGAGGACAAGAGATGGGTTAATCATGGAAAGGGCCGCAGGCACAAGGTTTTTGAAGTCGATGGCTCTATCAGGATGGTGAACACTGAAATGGAGATCAGAGAGCTGAACAACCCATACAACCGAATCCGGGCCGTCTTTTACATCTACGACTGTTCTATGCGAAGAAAACGAGGAAGTTTGGTGTTCATGTTGTGCATAAGAAATGTGTGGATTCAGGAATAAGAAAAGCAGTAGGAGAATCAGAATCGAAATGCCCATGTTCCCAACTGCTCTTACTTTTCTTCCCTTTGTCTCTGAGAAAAGAGATGGAGGTTTGATTTGGAACTTGGACTTTGACCGTTTGGTTCTTCCTGCGTTATTTTTTCCGTTTTAAATTGTTTTGGCCAACCGTTTGATTCTCTCCGCAATTGGGCAGAGTATGGTGACCGAATTTTTAGGATTTTTTTATTTTGATCACTAAAATTTTAAAATATTTTTATTTTGGTCACTCTTATTAACTTTTTGTTAAAAATGGCTGATGTGTCATATTCTTCCTCTATTTTCTTCTTCTTTTCTTGTTATGTTTTTTCACATGCTATCGAGGAACAAATATGCATTCGATCATTTCTTAGAGAGGAAAGGTTTGATTTGAGAGAAAAAACTAAAAATAAAAAGTAGTAATAAATTAAGAAATTGAAATTCAAACATTAAAGCATATAAAAATTCAGACATAGAACAATGGGTAATCCTGTTTATTAAAGTTACAGTTCTATTTCTTTTTCAAGAGAATTTTTTGGGTTTGTGTTCTTTTTGGGATGACGGTAAACGACATTGTTACTTGGTAAAAGAGAGTAGAGGAGATCGTCGTCTATGACCTTTCATTTTCTGATTCAGATGAACTTCATTCGATGATAGCCTCATTGATCGAAAAGTAATTGAAAGGCTACTTAAAATTACTTCTTGTAAAGGTGGGTAAAAATCATTTTATAAATTCATCATTCTTTTCTTCTTTGGATTTGAATTAAATGGGAGTCAGTTTGGATTGTTGCAGTAACAACAGTGGATAGTGGTAGGAGAGGTTTGCAATTCCTTGGATTGGATGAGGAAAAAGAAGCTAATGGTTTGGGTGTGAGTTTACTTTGAACCTATGTTACTTGATCAGTATCAGATACAAATACACACTAGACAACAGAGGTGAACTTTTAAGTTCAATGGGAGGGAAAACAGAGCAAGAAAAAGAAGAAAAAAATGGAGGAAGAAAGAAATTTAGCATCACTGTCAGTGTTTTTAAATCGAAGTTAATGGAAGGGACCAAAATAAAACCAAACTAAAAATTGGGTGATTCTAATAAAAGTTTTAAAAGTTTGGTGGCCAAAATGAAACCACCCTAAAAATTAAGTGATCATATATGCACCTTACCCTTATCTATTTATAATAGAGTTATTATTATTATTGAAAAAATAATATTGTTTTTTAAAATAATAATAAAGTTATTATTGGATACAAAATTAATGAATTTTTTTGGGCTTTAAGGTTATGATAAGTTTTCTAAAATTATTAAATCCAACGACCGGCTTCAATAGAAAATAAGATGATATTCATCTTAGGGGACCCAGGTTCGAGCGCATGTGTGTGTGCAATGTGTACGTGGCTTATCAAACATTCAAAAAAAGTGTGAACAAATACTATCATGTAATTACACCAATATATTAAAAAAGTGTTGTCAAATTATTTTATTTTTGAAAAAATATTATACTTGCATTATCTCGAGACCACTTATGAAATTATTATTTTTCATTAACAATATATCATACAATAATCTTTTATAATAGGCTTAATGACACCGTTGGCCCCTGAAGTATACACTTTATACCGAGTTTTCCACTAAAAAAATTTTCGGGACGTTTTGTCCCCTTAAGTTTAAATCGTTACCTCAATTGCCTCAAAATGTTAACATCGTTAAAAAATTTTGTTGACCAATCAGGCCAACACGTCATCAATTAAATTTGAATTTCTATTTTTTGTTTGAAAAATAGGCTGGAAATTAAAATAAATAATATTTAAAACACATAAATAAAGGGACAAACTCCTTTCTCTTCCTCTTTCGAACTAAACCTAGGGTTTTTTTTTCTAGCTTTTGATTTCTTGTCTAGAGTTTGCACTGGAGGAGAACTGCAATGATATATGTCAAAGTTAGTAGGAATAAACAGTGTCATTTATTTTAGTTTAGAAAGTGACAATACTATGTCGTTTTATATGTATGAGGGTTAAAACCCTGTTTTTGGGAATGACTGCAAAATATCATGAAATTAATGGAAATATTTTTTTGTCATTTTCTCTGTATTTCTTCTTCGATTCTTCTCTTTGTATATCTTTCTCACTTTTCTAGGTTAATATGCTTCAAAGGTATAAGAGATTTCTTTCTTGACTATCTTTTCTTCATTTTAATTTAATTTAGGTTTCTCTTTCCCTAATTTTTTTTTTCATATTCCGAAAATTTTGCCTATCCTTGCTTTAATTCTTCTGGTTCTATCTAATTTTCTTTGAGTTCTTTCTTAATCACCATGGTTAACAGTTATCCATCATTTTGGTTTGAGTTTTGTGAAAACTAAAACTCATGTTCGACAACGATTTGATGAGTCGAACCCTATTGGTAAAAATCAATCATATGCTTTATCTAATCACCATAGAAGCAATATACCAGATTTTCTCACCACATAGGTTGGTGGAAAAAATCTTTGTAACAACCTAAATTTCAAAATTCGTGGGTCAGTTCACCCGAGCTATGGACTTTGAGTGTTGGGTCGAGTTCAGGGTCTATTAGGTGCTTAAAAGAGCCTTGGTGGGATTTCTTTTTGTGTTTGGCATGAGTTTTTAGGTTGCCATGTGAGATATGAAGATGATAGAAGGGTAAAGGGGTAAATCACCCTATTTTGAAGAGGGAAAAGGGGAATTGGTTCTTAATGGCTGCATAAATGTAAGAGTGTGAGATCACTCTTGTCCCCTTCATCCTCTCCATCTCTTATCTTCTTTATTTCCTTGGGAGCCCAAAGACAAAGATACAACATTTGTCTTTTTGAGTAGTAATATCAAATTTTGGCTTGAGAAAGTTGAAATCAACATCAAAGGATTTATCATTTAAGGTAAGAATGATTGAGAATGGTGGTAAATGAAGAATATGGGTTCTTGGTTGGGGTTAGAAAATATGAACGAGAATGGAAGATTTAACCATGTTTTTTGTTGTTAAATTCTTCCTTTATCATCTCTGTCCCTTTTAGCAATGTTGTAACTCGTTTTACAACATTTGGTTGTAGTGAAAAAGAGGTTGGAGAGCACTCTAAAGCTTAAGGCAAGGAGAAGGCTTAAGGATATGGAGCAAAGAGTTTTCTTTCCATCCGTTAGAAGAAGGTTAGTGCACTTCCAACTCCTTTTGTTTCATGAACATCCTAAGGATGATGCCTTGTATGCTTGATTTGGTGATTTGGGTGTTTAAATGCTTGAAAATGCTTGTTAATAGTAAATTCGAGATTTGATGTTAATAACATGTAAAAATGGTAATAAACCACCCTAAATGATTCCCATAAACTGTAAGATCAACTTAAAGGGTTGTTGGTTATGAGTTTGAGGCTTTGGGATGATTTTTCAAGCCTAAGAATCCATTTCTGGGATTCGGTACCGATAAATGGGGAAGCTCGTATAGGTACCCCTAGTATTCTGGGTTGAAGAACACTATTTGATTGAGATGAACTATTAGAGGGTATCGATACGAGGTTTAACTAGTACTAGTATTTCATGCAAATATGTATCAATATAGGTCAACCTTTACCAGTACGCTAAGGCTTAGGAAAATTCCAGTAAGCTATTTTGGTATCGGTAAGCTATGAGTACCGGTACCCAAGGGTACCGTGCCGGTACGCGAAGGCCAATACTAGTACCCACTAGGAATTCTGCCCGAAAAATTGAGTTTGAGCCTGGGGGGTTGAAAAATTATAAAGTTTGAACCATTAGGCCTCTAATGTTGTAAAATAAGAGGTAAAACTGAGAAAAGAGGGTTTCACCCACTTTTACAAGAATAATGTGAAAAACTTGGTAATATGGATGGTGACTCAATAACAATAATAACTATGTGGTACCATGATTGAGTTTATGTTGATGTACGCTGTGTGAGCACTTATGTGGTAGAGTCACCTTGATTGATGAGATTCAGATACTTAAGATGTGTTGCAACACTATGGTAAGCTAACCGAATGTAAGTCTCGATGTTGTATAACCCGTGCCTCATTTGAAGATACTTGAGGGGAAATTCTGGGTACCAGTGTATGTTCTGATGCTATATGATCCAGGCTTCACTCTGAGTGTATGTCTTGATGCTGTGTGACCCGGGCCTCACTATAGGTTTTTGGATTGATTGATATGTTGTGGTTGATGATAGCATGATATGTTTTGTTTATGAGCATGATTTAGGCAAATAGTGGCAACACCATGTATTAATTTAATGCCATGTCATCTTTCATAGCTACATGCTTATGTTTATAATCTGCATGAAGCATAGTAGAGTAGAAGTGTTTCCATTGAACTTTATGAGCTCAGTGTTTGGAATCGTTGTTTTTGTTTCTAGGTTTTTAGGTTGTTACATTACATCAAAGGAGTCCTATCAGAGTATGACTTTAGCTCATCAACGTGTTCAAGAGTATAATACTTAGATTTGTCGGGCAATGTATTCATAAGACCCTAATTTTTATGTCTATAACTCTTATTTAGATTTATTTAATCATATTGAATGTTTTAATTGTTTGTTTTTAAACTAGAGCTCACTTTGTAAATAATTTAACTATTTTCTATCGTTTTAATCTAAACATTGATGGATTTATTAAAAGAAATTATTTTTTTGGCTAAACCGAGTCAAATTTTGCATGTTTGTAGTTTAGGCTTGAGGCTCAAATATGACGTCATGTTTAGGGCGTTACATTTACTGGTATCAGAGCCTAGGTTTAGCTAGATCTAGGAAAACCCTGGGGTAGTGGAGAGTCGAATGAGGGTGTTTAGTGAATACATGTCCATAAGTTGAATTCGTACTTGTTTTAAGCTGAATATTTGATGAAGTAATCTTGTTTGTTTACCCGTGTAGAAATTTATCATGCCTAGAGGAATGCGTGATCGTGACGAGAGCTGAGGCTATTGTGAGGAGATTTATGATGAGGATTATGTTCTTGGCACTGAGGAGATATCAGAGGACGAGAGGGGTCGAGGGGCCAATTACTTTTCCTATCTGTACTGGGCCCTTCACCGCATTGTAAGGGTCATAACTACACTTTGAACTACCCCTCGTGTGGCTTTGATCGAGAGGCTTCACTTTCATGGCACAACAAATTTCCTTGGGACATAACAAGACAATTAGTTAAAGCAGATTAGTGGTTGAGGGATACCCGTTAGATCTTGTGACAAATAGAGTTAGAACTCGAGGATAAGTTGGCATGCATCATTTCTCTCTTGAAAGAGAATGCTCGGGAATGGTAAGAAATCGTGGAGTTAGGATGGTCCCTAATTGACCCACCTGGGATGACTTCCTAGATGAGTTCAAAAAGAAGTATGTAGGTTAAGCCCACATGGACAGTCTAAGGGATCGGTTCATACATCTGTTTCAAGGAAATTAGTATGTCTTTGAGTACAGACAGGAGTTTCTGCAGCTGATCAGATATGCCCCCAAGTTGGTTGCTACTAAAAAGATGATGTGCAAGAAGTTTTGAAGAGGATTAAGGAAAAATTTCAAATGTACTTTATGAATGATCTACCGAAAGTTTTTTTTTACTTGGCTTCTAGTGCCAAATCTGTTGAGCAAGTGAAAAAGGTTGACCTATAGTCAGGCGGGAGGTCATGAAACTTTGAGTGAAGGGAATTATTCCTACTCTAATCAGTCACAGTCCCCCGCAAGGAGGAAAAAGGGTAATTGGAATCAAGGTAGATGAATATCAAATCAATCTGCAAGGTCAGACCGTATGTTCGAGTCCGCTACCCGTCAGAGGCCTAATCTTTCCTTATCAACAATGAGTTTTGGATGGTCAGTAAGAAGGTCAAATGTACCTATTTTTGGCTAGTGTAGATGTAGGCACCATGGAGAGTACTATAGAAATGCTAAGGCATACTATGGTTGTGGGTTTTCTGATCACTTTGTGAGAAACTGCCCAAAGGTTGTGGACACTACCCCGGTTCAAAATTAGAGAACTTTATTTATAGCTCATAGGGGGTCGAGGCTTCGCTAGGAGATGAGAGAGCCACATGACGGGACATCAAAATAGGGGTACTATTTAGACTACTATAAGGGAACCAGTAAGATAGTATGCAGTTAGGGCTCAAGAGAACTACGAGGCTACCAATGTTATCTCAGGTACCTTTACCTTATTTTTTGTTCCCATTGTTGCTTTGGTAGACTCAGGGTCTACGCATTCTTATATTCATAGTGGAATATCCCATCACTGGGGTATTCTTACTGAGAACTTAGAGGTTGGGGTTTGTAATCACTCATTTTTTACCTGTAAATACATATTAGTGTTGCATGTATATTTATTATATTATATGTTTATTGTTTGCATGAGTATTACTAATATATATAAGGTATGGTGTGCATGTATATTATAATCTATATATGTATACATATTAATGATATATGTGTGTCGCGTATGTATCTAGAGTACAAGCGTATTTGTTTAGTGTATATAGATATTATGTTAATTATGTGTAGGATTATATATACGTATGCAAATATGTTATACTTGTATAAGTATATGTTTGTATCATGTATGTGTATTGCTGTTATAATTATATTATTATTAATATTATTGGGCTGATATGAAATGAAATCCAAAAATTAAATATATTAAACCCAAATAAAAATTACAGTCCAAGTCCAAATATCATTACAAGGCCCAAACCTAAACCTTATCTAATTACAACTGTGTGTGCAGGTGGCTGTAGGCCGTTGGATCAAGATCTGATCCAACGGCCACGATCCAACCAAGAAGTCAAAAATATCTGCCAGCCGCATGTTCCACACGTATGGACCGTTCGAGTGCCATGCGCGGACGCTTTGATATCCCACGCACGCGTGAGCCCCACGCGTTCTGACTCCTCGACTGCGGAGCTCCACGTGGCAAGATCTGGAGCCATCTCATCAAATCGAGGCTTCATCCAAGCCGTTCGTCCTTCAAGCCATCTCGACCGTTAGATCAGATCTGATCTAACGGCCGAGAACGCGTATGGCCGCTGGCAGAAAACCCATACCGCCACCATGCCGATCTTCAACCACCGTGCTCAGAACATGCCAAAGACAACAAGCAATAAGTTTGTCAGTCCAGATCTGAAAAAGCAAGATGCAACTTGCACCAAAACAAAGACAAGGATATATACGAAACAGAGATCTTATAACAAAAGGGGAACGGAGAGAGTTGTAACAGAGAGGTGGTAACAAAAAAACAAGGGAGAGAACAGAGATCTTGTAACAAAAAAAACTGAAAGTTGTAACAAGTCAAGTGATAATCGAAAGTCAGTCCAGTGGTAAACACTTGTTTCTTTTTCTTATTTGTTTTTTTTACATGCATATACAAAGAGATAAACACAAAAAAAAGAGAGAGAAGAAGTCTTACCGTCGCCGTCCGTGTGTCTCCCTTCCTCAGTGACAAGCCTTTCGGCTTCCCCAAGCCAGAGATGGTGAACTGAAGGAAGGGGAAGGCCTCTGGTAGTTTTGTTTTAGGTTTAAAAGTGTTTTTTTGGTTCGTATTTCCTAGATCTAGGGCGAATAGAGGTGTATCCTCTGAATCCAACATCGGATTCGTGTCGAGGATGGAAAGGGGGTTATTTTGGTGTGTTTTGGAGGCTCGCCGGCGCCGGTTAGCGGCGGCCGGCGGCGGAGAACACGGCGGCCGGCCGCCGGATTCTGGGTTTCATAGGATATTTGAGAGAAAATGAAGAACGGTTTAAGTTATAAAACCGAAAAATGAAACGAAATACTGAAAATTTGGTTTCGGTTTACAAATAGGCTTTATATAGGTGTTATTATTTTTTGAAATGGGTAAATCATACACTTAATCCCCCCGCGTTTCCAATATTTTCGTTTTTGTCTCGCCGCATGGTATAATTACAATCCCAGTCCCCCTGATATTTCAAAAGTTTACAATCCAGTCCCTAAATTACGCTGAATCAGTTTTTAAATGGTAAAATTACGCCTTTAGCCATCCCGCGTTTTTGAACTTTTCATTTTGAGTCTGCCCCTTGGTCCAATTACAACTTTGATCCTTCTAGGTTCTGTTTACTTCGCATTTTAGTCCTAAAATTACATATTATTGTTCTTTAATTTCTGCCACTGACTTTTATTTTTCTTTCATTTCAGTCCTGTCTCTTTGTAAATACTCATGTTCGTATTATAATCGTATATGTTGATGTATTCTATTGTTTTATTTTATATCTTTCGTATATGCCTCGTATTTTATGTTTACATGTATATGTGTATTAAGCTTATGATAGTTATGTATTTTTTTTATCCGGTTATTCATATTAAAGCATGTTATGTTCTATTTGACTCGTAAACGGCACGTTCTTGTATTTTTGTACGTATTGTATGTTTTCTCGGCTTTTAGGTTACGTGTTAGTGTGTCTTCTTTTATGTATAATATATTGTTCCATATATGTTGAGATATGTTTTATTACTAGCATGTATGTCTTTTTGAAATATTTGTTCGTCTATATATGTAATTATTCCTGCCTTGTTATTCTGACTTGTTAAAGTTGTTTTTATCTATTATTTAGAATAATATGTATATATGCATGTTTTAGTCTAGTATATCATTTATGTTAGATTAGTATTCTGTTATGTCAATATTTATTGCATTTAAATATTTTGCCATGTTTTATATTTTTGCCACTAAGATTGCATATGATATATAAATTGTTAATGCGGTGTCCTTTTATCCGAGCGTAAACGGGGCCAGTATCAGGCGTAGTGATAGTGGTTGGGCGTTTACTCTCGGATAACGGGACCCTTAAAATTAATTCGCAATTATGACCGAATTTTAAAATAATCGTCACTCTAATCCAGAAAATCCAATATTAATAAAGCGGTAATTATTAAAGTACCAATTTTGGGCGGTGTGGGGGTGCTAATCCTTCCCCATCCGTAACCGACTCCCGAACCCAATCTTTTTGAATCTCTGGTTTTATGGTGTCCGGCCTACCTAAGTGACCGGTGGCGACTCCATTTTTTAAATGCGGTTTCTTTTAAAACCCCACGGAATAAATATTTTATATCCAAAAAAATCACAAACACCTTTCAAAAACACCTTTATAAAATCCTCGTTTTTATTTAGCGATGAGAAGTAAAAGAAGGACATCGCTACAGATGGCGACTCCGCTGGGGACAATTTTTTGTTTTTCAAAAACAAATGAGAGTCAAGCTTTTTAAATAATTACCGCTTTACTAATATTGGAAGTTCCGGATTAAAAGTGACTATTAAATTAACATTCGGTCATAATTGCGCGTTTATTTTAACGCATTTAAAATATGGCATATAAACCCGTCTTTTTAAGTGGGGGGAAAACGCTAATGCTTTCGTGGAGATATCGTTCTCCCGTATGGGCCTAGCAAGTACCTTCGGGGCTCGAGTACCTTATGCTTTCGTAAGGATATCGTTCCTTCGTACGGGCATAAGCGAATGGGTCCCCCTGAATTGAACCCGGTTGAAAGGAGCCTATAATGGGTGATGATCGAGGGCCTTGCTACTCTTAGTAGAGGACAGCGAGGACAATTCGGGTACCTCCTAGAACCAAAACTGCATATAGAGAACACATAGAAACCCACCTTGTTAGAGCCATGCGGATAACCTATGTGTCTTAGATGGAATGTAAATAGGATTGCCTTGTTTGCTTATCACATTTAATTTGTCCTTTTATTATGTACTTATCATTTTTGTCCGGTACTAACTTGTTTTCTTTTTGCTTTGTTTTTGCATACCATTGCATTCACATTCCAGTGTGTGGGCATTGATTCCCGAGTGATTTCTCCCATAATAGAAGATTGTTCATGATGGACCAAAGGTTCTTTGACCTGAAGGAAGGGGGTCCAATCCCAAAGCTCCATCCCGAGACTAGACCGGGGACAGCCGAAGAAGAACCATTCAAGGACACCAGAACAGATTCGGTAAGCAGTGTCAATCCTGGTGACAAACAAGATGAAATACAAGAACTAAAGAAGCAGATATCTGAGATGATGGACCGAATGAATGCCATGATGAAAGACAAGCAGCATGTCGAACTCAGAGAAGATTCGATCAGAGAGCAGAATGCGGAACAGAATGGTCATAATGTCAAAATAGACAACACCGTTAAATATGACAAATCGAATCCATTTGTGATCAATCTCAAGAAGCAGACAAGTAGCATATCTGGGGTAGATACCCAGGGAACAGAGGCAAAACCAGAGGAAGTTCGAGAATCTAATGACATCATAAGACATTATCCTATACCCATGAGATACACCGAGTTACTTCCGTTGCTTGTCGAAAGGAACCTTATCATACCAGTGAAGTTTGTACCAAGAAAACCTCCTTATTCGAAAGATTACAACAGTCGTGTCTGGTGCAGCTACCACATAGGCGATTCGAGTCATCACACTGAAAATTGTAGGGCCCTGAAGGATAGAGTTCGAGATCTTATCAGAATGGGAATTTTGGATTTCAAAGACAGACAACCCTGATTCTTCAGCCAACCAGCCGTTGCCCGAGGGGCAAAGTCGAAGGAAGGTCAATACCCAGCCCAAGGTTCGGATAACACAGAAGTGGGTCACTCAAGCGGGACAAAATTAGGAGTCAAGAATAAAAGCGGCTCAGAAGGTGAACTTGCATGCAAGCGCGGCCAGCTCGAACATGAGAGGCACAATCTGAGCATGAAATTAAAGAATGTACAAGACGAGTACCAGAAGCTGCACTTCGAATTTAAGAGTTTTGGCCTGGGTGACACCGCGGAAGAGTGGGTCAATGGTATGATTCAGCTGAGGAACGGTTCAGAACGCTGGAAGCAGAAATGTAAGAATAGTAAGAATAAAGTCAGATCATTATCACAGAAGCTGGAAGAAGCTGAGGGCCAACGCGACATTCTCCAAAGTGAGTTGGAAAGCAGTCTGGCCATGGAAGATATCCTGAAATCAAGTCTGCACCAGGAAAGAAATGAATCACATGCCTTCCAAATGGAAAATGCAGCACTCAAAGAACAGATAGTGAGGCTCGAGACTGCTTTACATACCAGTGAGATCCGTGCTGGGGCAATGACCGTTAAGCTACAAAAGGCCGAACAAACAATACGGGAGAAAGACCGGGACATGAAGATGGTTACGACTCAAGCCCGACAAGTAGCTCAACAGGTAGCAGATTTAGCCGATGCAGCAGCACCAATAAGCCAGAATATGGATCCGACATTGGACCGTGAAGGAAAACTGACGGGACTATTAAATGAGGTCAAGACATTAGGTGCCAGAGCTCACCGCTATCTGTAAAACCCTAATACCGGATGTAATGAAACCTTTTGGTCTGAATGAAAGATGTCATATAGGGACAAATCACTTGCGGAATCAATGCTTTATTACATTCATGCATTGCATTTGCATCACGTTCTTTGCATTGTTTTATCATCGCATGGCACTTCATCATTTAACACTTGGGGTTCGATGACAGAATTAGTTGGGAAATGGAACGAATTGAAGAGTCGAGGCTTGACCAGTTAGAAGAAAAAATCGAGAAAGAGCTTAAGAAGAAAGAGAAGATAAATGTTTTCAATACGAAGGAACTCTGCCTAGTCCCTGATTTGGTCATTCCTCCAGATTTCAAGGTTCCCAGATTTGCGCAGTATGACGGAACCAGCTGCCCGAAGATTCACTTAACCATGTTTTGTAGAAAAATGGAAGGATACATGAAGAACGAAGAATTATTGATCCACCATTTCCATGATAGCCTGACGGGACCAGCAGCAGTGTGGTATAACCGTTTGAACAGAAACCAAGTTAGGTCATGGGGTGACCTCGCTAATGCCTTCTTGGATCAATACAAATATGCTTTAGATTTAGCACCCTGTCGACAGTTTCTTCAGAATGAGAAAATGAGGCCAAATGAAAGCTTCAGGGGAATATGCATTAAGGTGGCGATGTCTGGCGACCCAAGTCCAGCCCCCTATAGTGGAAGAAGAGTTGACTCCCCTATTTCATGCAACGCTTCCCTCTCCCTTCTTCGATGTGATGTTGGAGAAATCGAGAAACGGATTCAAAGATTTCATGACGATTGGAGAAAGAATAGAATACGCAGTCAAAGAAGAAAAATTGAGGTCTAAGTCTAAGGACCGAATCGAAGATAAGATAGATAAGGATGGAGACGTAAATGAATGTCATCTCCAGGGTTCACGTGGCCGTAAAAGAAGGAGACAGACTGACAAATCGGGGTCATCAAGGAAAATTCCTCGGACGAGCGCAAATTTGGAAGTGTTTGGAATATATATCTCAGACATTTGGCCTCATCTGGTAGAGGGTCACTATCTTGTTCCTAGGCCGATGAAGAGTGCACCTGATCTGTGTGCCCATAGTTTTGACTTGAGTAGCACATGCGAATTCCATATGGGGGCACCGGGGCATCCCACCATAAAATGTAGACCTTTACTGGAGGAAATCAAGAAGCTGGTCAATGATGGAACCCTGACGCAAGAGCTGATCAAGCAGTGGAAGACCAAGGATGAGAAACAAGTCTACATAGTGCTGAAGAAGCCAGAGATGTCTCTACATTAAAATACTTTCCTGAAGTAATACAAGGAATCAACTCTATGTGGCCCCCGTGTGGCAAAGATCTTTTGTGATAGGGCATGTTTGTTGATTTTTATTTTCAATAAAGAACACATTTCGCTTAACATATAATGTTTTTTAAAGCACATAGATATTTTCTCGCCGTTGTAGGACGCTGGATATCAATTGCAAGATGTGACATTAGATTGATGTCGTGACAACGATGATGTGTGATCTTCCCCACCGGACTCTGGTCAGCAAAGCGAGATTATTACTCTTTCGATGATATTCAAGGACGAAAAAGCTCTAAATGTCAACCATGTAAAGTTGCTTGAAATTGAAACTCTAGGCATAATCTTCTAGGTAGTAAAGAAGAAATAAAACAAAAAAAGAAAGAGAAAAAGAAAAAAAAGAAAAAAAATGAAAATAAAGAAATGAAAATAATAATAAAAAGTACTCCTATGTTCGAAACCTGGTGATAGGCTTGTTCGGATAAGAGTATAGAAATTTTGGGGCACTCCGCTGAAGCGATAGGGTGGAGATATATCATCCAATTCAAGAAACCTTAGCTTCATGAGTGATGGTAATATTTTCAAATCGTGACTATGCCAAGTAACTTGGGGCAGTGTTGTTTGTTCCATCGTTGTCCTCAAGACAAAGGACTGTGACGAATTGATTTCCTCAAAAAAAAAACAAAAAAGAAAAATGATGAAAAAAGAAAAAGGAAAAAGAAAGAAAGAAAATATGCGATATCATGGGAAAAATTAAGACTCGCACCACCCAGAGCTCTATTCCTAGAGTAATATTTCTGCGCTCAAGTGGTTATACAAGCCTACCCTTTTGGGGGCGGAGTAGATAATGAGAATTGAGAAAGAGTAGCACTCTGCAGCAACGCGGTAATCATGAGGATGAACCGAGTCACCAGGGAAGACTTCACATCTTTGAATTACCAAGTGGTTGAATCTAAGCCACTCTTGCACATGATATCCAGAGCTCCTATGCTGTGTTTTCAAAATCTTGTATGTTAATCTAAATGATACCCTTCAGTGGAACACCAATCAGTAAATTGACAAGTTAAAGCAACAAAAATTTCCATGTATTACTTCAGGGGTAAGATCCAGAACACAAGGTTGTGATACTATGGGAGCCCCTAACCAGAAATGACCTCACAATGCATAGAATGAAGATGATAACAGAGGTATAGGTGTCAGACAGCTCAAGAACAAGAAGCGAATTCCAGCAACGATGCCTTGTTTGGTTCAAGAAAATGAAGGACAAAACATGTCAAGAATGAGCTTACAAAGTGAGGGGACGGTAAAAAGTAAACAGTGAGTCTCCAAAGAATTAAAGCACAGAGATCGATGAATGGTGTCCGTCAAGAGGCAACAAGAATATTGAGGTTAAGAAGCATTCCGCTCACCCCGATGACGAAATTAGCAAATACTCAGAATGTTGGGTCAAAAGAACTGGAAGATAGCCGAGCACGATTGAATGGGGCAATGCAGAACAGAAAGAATAGTAAGAATCTCTGCACACACATGATATAGTGTTTGTTGGTGAAGCAGGCGGAGACCCCGAAGAAGAAAGACGGGTGCCCGTGCAAAAGAACAAGAGCAGATGCCCATTGAGCAAAATTTGACAGAAATGAAGATCAAAATTGAGCATACCGCAAAAAAAGAAAGGAAATAGAAAACCAAGAATGACTTTTTTCAGGGGCATAAGATTAACAATAAAAATAAAAAAAGGGAGAAAAAGAAACAAAGAAAAAAGAAAAAGAGAAGAAAGAAAGCACAACATTACATGCATCATATAGATAGGGGCATGTCAATTTTGCTTGTTCCTAAACAGGTATTTGAAGAATTATCGAAGAATTTACCAAAGTCCCGAAAGAACCACAACTATGGCGGCGTGATATCCAGATGTTAAATCCTTCGGGTCATCGATAATTCCTTCGAGCACGATGTTAAGTCCTTCGGGCCACCAATAAGTCTTTTGAGCGTGGTGATAAGTCCTTCGGGCCATCAGTAAGTCCTTCGGGCATGATGCGAACAATAGCCATATCGGCGTCAGATCCAGATGTTAAATCCTTCGGGTCATCGATAAGTCCTTCGGGCACGATGTTAAGTCCTTCGGGCCACCAATAAGTCTTTTGAGCGTGGTGATAAGTCCTTCGGGCCATCGAGTAAGTCCCGGGCATGATGCGGCAAAGATCGGCGTGAGTCCCCATAGAACAATAGCCATATCGGCGTCGATCCGAATATTAAATCCTTCGGGTCATCGATAAGTCCTTCGGGCACGATGTTAAGTCCTTCGGGCCACCAATAAGTCTTTTGAGCGTGGTGATAAGTCCTTCGGGCTATCAGTAAGTCCTTCGGGCATGATGCGGCAGCATATCAGCGTGAGTCCCCATAGAACAATAGCCATAACGGCGTCAGATCCAGATGTTAAATCCTTCGGGTCATCGATAAGTCCTTCGGGCACGATGTTAAGTCCTTCGAGCCACCAATAAGTCTTTTGAGCGTGGTGATAAATCCTTCGGGCCATCAGTAAGTCCTTCGGGCATGATACGGCAGCATATCAGCGTGAGTCCCCATAGAACAATAGCCATAGCGGCGTCAGATCTAGATGTTAAATCCTTCGGGTCATCGATAAGTCCTTCGGGCACGATGTTAAGTCCTTCGGGCCACCAATAAGTCTTTTGAGCATGGTGATAAGTCCTTCGGGCCATCAGTAAGTCCTTCGGGCATGATGCGGCAGCATATCGGCGTGAGTCCCCAAAGAACGGCAGCCATAGCGGAGTGAGACCCAGATGTTAAATCCTTCGGGTCATCGGTAAATCCTTCGGGCACGATGTTAAGTTCTTCGGGCCATCAGTAAGTCTTTCGAGCATGATGATAAGTCCTTCGGGCCATCAGTAAGTCCTTCGGGCATGATGCGGCAGTCTTAGTAGCGTAGGTCCAAAAATGGCAACACCTCGTAAAAAAAACCCTGCATTTTCAAGCCCCAAAGAAAAAGTTCCATAGAGGAGAACCTTAAATCCAGAATCTCAAAAAGAACTCCCAGTCGAAGGAATTCACCTATGACACAAGGTTATATAGGAAACCTTTTGTGTCGAAAGCGAAGAGTCTTATATAGGAAAGGCTCTGATCTTCACTGTCTTAGAGTGAAAGGTTCTATATAGGAAGAACCATGTAGCTCTAGATTTCGACGCCAAAGTTCTATATAGGAAGGACTGACGGCTCGAGGTTTGAAGACTAGCAGTTCTATATAGGAGGAACTCCCAGTCGGAAGAATCCATCAGCAGCGCAAAAGGTTTTATATAGGAGAAACCAGCGTTGAAGGCGAAGAGTTCTATATAGGAAAGACTCCAAGCTGCACCATCTCGAAGTGAAAAGTTTTATATAGGAGGGACTCATAACTCGAGGTTTTAGAGTGAAGGGTTCTATATAGGAAGAGCCTGTAGCTCCAAGATCGGAAGGTGACAAAGCTCTATATAGGAAGAACTTACAAGCCTGAAGATTCAGCCAAGGAAGAGCGGAGATGTCCAAAAGAACACGTTTTTCCAAAGCTACAAATAGGAAGTCGATAAAAATGAGTGCTTATGAATCTTTGCTTTGTTTCCCATTCCATGAGAACAAGCAAAGAGGGGCAACTGTAATCACTCATTTTTTACCTGTAAATACATATTAGTGTTGCATGTATATTTATTATATTATATGTTTATTGTTTGCATGAGTATTACTAATATATATAAGGTATGGTGTGCATGTATATTATAAGCTATATATGTATACATATTAATGATATATGTGTGTCGCGTATGTATCTAGAGTACGAGCGTATTTGTTTAGTGTATATAGATGTTATGTTAATTATGTGTAGGATTATATATACGTATGCCAATATGTTATACTTGTATAAGTATATGTTTGTATCATGTATGTGTATTGCTGTTATAATTATATTATTATTAATATTATTGGGCTGATATGAAATGAAATCCAAAAATTAAATATATTAAACCCAAATAAAAATTACAGTCCAAGTCCAAATATCATTACAAGGCCCAAACCTAAACCTTATCTAATTACAACTGTGTGTGCAGGTGGCTGTGGGCCGTTGGATCAAGATCTGATCCAACGGCCACGATCCAACCAAGAAGTCAAAAATATCTGCCAGCCGTGTGTTCCACACGTATGGACCGTTCGAGTACCACGCGCGGACGCTTTGATATCCCACGCGCGCGTGAGCCCCACGCGCTCGACTCGCTCGATCGCGGAGCTCCACGTGGCAAGATCCGAGTCGTCTCATCAAATCGAGGCTTCATCCAGCCGTTCGTCCTTCAAGCCATCTCGACCGTTAGATCGGATCGATCTAACGGCCGAGAACGCTCCTGGCATTGGCGAAAACCCATACCGCCACCATGCCGATCTTCAACCACCGTGCTCGTAACATGCCAAAGACAACAAGCAATAAGTTTGTCACCCAGATCTGAAAAAGCAAGATGCAACTTGCACCAAAACAAAGACAAGGATATATACGAAAAATGAGATCTTATAACAAAAGGGGAACGGAGAGAGTTGTAAATAGAGAGGGTGGTAACAAAAAAAAAGGGAGAGAACAGAGATCTTGTAACAAAAAAAAAACAAAGTTGTAACTACCAAGTGATAATCGAAAGTCACCCAAAGGGTAAACACTTGTTTCTTTTTCTTATTTGTTTTTTTTACATGCATATACAAAGAGATAAACACAAAAAAAGAGAGAGAGAAGAAGTCTTACCGTCGCCATCCGTGTGTCTCCCTTACTCAGTGACAAGCCTTTCGGCTTCCCCAAGCCGAGATGGTGAATCAAAGGAAGGGAAGGCCCTGTAGTTTTGTTTTAGGTTTAAAAGTGTTTTTTTTGTTCGTATTTCCTAGATCTAGGGCGAATAGAGGTGTATCCTCTGAATCCAACCTCGGATTCGTGTCGATGATGGAAATGAGGTTATTTTGGTGTGTTTTGGAGGCTCGTCGGCGCCGGTTAGCGGCGGCCGGCGGCGGAGAACACGGCGACCGGCCGCCGGATTCTGGGTTTCAGAGGATATTTGAGAGAAAATGAAGAATGGTTTAAGTTATAAAACCGAAAAATGAAACGAAATACTGAAAATTTGGTTTCGGTTTAAAAATAGGCTTTATATAAGTGTTATTATTTTTTGAAATGGGTAAATCATACACTTAATCCCCCCGCGTTTCCAATATTTTCGTTTTTGTCTCGCCGCATGGTATAATTACAATCCCAGTCCCCCTGATATTTCAAAGTTTACAATACAGTCCCTAAATTACGCTGAATCAGTTTTTAAATGGTAAAATTACGCCTTTAGCCATCCCGCGTTTTTGAACTTTTCATTGTGAGTCTGCCCCTTGGTCCAATTACAACTTTGATCCTTCTAGGTTCTGTTTACTTCGCATTTTAGTCCTGAAATTACATATTATTGTAATTTAATTTCTGCCACTGACTTTTATTTTTCTTTCATTTCAGTCATGTCTCTTTGTAAATACTCATGTTCGTATTATAATCGTATATGTTGATGTACTCTATTGTTTTATTTTATATCTTTCGTATATGCCTCGTATTTTATGTTTACATGTATATGTGTATTAAGCTTATGATAGTTATGTATTTTTTATCCGGTTATTCATATTAAAGCATGTTATGTTCTATTTGACTCGTAAACGGCACGTTCTTGTATTTTTGTACGTATTGTATGTTTTCTCGGCTTTTAGGTTACGTGTTAGTGTGTCTTCTTTTATGTATAATATATTGTTCCATATATGTTGAGATATGTTTTATTACTAGCATGTATGTCTTTTTGAAATATTTGTTCGTCTATATACGTAATTATTCCTGCCTTGTTATTCTGACTTGTTAAAGTTGTTTTTATCTATTATTTAGAATAATATGTATATATGCATGTTTTAGTCTAGTATATCATTTATGTTAGATTAGTATTTTGTTATGTCAATATTTATTGCATTTAAATATTTTGCCATGTTTTATATTTTTGCCACTAAGATTGCATATGATATATAAATTGTTAATGCGGTGTCCTTTTATCCGAGCGTAAACGGGGCCAGCATCAGGCGTAGTGATAGTGGTTGGGCGTTTACTCTCGGATAACGGGACCTTTAAAATTAATTCGCAATTATGACCGAATTTTAAAATAATCGTCACTCTAATCCAGAAAATCCAATATTAATAAAGCGGTAATTATTAAAGTACCAATTTTGGGCGGTGTGGGGGTGCTAATCCTTCCCCATCCGTAACCGACTCCCGAACCCAATCTTTTTGAATCTCTGGTTTTATGGTGTCCGGCCTACCTAAGTGGCCGGTGGCGACTCCATTTTTAAATGCGGTTTCTTTTAAAACCCCACGGAATAAATATTTTATATCCAAAAAAATCACAAACACCTTTCAAAAACACCTTTATAAAATCCTCGTTTTTATTTAGCGATGAGAAGTAAAAGAAGGACATCGCTACAGATCCATGAGAACAAGCAAAGAGGGGCAACTGTAATCACTCATTTTTTACCTGTAAATACATATTAGTGTTGCATGTATATTTATTATATTATATGTTTATTGTTTGCATGAGTATTACTAATATATATAAGGTATGGTGTGCATGTATATTATAAGCTATATATGTATACATATTAATGATATATGTGTGTCGCGTATGTATCTAGAGTACGAGCGTATTTGTTTAGTGTATATAGATGTTATGTTAATTATGTGTAGGATTATATATACGTATGCCAATATGTTATACTTGTATAAGTATATGTTTGTATCATGTATGTGTATTGTCTTTATTATAATTATATTATTATTAATATTATTGGGCTGATATGAAATGAAATCCAAAAATTAAATATATTAAACCCAAATAAAAATTACAGTCAAGTCCAAATATCATTACAAGGCCCAAACCTAAACCTTATCTAATTACAATTATTGTGTGGTGGGGTGTGGGCGTTGGATCAAGATCGATCCAACGGCCACGATCCAACCAAGAAGTCAAAAATATCGCCACCGCGTGTTCCACACGTATGGACCGCTCGAGTGCCACGCGCGCAGGGTCCACGCCACGACGCTTTGATATCCCACGCGCGCGTGAGCCCCACGCGCTCGACTCCTCGATGCGAGCTCCACGTGGCAAGATCCGGAGCCGCCTCATCAAATCGAGGCTTCATCCAGCCGTTCGTCCTTCAAGCCATCTCGACCGTTAGATCGGATCCGATCTAACGGCCGAGAACGCTGCCGTCTGCCGCTGCGCAAAAAACCATACCGCCACCATGCCGATCTTCAACCACCGTGCTCGTAACATGCCAAAGACAACAAGCAATAAGTTTGTCACCCAGATCAAAAAGCAAGATGCAACTTGCACCAAAACAAAGACAAGGATATATACAAAATGTAGATCTTATAACAAAAGGGGAACGGAGAGAGTTGTAAATGCAGAGGTGGTAACAAAAAAAACAGGGGAGAGAATAGAGATCTTGTAACAAAAAAAAAAAAAGCGAAAGTTGTAACCAAATCAAGTGATAATCGAAAGTCACCCAAATGGTAAACACTTGTTTCTTTTTCTTATTTGTTTTTTTTACATGCATATACAAAGAGATAAACACAAAAAAAAGAGAGAGAAGAAGTCTTACCGTCGCCGTCCGTGTGTCTCCCTTCCTCAGTGACAAGCCTTTCGGCTTCCCCAAGCCAGAGATGGTGAACTGAAGGAAGGGGAAGGCCCCTGGTAGTTTTGTTTTAGGTTTAAAAGTGTTTTTTTTGTTCGTATTTCCTAGATCTAGGGCGAATAGAGGTGTATCCTCTGAATCCAACCTCGGATTCGTGTCGATGATGGAAAGGGGGTTATTTTGGTGTGTTTTGGAGGCTCACCGGTGCCGGTTAGCGGCGGCCGGCGGCGGAGAACACGGCGGCCGGCCGCCGGATTCTGGGTTTCAGAGGATATTTGAGAGAAAATGAAGAACGGTTTAAGTTATAAAACCGAAAAATAAAACGAAATACTGGAAATTTGGTTTTGGTTTAAAAATAGGCTTTATATAGGTGTTATTATTTTTTGAAATGGGTAAATCATACACTTAATCCCCCCGCGTTTCCAATATTTTCGTTTTTGTCTCACCGCATGGTATAATTACAATCCCAGTCCCCCTAATATTTCAAAAGTTTACAATCCAGTCCCTAAATTACGCTGAATCAGTTTTTAAATGGTAAAATTACGCCTTTAGCCATCCCGCGTTTTTGAACTTTTCATTTTGAGTCTGTCCCTTGGTCCAATTACAACTTTGATCCTTCTAGGTTATGTTTACTTCGCATTTTAGTCCTGAAATTACATATTATTGTTCTTTAATTTCTGCCACTGACTTTTATTTTCTTTCATTTCAGTCATGTCTCTTTGTAAATACTCATGTTCGTATTATAATCGTATATGTTGATGTATTCTATTGTTTTATTTTATATCTTTCGTATATGCCTCGTATTTTATGTTTACATGTATATGTGTATTAAGCTTATGATAGTTATGTATTTTTTTATCCTAAGTTATTCGTATTAAAGCATGTTATGTTCTATTTGAC